>CM057819.1:9775773-9870773 GCA_030067965.1 Latrodectus elegans | reverse complement strand
GACATTTGGCGGGATTTAAGGTTTTTTGTTTCGTTCTTGGCTGGATTTGCTTTTTGGAGGTGTTGTGGAAAGTGACATGTGTGACATGTTCTGCTGATGTGTTATGTCAGTCGATGTAAAAAAAAAATCAAACTGCCTTGTTATTGCCTTAAAAATTATTTCAAGCTTTTTTTTCATATCAAGCTCTACTATGGCAGGATATTTTTACAATTATCATATTAAGTAAATTTTTATGTATTTTTTTTTTCCTTTTATCGGGCCCATATTTCTACATGACACAATTTTTTTATCACATATATTAGAGGAATTTATATATATTTTGAGCATTTTTACGTATTTGACGTTTTATTTTATATTTGGCGGAATTTTCGAAACATGAATGTAATCACAAAATATTGCAAAAGGACAAAAGTGAAGAAAATTCCCAGAAAACTAACATATATTCAAAAAATTAGACATTTTAGTTGAAAAATTAAGCATTTGAAAAGTTATGGTGATGAGTCTGGTCTTAAAAGAAGAAAAACATCTCTTTTCTCGGTAATCTTATTTTTCGTACTTTTTTACAATATTATTACTTCAAAATGACAAAAGTTTAGAAGAATTTCCTATGGCTGAACAATTAGATTTCTTAGTGTGATTGAGTCACTTTATGATTTGTATTATAAATAATGATTAACTTTTTCTTATCCTTAAACAAGAAAACTATAGATATAAATCATTCAGGTAACTTACACATTAGTAACGATATCCTTAATATAAATTATGAAATTAATTAAAAATATAAACAAAAAACACTAAAAATTACACATTAATTATACACACAAGAAGTATTTAATACTGTACACAATAAACGAAAAATTACGATGATTCTGATGTACTTTTGTTTTTTCTAAAGATATAATCTTAACGGTAGGGTTAATACCCATTACTGTAACCGGTGTCATCAGATGCCAACTTTACATCAAATTGACATCCCGTAAATATTCAATCGTGAAGACTTTTCCTTGACCGTTGGCCAAGCGATGCAAGGGAGAAAACACGTAACCCCCCACCCCTTCAACCTCAATCCGAGAGAGAAACATGCAGAAGGCAAGAGCGCGCCTGCTTTTCACATTGTTAAAGATGCGGTGATCAGATCTGAGACTTTCTGCTCTGTAGAATGCTGCCCTACCACATAAATCAAGGTATGCCTAATGGGGAGGGGGGTACTTAGTGAAATGGCGTAGTAATTGTTTGGTTTGGAAAAAAATTGCTCTCATGTCCCGAACATACCAGGTTCGATATATGACACAGCTGAAAACTGTTCCTGCTGAAAGAATCTAATCAGGTAGTTTATACTGTTCCCGGGCTGAAGAAGAAAAAGGACAAGATCAGCTCCGGTTCTACCTCGTTACTTGACCATGGTTCAAAACTTTAACCTGGTTGATTAGGTTCAGCTCCTAAAAGAAAGAAGCTACAGAAGGAGAAGGGTAATAACTCAACTTAGTCTTAAAAAACAACGGCTCTTAGCAATTTTATATAAGTTATGAAATCACAGAGTATTAGAGTTATCTTTCACCCTGGAGATGGGGGGGGGGAGGAATTATGGTGAGCTATTTCTAATTCAAGAAGAATATTCTTACTGACTTGTGAGCAGTTTGATTTAAGTATCTCATTGCTGTCACTTTTTCATTTGTAGGGCACATTCCATTGGAAAAGAGAGAGAGAAATTTTAAGAGAATTACAAACATAAACAGTCAAAGATTCCTTGAATCGAAGGTAGGACCACTTATCATTGAACTCGGAGGTATTTGTAATGAAAGCGACAGTATTTCAAAGATGTTGGACTTCGTGAACTGATTTCGTACTTAAATGGCCAAAACGTACAGAAATTCCGTGACACGAATCTGTACTAACATTTAAAAACATTAAATGAAAATTGCTATAAATGATAAAAAAAAGTGATTTTCATTTACATTATAACATCTTCATGAGGATCATTGAAGCATTACGCTTTACAAAAGCTAAATTTATAGTTTTTAGTTGAACAGAGTAAAAAATAATTGTACCACTAAATAGAAACAAAGAAATAAAAAACGTTACATAATCAAGTTAAATTCCTTAACTTCGTGGTGTTTGAGCAAGCTATATTGCTTTTTTATTCAAACAATAGAAATTTATCGCATTGCAACAGTCAAAAAGAATGCTGTGTTTTCATATATAAAGTGTCTTCTACAAAAAGTTCAGTAATTTTCCATGCATCGATCACCATATTAAAATACAAGGTCAGAAAAATCTCTGGGAAAATAATGTCTCGAGATTGAGAATGAAACGAATTGTCCTTGCTAAATTGTATGACAACAAATGATAGATATATATTTCTGATACTATATATATATATATATATATATATATATTATATTATATATATATATCTATATAATATATATATATATACATATAATATATATATATATGTATATATATATACATATATATATATGTATATATATACATATATATATATATGTATATATATACATATATATATATATATATATATATATATATATATATATATATATATATATATATATATATATATATATTATATATTATATATATGTATATATATATATATATATATATATATATATATATACATATATATATATATATATATATATATATATATGTATATATATATATACATATATATATATATATATATATATATATATATATATATATTCAAATATATATTACATATATATATTCAGGAAAAATATACGAAAATTAGCATACATTGCATTGAACTAAGAAGAATATATTCAAGCTCATAATATTTAAAGATTATATTTATAACGAAAAATCTGTAAACCAAAATGGTTAAGAATTTGTTTGTATGCTTGAAATTTAAAACATCTGAAAACTTATTCTGACTAGAAAATCGAAATAAACATTGCATAAGATATTATATTATAATAATAATGATAGAATAATAAATTTTTTGATTCTATAGATAACTATTAACGAATAATTGAACTGAAAACAGAAAATATTGAACTTTATAATATAGCTAAAAAAGATTCAAAATTCTATATACTTTGAAAAAGCAATGGATATCAGACGGTTTTCTGTGACACAGCGGAATATTATAATTTTTGAAAGTTTATTTCTCTTTTTTATTATCAGTGCTATAGAGGTAGCTTGAGAATTTTGAAAAGTTATCGTTTAGTTGATAGATAAATTATGTGAATAATAATCTTCTTACACAGGTATAAGATAAGAATAGGTAATAATAAAACGTTTAACTTTTCTTGTGAAGGAAAAAACATGAGACATTACGAGACTATTTTTAATTTTCACGCAAAAAATAAAAATTTCATGGAAAGTGTTCCGGTTTTATTGATTAATAATAATCTAATATATTTGGGACTAACTTAGAGCTTATCATGTGAAGATATTTATCAAGAATCAAACCTATAAGCCTATATAAAACATAAGGAAAATCGGTCCTGCTCACTATTTGGTAAGGAAATTACTTCTTGAGGATATTTAAGCAAAATATAAAAGATTACTTGTTTCAAAAAGGTTTCATTTTAAAATATTAATGTGAGAAACTTGCACAATTGCATGTTTTCAAATCATCCTGTAGTATTATAAAAAAATCAAATTTCTAAGGAAATGATATTTATGTATATTTTCATAAGAAATTATGTGTATCTGGAAAGAAACACGTTTACATATATACAACAGTAGTTCTTTGTCAAAAATCTTTTTAAAATCAAGCGCTTTTCAAAAGATTTATGTAGTGTTGAATATTATACAAACCATTTGTCATCGGTTATTTTTCATTTAATCTATTTCATTGAATAATTTGTATTTGAGAATTTTTTATAAGCGCTTCAGCGTTATTCAAGGATACAACAGTATGCTTAACTCATAACTTATCTAAATCTACATAAATGAATGTTTATTTTCTTTGTCAAAGATTGAATTGGCAACGGGTGCACAGAATGGATGGATCACTTAAAGTATCCGCTAACATTCGAGGTAATTTTATCATAAAATTTAATTTTAATTTTCTTTTTATCTTTTTCAGATAAAAAAATAAGATGTAAAGATATGAAATCAGTCAAAATTTTAATTACGTATGGAATACTTTTTATGATGTCAATTATTTTTTAACGAAGATGAGGTCTCTATGCTTTCCTTCTATTCTTTATTTAGTATTTTGTTTTATTCTTATCTGATTTTTCAAATTTTGCCTTATTAGTTTTATTGTTCTTCCCGTTGTATTTTTGCAACTACCCAGCTGCATTTGCAAGATATAAGAAGAAGAGATGAAGCCATTTTCCACTGATATGACTTTTATCAAGAAATTATCAGTCGTCAAAGTATTCCATTACATTTAGTGGCAGCAGTGTCTAAAATATTGAAACCAAACACTGAGAATGGTAGAAAACTTGCACACCCCTGATTTTGTTCTAATAGGATTGATATTTTCCTTAGTCTCTCTTCCTCACATACTCGGAGAATTATTTATATACAACAACTCAAAGAATAGGGTCAGCACTTCAACACAGATGCTTTAAAATTATATTTTGAGCTGTTTTGTTTATTTTTTAATTATAATTGTAACTAGAAATTCAAAAGTCAAAGCTTTATTTTTTTACTACATTTATTTAAGGACTATTCAAACTTACTTATTATTATTATTAATTTACATGTGTGTGTGTCTTTGTAACATTAAAAAGATTCAAACATTATAAGCCGTTTTCAATTCCGTTCTAAAAATTATATCTGAGTTCACTATTGGAATCCGTGGACACGCTCTATCCAAGATCGCTGTAAAACAGGTTTTTCCTTTCACTTGAACCTATTGCAAGAAAGCTCCCTACTCCCATCTAAAGAATTTGCGCTTCCATTACCTACATGAATGCATCGATTAAGTAGTGTTACTTATATAAACTTTTGAAAATTGATGATGCAAATAAGACATATAATTGAAAAGACAGTAATAACTGCGCTGGTTGGATTGACAAAAATTTATTTGTTGTTATTGTATCTATTTTTGCTTAATAAACTCTTGCGAGCATTATATTTTTTATTGTCATCACTACGCCATATTAATAAATAATAATAATAATTATATATGTATATATATATACATATATATATATGTAATATATATATATATATATATATAGATATTTATATAAACATATATATATATATATATATATATATATATATATATATATATATATATATATATAATATATATATATATATATATATATATATATATATATATATATATATATATATATATATATATATATATATATATATATATATATAACACAGTATTTCAGAATAATATAACTCTAATTCGAATAGTAAATTATTTCAGCTAATACAGATTAAGATGAAATGTGCAGCAACTTGGGCGCAATTGGTAGCCGTACAAAAAAATTTTTTCATTTTTAAGAAATTCAATAAAATTTAATTCTACAGTTAATACTGTCTGAATTTTACTGTGAACGAGATTTTGGAGAATCCGGTTTCAATTTTAGACTTTGGAATGATGTTTGATTTTATGGAGATGGTTTAGCTAAGCTACATAATCTGGGGGATTAGAAAACACAATAACAACATACTTCTCTTACTCTGTAATTTGTTGATGATTACTTTTCTAAATAAAGTAAAAGATGCCATTTTAAAGTTTAAAATATTCTTGAAATTTTAAAAATCTTTCGTATTCTAATCTTTAAATACTGCTCAATATTAAGTATAGTTTAGTCATTATAAAATGATGGATTCAACTTAAGTATATCTATAATATCATGACAATGCGAGGATTTGCATAGCAATTAGTAATCTCAAATTGTAGACTTTTTATATTTTCCTCACAATTTAATTATTTAATTAAATTACACCTTCGTTTTCTACTTTTTCTTTCTTTCTTTCTAGCCTTTTTTTCCTTTTTTTTGCGTATTACTTAGACGAATATTTTTGTATGTTTCTTTCGCAATGTAATATTGCAATAAAAGAATGCAGATTTAATTTTTTTGTTTCAAAATGATAGATTACAAACATTATCTAAAGGCATATCCATATAAAATTCTTAAAAACTAATTAAAAAAAAACTAACTGAATTCAAAACTTCCAGAGTTATATTTTTACATAAATACTTAGCCCTTAAATCTCCAATTCTCGACACAATATTCATTATAGTAGAAAATTAACATTTCAATATTTAAAAATTTTTCCTAGTTTTTCCTGAAGTTTCCGTCAACCTTTCATAAAGTTTGTAATAGATATTAAGAAACATTAATAAAATTCTAACCCTATAATCAGAAATAGCAATATTTTTCATAGTATGCTTAAATAATAATATATTTTCCAGATTCGCAGACTTAGCAGTAATATATATGTCTGTATATATATAGTCCTTAAATAAATGTAGTAAAAGAATAAAGCTTTGACTTTTGAATTTGCATATACATACATATATATCATATATATATATATATATATATATATATATATATATATATATATATATATATATATATATATATATATATATATATATATATATAATATATATATATATATATATATATATATATATATATATATATATATATATATATTTCACAGTGTGCTACTGCTAGATTGTCTAAGTCTGCAAATCTAAAATACACTGTTATTATAACATACTGAGAAAAATATTGCTATTTCTGACTATGCGGCAAGAATTTTATTTTTAATTTATTTTTTTGTCTAACTTTAAGAGTCTAGAAATAAATTCACTCTTTGTATTGGACTTATTATACAAGATAAAAAATAATGCTGAATCCCGCATTGAAGCGTTCATCTGGTATACAAATATTACGATTATTAAGAACCGGTCCCCAGTACTTAACGCAAGTTTTATATTCATTTCTAATTTTTTCTTCTAATTTGAGCCACATATTTTCAAAATATATAAAATATTCTTATAGTTAGAAATATTAGTTTTTTAAATGGACAATTCTCTGTTTCCTGACAAAATATTTTCTAGTTTAAAAGCAAAGCAAAATAATTATATTAAATTTCAAAAATCTATCTCTTTTTGAATCCAAATGAAAATGTGAATATCTGTGAAGAGTATTCAAGAAAGTATTGCCAGTCTAATGAAAATGAAACAGAAAAAATTTATTTCCCCACGTGAGAGATTATAGATGTTAGCAATTGAAACATGTAAAAACAGCAACTTTTCATCAATTTTGAATTTCTTTATTCATTTAGAAAGAGGGTTATTCATTAAGCACTATAAAATAGTAATTTTTTAAAAGCATATTTCTACGTACACTAAATAATGAAATTATTTATAAATAAATATTTTATTTGGTAAATAGCTTTTATAATTTACTTTCTTATTATTTGCTAAGAAATTGTAATTAAAAATAAAGTTCAGTAAGTTTTATTGGGAAGTAAATATAATAAAATTCTAGCTTATGGTTGACTAAGAGTAAGCTTTAATTACATTAAATTCAGTTATCTTATTTTTATTAATTTTCTGAAATTCATTGCATAATATTTCAAAAAGTTTACTATTAAAATGGAAAAAATATTTATGTTTATTAAATAATATTTAGTTTTAGCTACATATAACTCGTTACATCGAAATATATCAGATTTACTATACTTGTGATTTAATATTAATAATTTATATTATTATATTTCAGAGTTATTGAATATGCATTTAATTATTTTAAATATTAAGTTCATTAAAAACATTTTTAAATCATAAAAATATCCATTTTAAATTCCTTTTACGCTTTTGCGTTGATGTAGTGACCTCAAATTTAAAAATAGAACAATAAATACCTGGAGGTAAACAGCTACAAGTGGCAACTCATATCGTTTGCTATCATATTTAATTATTTGGCCTGATTCTCATAATTAAGGTAAAATAATTAGCTCGAAAGAGAAGATATGTCACTTTTTGTTTCGAAAGAATAATTCTGTCAAAAAACGTCGTCAGTACACTATAGTCACGCTCAAAAAGCGCGTTTGGACTTTTGTACACCCCCACCTCCCAAGTAAGGGGGGCTAAAACCACCCAAAAGAGGGGTGGGGAGTGACGTCGGATCCCTGCTATTGGTCGGGAGAGAGAGGGTGACGTCAGGCGCTTCATAAATATCAAGCGGTCCCGGATCCAGAGCTAAGTTGAGTCAGCAAAAGTTTTCAGTCAGGAGAGAAAAGAGAGAGGAGGCCCTCCGCACAGAAAATGCTGACGGATGCGGGACTTTAGCTGCAACCGTAGCGGTTTTCGCGATTCTCTTCCCCTCACACGATGATTTTCGAAGACTGTGCTTCTCGGGGTTCGGTTGGTGTTCTTCTTCTACCAGCATAACTGCCTGCCTTTTGCTGAGGAGATTTTATTTTCGAAGCTTTTTTTCTTTCTCAGCCACCCCACTCACTTGTTCGTGTTCTTCTGCCTCTTTTGCTTCCGAGTGGGGGACGGCCGACCCCTGTGTGTCACAGAGGGGGAGGCAGTGGAGGAGGATGCTCTACTAACTCAGGGGCTGACTGACCTAGAGCGGAAGAACCGGCAGAAAAAAAATGAACGAATGAAGTAAGCATCCCTCGTCGTTGGGGGTCTTAATTGAGATTATCGTCTGCAGCGGCTCCAAAGGAAGGGGAAGGCATTGGAATTTGAGTGATCGACAAAAGGGGACTCAATCGAATAAGCCTTAATAGGTCTTCTCCATCCCCACACCGTGAAGGGGATACAGCCTCACAATTTGTGGTGAGGTAGTGGTGTGAGAAAAGTGGGGGTGCTGCAACCGTGACTGAAAGAGTCTCACCCCTGCTTATCAAAGGAAGAAAGAAAAAGCAAATATAATTAGCAAATAAGATTTAGGCTGGTATTTATGGATGTTTTACATGTGACTGGCAGTAACTATTAGGACAATGTATAAGCCAGATTTTTCCCAAATATTTTCTGAATGACTCGCCAGTTTACGAGAAAATGCTAATTTAAGACCATTTTTAAGAACATTCACAGATATTCTTGTTGAAATTTAACTGTTTAAGTAACTCTTAGCCACTGTAGAATTAAAAAAATACGCAATAAGCAGAACATTTTGAAGAAAGATTACACTTAACTCTGAACATTTCTTCGCTGAAATTAAAGTTAGAAAAGTTCTTTTAAATTTTTCACTGAATATGTGTTTAGAAATCTAAAATTTAATATTTGATATTTATAGCATCAATTAACTAATCATAAGCAATTAATTCCTGATTTTTGTTGCTTAAGAAGTCAGGAATTTATTAAAGACATTTCTTGGTTAAAGAAGGAACGGGAAGAGAATTCGAAACATTTTCGTCTTCAGCAATTAAGTTCATCCTTTGAATATAATCAGGTGAGGAAAAATTTTGTTTCATTGATTTTCGGTAAGGATAAAAACTGCTTTTCACGATTTCAGAGAAAGTAAATTAAAATAGGAATAGAATTTCAAAGGGGTACTTTAGACTGACAAACGTGAGCACATGATCCCGAAAAGTGACTATTGAGAGTGCTTCTTGAAGAGATGCCAGGAGCGGCGTGATTCATCGGCTCACCTGCCGCTCCCGACTCCGACGCTCCCCGGCGGAACCTTCTGCCGGTGTTCACCGTCGCTGCGCCGGCCTGTCTCTGCGACTACGGACGGGGTTTGGACCCAGCCGGACCCGACGGGCCCGCCCCCCTACTACCCGATGATGGAGGCTAACTCAGAGAATGCCTCCGGGGTGGACTATGTCCACGAGTTCGATCTCGAACACCTGGAGGAAGTTGTGAAACAGGAGATGCATCGTGCAAAGTACGGCTCTGGGGTGGCACTGGGCTCTTGTGCCACGCCTCACAACAGCATGGCGGTGCAGCATCTCGGAGAACATGCTCAGCACCACCATCCACACCAGCAGCACCACCAGAATGGTGGCTATGGTATGAATTCCGTCATGGGATCCTCCTGTCCAAGGAAGCCTGTTGTTCTGGCTGCAGCGACGCCACCAGATACACCCCCATGCCACGGCATGCCACCTTCTCCAGCGTTTGTTCCTGCTGGTACGACGCCTGGACCTCTCATGGACGATGGCATGCTGTGGCTGACACAGAACCTCCGCTATGGGGCATCGAATGGCAACCAAGACGGACCTTTGGACTTGAGACCTCCTCAGTGTGCAGCAGACATGGAAGCATGGCTTATCGCTGGTGGTGGTGGGCGCAGAGACTACCCAGAGGTACAAGGTGTGCCCCCGACGTCGCGCGGGGCACCGAGCCACCATATGGACCACCATTCGCACCACCTGATGACCACCACCAACAGTAACAGCAACAGCAGCAGTGGCAGTAGCGGTTGCAGCTCCGTCACTTCCACGATGGGTGGCAACGCGTCCAGCTGCCACAGAAGCGGGGGTGGGGACATCCTTGACGATGATCAGCTCATCTCCCTGACAGTCCGGGAGTTGAACAAGCGCCTTCACGGATATCCCCGCGAGGAGGTAGTCAGGATGAAGCAGAAGCGTCGTACCCTCAAGAACAGGGGGTATGCCCAGAATTGTCGCACCAAGCGACTCGCACAGAGGCATGAGCTCGAGTCCCGCAACAGGCTCCTGCAGGGGGAGATGGCCAGGCTGAGGCAGGAGCTGGAACGAGCCTGCCAGGAGCGAGACTTCTACAGGCAGCAACTCCACGCGCTCAGAGACTGTGCCGGCGACCCAAGGTCCATGTCCAGTGTGTCCAGTGGAGGGGCGGCCAGCAATCCAAGCTCACCGGAATTTTACCTCTGACGCCGGAGCAGACCCTTCTTTGGCTAGGCAGCTGCCCCAGCCAAACTGTGCTGGAACAAAGGTAATAAAAATTACTGAATGCTCACATTTTTCAAACGATAAGATCTTTGTCAGCCACTCAATGAAAGTGATCTAATGGATTCACAGATCTTCGAAACTAGTGTGTTATGGAACCCTCTTATAAAAGATAACTGAATAAATGATCTAGCAAATTCAAGGCTTTGAAAGTGAGGAATTTCTGAAGTGTCTAATGACAGAGTATAACAAAAATAAATGAATGAATAATTGAGGGCAACCAAAACCACATTCATCAAGTTTCACTCATGAGAGTGCAACTTAAATAAATATTCTAATAACAGTGTAGGAAAAAAAATAAAGTATCCTTATTAAATGCAGTCTCTCAAGGCTTTGATCATCTAATAATAGATTCTAACCAAAATATATAAATATTAATCTACATACAAAATAAAAGCAAAGTGAACAACTATACAATATAACTTGATATAGTATAGAGTCAAGACTAGATTACTGAACTTTATAATACTAAAGTACTCTGATTATCATACATATACAAGCTTAATCCTCTATGCCTTGAATATTAAAAAGAATATATTTTAAACAATATCAAGTAACACTAATTTATTGAAAAAACGAACGAGATTTTGTCCTTTACCACTGCAGTCTTTGAAATATTTATTATAAAGTTCAACTTTTTCTGAGAACTATGCTTTTTTTATCATAAAAATTTCGGTATTTTTATTTAAATTTTATTTTTAAAAAATTTTGAATTTAAAAAGGAAGAAAATGCTAAATTAGAATTGTTTACTATCAACAGTCATAAAATATCAAATTTGCTATATAATGGCTATTAAATTTAATTTATTCGATGTTTGATATATTATTTATTCAAATATATATGATGTTTAATTACAGAAATTACAATATTGTATTTACACAACTTTAGTAAGCGATAAACATGTTTGAGTCAGAAGCACTTGAAAAACTGATAGTTATTTTAAACCACGAGATTGAAAATAAAACTATCAAATACTAAATCAAATGGGATATTCTACACCAATTTTTACACATAAAAAATAAAGTGTGAAATAGTTATTCAAAAACAAATTAAAATTTCTTTTATTTAGTAATATTATATTAAAATATGTTCTGAATTAACTTTTTATAAAATTTTAAATTTAAAGCTATTAATTTTGAATGATTTCTACATTTCGCAAAAGATGATTTAGGTTCCCTGGACAAAATAGGAATTTTGATCAATAATTGACTCTCTTTGTGGAATCTTCTAATTGTGTACATTTAAGATGAAATTCTTTTCATGCATCATGAACTTTACAAAATTAATCAAACTATTACAAATATTTGACTATTGTAAAATATTATTTAATCTACATATGACTTTTGCATGTGTTTTCACATTTGAATTATGTAACACATCATATAATTATTTTTATGATATTCTTATTATTATTTCAGTTAAGTGATCCATATCATTAAGATCGAAATTTTAATTCTGTGATGTGTACAAATATTTATAAAAATCATTAAATTTTCTTTTTTTGAATACTTAATTTTACTTCAATTTTTAAGTAAATGAGGAAGAAATAAATTCATATAACCCAGTTTAAATACTATTTTTAATATATTTTTAATTAATTAAAAAAAATCTTTAGTTAATTAAAAAAAGTCTTTAGTTTAAGCTTCAGTTATACTGAAATATCATACAATAATAATAAATATATAAAATAAATTACTATAAAATTAAAATTGATATTTATTTCCTTTTAGGGAGGTAATAGATATAGTTCTTTATTTATTATTAAAAAAAGGTAGTTTGATGATTATTTTCTTACCTTTCAAAGAGTGATTGGCATGTGAGATTAAAAATTGAATATTTTTCTCAAAAATAAGATTTAATATTTAATTGTAACAGTGCTTTAGTAAATTTCGTAATTTATAAATGTTTAATTACGTGTAATTTTGGTGATTATGAATTACACTTCACTATTTATATTTATTTAAATGAATATAAGAAATAATTATAAGTAGTATTGTAGCTTATTATGACTTCAAATCAACGTGTTTCAGTTTATATAATCATTAAAATTTTCTAAATCATGCTAATTCTAACGATAGTTTAAATATAATTTCATTTAGAAAAATTTATATATAACTTTGAATTTTTAAAAAATATTATTACAAGAATAAAAAATTAAATGTTATCATAGTTACATTTCATAAGGATTATGATTGAAATTATAATTTTAACTATTTCAGTTACCTTACAAATAGGAAATCATTTTCTTACTAAAAATAACTAATTTATTATTCTAATTTTAAAGTATTAAAGTCATATGCTTTTGTAGAATTTTAAATAATATTGATAGTTTCACTAACTTATCTTTTTCACAAACATAGAAAATCAATTCTTCTATTATATTTTAAAGAATAATCTATGTATGTGAAGTTTTAATATTAAACCTATCATTGTCATCATAGTAATTTATAAGTTTTTTTCCCTTGAAGAAAACAGAATAAATTATACTGAAGTTTAGCGTTAGGATGACCACTTAACTGGACAATATTCTTTGCGCTCCAGGGGCATCGGTCAGGAAAATGGACATGAGCAGTGGGTGGCCATGTCTCACTAATGAGCTGCACTCCCACAAGTTTAAATTATTTTTATAACAAAAAGTTAGTTTTAATTTCATAAATATAATGGGAAATTAATCATTCTTAATTTTACACTTTAACGATTTGTAAATGTATAATTTTTATATTAAAAATATTTTTTAAAATCATTAATGAGATTTTTGAAATTCTCTTGAATATGATGCATAATGTAACAATATATTTTTCTAAAAGTATTTTAAAGACTGCTTCTCTGCTTAAATTTCCCCAGCTGTAACTATCACTCAATAAGAAATAGTTGACATTATCAACAAAATATTTCATCTATAGAACCAAATATCAAAGAAACTATGCTGCATTCTATAATCAATAGTTTAGTCCTAAAAATAATAACACTGCGTTTCGATTCAGAAAACTGAATTTAAAAGAAGTGTTTTTGTTTTAAATACCCACTAAAAATTTCAGAAATTATTTTTTAAATCTCTAATTTTAAATCAGCCTTTCATTCAGGAAAATGAACTAATCTACATTAACTTCTTCATTCATGGAATTTAAATAATTAAGGACTGACTTGCTTCATTCTAAAATTAAATTTAATTCAAATAAATTAAAATTTAATAAAATATAAATAGTTAAATAATGAATTCCAATGTTATTTCTTTATGAGAAAAGATTGATTTTATGAAATTACTGTTTAAATTTTTTATAATAACATGTTATTAATAAGCGGAAAATTATCTATATTATGTTGTAATTGGTTAAAATTATTTTACATATTTATAAATTTACTTGTAAATGTTTGAAGCTTTTATATGTATAGTTTCTAAATTTAAATTACCAACAAAGAAGTATATTAAAATCATCAAATTGTATATTTATGTCAAAAGGTTAAAACATAATTTACGTTGTATAGTAATTATAAATTTATTTATTTTATTTCACAAAAAATAACGTTTAAAATTAAAAAAATTATTATTTTTTGAAAATAGACTGTAACTGAATGGGTTGAAATCAATATTATGTGATTTTATATAATACTTTCTTATTAAAATATATATAATATTTAAATTTACAAAAATAAGTTTGAAAGTTTGGCATATTTTCTATCCTTATAAATTATTATAAAAACTAAAGTAAACATGGTTAAATTCTTCTTAAATATTATTCCTTTTTATTATTCACATTACTTTTTATTATTGTAATCATTTAGAAATATGTATACAGAGAGAGTTTCTTATAATTCTCATGACTCTAAGAATATTTTTAAGTAATAAAAGAAAGAATGAACGGATGAAATTAAGTATTTTCAGGAAATCTGGAAACGTGATTTTCCGGTTTGCCTACAGGTTTCCTTACTTTTCAAAGCCTTGGATTATTTAGTTCTCACTTCCTACTCAAAAACCTCCGAGTGGCGTCAGACATTTATTTTAAACAGGGCTTCAAGCACAGCGGCTGAAGTATTCAAGTGCAAAGTGTGAATTTGGCAGCCAACCAGCCAAATTGGCGTCGACTTTCAACAACAAGGCGGAAAACGAACAGTCCTTGTGTACCATTTCAAATGCAGAAACTTAAGCTACATTCCAATGAATATAAGACACATTCCTCGGGACTTCCGGAACATACCTCCAAAGAAACCAAAAAAAAATTGAAATAGAACATTTTTTTGGAACATGTTCTTTCATTTTCTTCAGAAAAAGGAAAGAATCTTCTCTTTCATTGCTTAACTCATTTGTTGGTTGTTGTTCTCTCTTTTAGAATTCTATAGTTGCGACTACCTCTTTAAATCGAGGGGGGAGGAGCTTGTCCTCTGACGTCACAGGGACGATGTCCCGCGCTTGACAAACGATCTCAGGTGAAAGGAAGAGCTGGTCGAGATCCAGGAAAACGTCATCTCTCTCGTGGAAGCACAAAACAACTTGAGGTTGTACTTCTTTGTAAACGGTAGTTATTCTTGAAATTAATTAGCTTTTAAAGTCGGGCTGCCTTTGATGGATGTCGCAGTATGCATCAGTGTCTTCTTCTGAAAGATAATTTTTATCCTTAGATAAAGAACATAGCAACAGACATGATATATTTTATGACGTATGGCTGTCTCTTTTTTTTAAGAAATAATTTTTTTCACATATATACTGTTACATTCACCATTAAGAAAATCTTTCTTGAGCAAATGTTTATTTTTGGAAGAGGAAAAAATTACGAGAAAAAAATATGAAATAAATTTTATCAACTTATGTGATTTTTTTCATTAGCTATGATAATGAAAAATAAGAGAGAAGACGTGATAAAAAGGGAATTAACTTATTATGTATTAACTTTATTATTTATCATATTTTTTCTATAAAAGATGTTAAAAATTTTATCTGAAATATTATTCTAAGTATTATCGATATCTCTACAAATTACAAGGAAACTATTTTTCAGAATCTATTTTAAAAACATGTAGTTAATAATGTTTCAAGATGAAAATTTTAATAAAAAAAATTATGCATCTTAAAAGAGATATATATATATAATAGTATATTATTTCATTCTCTTTATAAATGTAATTTTCCAATATTTTAAAATTTAATTAATTTTATTTTCAATTTAAATTACTTCAATGTCAACATGTCATTTTCATCGCAATAAAATCAATAAAATCAAAATAAAGATTTAGTAATATAGAAAATTGCTGAAAAATTCTTCATATCTTTTAAAATGAATATATTCTTTTAAAAAGCACTTCACTAGCTTTTTTCTCATCAACTGAAATTAGGATAAAAGAATATGAAATAAACTTTTAATAACAAAATTTTAAATCAAAATCAAGACCGAAAAAAAAAATGTCACAGCCCTGAGTATTATTGATTGATTGATGGCTCCTCCCTCCCATTTTTTTGGAATACTGTGTACATATATTGAATACCGGTGACTTGTGCATTAACTATTTATTGTTAGATGTAGGTATGCTCAAAATGTAATTCTGCATTTCTTTCATTGCTTGTGAATTGTGCAGTGTTGTTCACTGTCTGTGTACATTTAACATTTCTTATATATAGAAACCACATTTTCTTACTTGATGTTTCTTATAACACTTTTCTAGAGCATTTCCATCAATTTTGCTTAATAATCTGCAATAACGCAATGCATTTGAATGTTCATACATTGCTTTTAAGTAAATATAAAATTAATGTTCCAAACAATTCCCTTTGCTCTAAATTTTTCTCAGAAAATTTGGTTTTAAGAATAAAAAAGGTATTTTAAAACTCCGACGTGGTGGAATTTTTAAGAAGTGTCCGAATGTTTTTGCTTTACAACATAAGTAACGAACACGCGCTCATATTCATGGAAAGTGAAAATAATCAAAAATATTTAATTGATCAATGAGAAAAAATCCGGTCGGAAGGCATGCTAGAAAAATAACAGATCAGATTGTGGAATAATCATGATTAACGTTCAAATAATCAAAAATGATAAAAACAGTTCTAAAATTTGTCTTCACTTATTAACTTAGAATGCATATAAAATATGTTTTTTTTTTTAAATGGGAAAGTTACAAATAATTTATTATTCTTAATATTTATTCTATTTCTAAAATAATAATTTAAAAATTTTAATATCACTTAAAATCATTTCATTATAACATTTTAGCACTGAAATAGGTGACTATTTTGAACTTGTTGCTCACCTGTTGGGCTGTTGGTAAATTCCTCTGACCAACCACCGATTTTGTTGTGGTATAAAAAAAAATTCAGGGTAACTGCAATTTATTGTACTACTACCTGTATAATAGAGAACAAAGAAATCTGAATGGGAAAGTTGTATCTCGCTTCTGATTCGATACCCTGTGTTAACCTAGATTATTATACAAAGAAGGCCTTTAGACGTTAAGTCAACTTTAGTGTCCGATGTCCCTGCATTTATGAAAGAAGAGTAACAACATTTATCACATACGTGTTGAATGTTTAAGTGGTTAATAATCATTTTGGGTGTTCACATGCGGAGAAGAAAGCAAGGTTTCGATTTCCTCTGTGGATGGTAGCTCTAAATAATATCAAGTTTTGTGGTATTTGAGGGTTATAATCGACAGAAACAGGCAACCAGAATTGCATCATAAGGAATTAACCTGTATGGTAGGTAGTAGTACAGTGCATTGTTTTCTAGTTCTCAGTGCATAATTCCATGCTACTTAACAGTACTAGAAACTAAACCTGTTATTCTAGTACAAAGTATATTAGATTCTAGTGCAAAATAAACTTTATTCAAATTTCATATTTATCAATTGATATAAATCAAAATTCTGCTGTTGTAAGTTATGATCTTCATAAAATTAATCATACTTCTCCTGCCAGGTATTAAAAATATAGAAAAAAGCAGATCACACTTTAAATCTCTCCTCCTAACCAAATTATATTTTGCTATTTTCTCCTTTCGATGGGAAATATTTAATTAAATTAATTCTTCCAGTTTCCTCAAAACAACAATCTTTGATGCTTGTACATCAAAAATTCATCTGTAATATGCAATGTAAAAAAAAAAAATTATAGCATTGAACTCAATACCCTAGAAAAATGAATCAGCAACAAGTGGGTGGTAGGTTTTACTGTCAAAAATAAAGATGACAGCTTAAAGTGAATAATATAAAAAATATATATCCTTTACTAATCTCTCTTGCAACAAAACACATACATTTAAAATAGCTAATGTATTAATGAGCATACATTTCAAAATATCAATTTGATCATTTGAAGTCAGTAAAATATGGAAATTTATATTATCTAAATAATGTAAAATAAAAATATATTTTAACGCGTTACAGTTAAAGCTTTTCCTTAATATTATAATTTCACGATTGTAAAATACGTAATAACACCACAAAAACCCGTTATAAACAAAATTCTTGTTAACCGCTTTCTTTTGATAGTAAAAACTGTACTTATATTGTCCCATCAGACTTTTTCTCCCATAAAAATACATTGCTTAATGATGTGATTTAAATCCATATAAATTACAAATGGAGTTTATATCTATTTGCCACAATGAAGAGATAAGTAAACTGTTTTTTTTTGGTTTTTTTTGAAAAAGAAAATTATTAAAATTTCTAAAATTCAACGACATATTTTTTTGGCAAATAAGGTCCACAGGATAATACGTGAGTATCAAAAAAACTAACAAAGTTAAGCGAAAAATAATTTGCCATATGTAGTTTAACATTTAATATTTGTTATAATATATTTTAATGGCTTCTATTAAAGTATTTTGTATGCAGGAATTATCATACTGAATTTGTAATTTTTGTAAATACTTTAACAATATTAAAATTTTTATGTTGTAAATATTTGTGGTTAAGGTTAGTTTGGGAATAATTTCCTCTCTTGTTAAAACAAATATATAATTATGATTTTTTAATGTAATAATCATATTAAAATTTAAGTATTATATTATAATTGCATGATATTTGTAATTATTTATTAAATTATCAACATTAAAACATGCTATTTTATTAATTAAAACATTATATTAAATAATTATAATGTTTTTTAATAATATGAATAATCAAATAATTTGTTAAAGCACATATTTTGAGTGAAATATAAGAGGGATTATATTATATAATTAAGATTATTTTATAACATCTGAAACTGTTGAGAAAGGAATTTTAAATTTATTATTTAATGTTGATATTTAGTAATTTTGCATATGCATCAACTTCGTTTTTTGCATTAAAATTATTTAAGCTTTGATGTACATAATTTTGATCGCCTTACTCCCGGTAAACAAGGACTTAAATTTTGAAATTTACGAAAATTTATTTTAATATTAAGGAAAATCTAACTATCAAATTCATTAATTTCATTACACAAAATCTTTAATATTCACCATATTATTAATTTATGTAATGATATTAAATAAAAAAAAGCATCTAAAAGTTAAAATAAACGGCAAAAAATACATTAAATAGAAAATTCATCATTAGACGAAAACTGTAATATTTACTACAGTATTAATATATACTATAATATTAACTAAAAAGTATATAAAAGTTGATATAAATGGCATTAAATAGAAAAGTATGTAAATTCGTTATAAAAAATCACTAGGGCATTAAATAATAGCCTTTTTGGTAATTTTACAAATATGGAAGTGTAATAATACTGCAGGGATTTAATCTTTAAAAATTCACCTTATCTTTCGATTTATTGAATATTTGAACAGAAAACAATTTGATAAATATTTGAAATTTTTCCAGACATAAAAACAACAAAAGCTGAAATGAATTTTTATATTTGATAATAATCTTAATCAGAGTAAATTCTCATATGTAAGTAATTATTCCTTCATATATTTAATTGTTTAACACTGAGCACGTAAACATTCATTAACTAAATTTATATTTTGCTATGTTATTGTATAACAAAATCTTATAGATTCCTGAAAAGTTTAAATGTGTACTTTTATGTAAGAGTTGATATAAATACTATAAAAATACTTTTTTATAATGATTCTTTAGCAAACCACATTTTTTAACGGAATAAATTCCATCCTTTTCTTTTCATCTGATGTTGATATTTTCTATTCTATACAAAATTAAAATATATGAAAGCATAATTATACATATAATAGTATACTTTAAAATTTGCAAGATTATCAATTTTTGAATTCAATTTTATCCGATTTAGTTACTTTAATATCTATCTTTTTTCATAAATTGATAAGGGATCAGAAAAAAGGGAAAGGTATATAAGTAGATGTTAAAATTTTATTACCATATGTTTAAAATAAATCGCCATTTTTAAAAATGGGCGATAAATTTTATGTTTTAAATTTATAAATCTTCTTTCGTTTTCCAAAACTAAATAAAATTCATCTTGTGAAAAACAAGTTTCAAAGTTGAAAACTAAAAGGAAATTATTTCATTTCAGTTCCTCTAATGAATAAATTTTTTCAAACATTTCTGTAAATAGTATAAATAAGTAATAACAAGGCAAAGAATAATAATGTGGACCAAATAAAATTAGATATTTATATCAAAACAAGCGGTTAAATAAAAATGATATTATTTGAAATTAATTTTCGTTTCACTGGTTAAAACTATTGAAAGCTTGAATTGAGTCATTTGAAATGTTTCACAAAAATTGTCTTATGTAACGTATACATATATTAAATAAAATTTGTAACACTGTTTTTATATATTATGTGTGTGCGTTTTAATCTTTAAGCAGATTCTCAGTTGTAACTTGTTATAAATTTTAAATAAGAAACCTTCGCAAATTCTTCTCAAAATATTATGTTATTCTGTGCTTTCATATACATTCATCATTCTCTGTGGAAGACTATTAGATATATTTTGCAATTCACCTGACGCATAGGTTTTTCTTAAACCAACATTTATATATTGATATCAATATTTCAGCTGCTTAAAATAAATGATTATAAGAAACAATTATGGCACAGCTGCTGTAGAATCCAGCATGACAAATTCTGAATATTTTTGGTGATGAAGAATGCCAAGATGACGTATTGTGACTTCTCGCGATGACTTAAATATAGCTTTTGAAATGGAATTTCCGCATGATTGTTATTGGTCTCCATTTCTATGACGTAATAAAAACGAGGTTTCCAGATAAATAAGAAAATCAACCAAAAAAATTGCCAAACTCAGAATTTGGGTTGCTGGATTATACGGAATCAATGCCACAATTTAACTATAGAAATAGAAACTCAAGGTCAAATTAAACAAAAATGAATCTTTTGTTTGTCTTCAAACTAACCACAATAAAGGCTTCTAATGATTAGAACTATTTTTCTTAGAATCTTTAAAACATGTCATGGATTTTATCTACTTCCCAAGGTTATGCAATGTCTTACGAAATACATTTCGTGCCATGTTTGTTAACCTCTTCGCATGTGTTCCAAAGTGAGGCAAAATTTGGCAGGACCAAACTTTGCCGTATACTATTGCTTTTTCCTGTTAACATTTTTCACTTGTATACTTTTTCCTTTTCACTTGTTGTATTTTGAATGAATTGTTTTTAATGTGAATTGTTTCAAAATGGCTGTTGCAATAGTTATTGGTAGATGTTAAATATGAATAAAAAATTCTTACGTTACAAATTTGGAAAATTGTATTTATTCGAATTTTTTTTAGAAAACACACATAACTGAAATGAAATGTTATTCATTTTGGTGATCATTGAAATTTTTCAGTCAAGCCATCTTTATATAATTTAATAAAAAAATTTTTATCATTATTTTACTTTTAAACATTTTTATCACTTTTATGTAAGAGTAAAAAATTTTTTATCATTATTTTATTTTTAAACATTATCATTTTTACATTAAAGTAAAATTTTTTTATCATTATTTGACATTTATTGCAATATGAGAAATACGAATGTTGCAATAAATGTATTATGATGTATTTAATATGAATAAAATTTTTTTATGTTCCAAACTGAAATATTTTTTTTAACTGAGTTGTTTTCAAAATATGCAACACACAACGAATGTCTTTTCCTTTCAAGCAGGAGCTTCACATTTCGTTATCCAAATGATATAAAATGTTGCAATAAATCCGTAACTGAATGCTACAATAAATCCGTATGCGAATGTTGCAATAAATCCGTAAGTGAATGTTGCAATACGTATGTGAATGCTGCAATAAACATTTTGATGCACGTTAAATGAATGAATTTTTTTTATAATCTAGACGGAAATCTTCCTTTTTCTGAGTTGTTTACAAAATATGCAACTCATATCGAATGTCTTTTCCTTCAGTACAGCAACTTATCATTTCGTTATACTAATAACGCGTAACATTTTTTTTATCTTAATTTTGATAGTATAGCAGTTGCAACAATAACTGGTGGACGATGAATACAAATACAAAAGTTCTGTGTTGTCAGTTTAGAACATTTATTTTATTCTTAAAAACGCTTAAAAAATAAATCAAAAGAAATAATAAAAGCTACCTTTCTTTATTACAACAATTTTAAATTTTAGCACAAGAAATTTAATATAAATTTTCATGGCACAAATATGAATGTTGATAAAAAATTTTTTTGCTGTTTAACACCAGGATACTAAGAATTTTTCACATTCCTGCACTGAAAGGGACGGAAGTGATCAGACGTTATATAATGGGGCTCCCAGTGGGCGTCCCATTGTAGACCCGAAAGTGCTTTATATTTTAAAAGCAAGGACTAAGAAGAAGACAGACATCATAGGTATCATTTCTTATAGAGAACATTGTGACCACGACCTACTTAAAGTGCTTCAGACGCCATCGGCTAACACGATGAATTTTCAACAAAGACGGAATTCGAACTCACTACCTTCCGATTGTGATAATGAACTTTCTGACCAACCAAGCTACCATGGCTCTATTGATAAATCTATTGGAGAATATAAATATGAAAGAAAATTTCTTCACACACACACGCACACACACAATACCAAATTTGCAACTGGGTTGTTTTTAAGGCACCAATGGAAGTAATTTTAAATGGAATTTATATTTTTTCCAATAATTTTATAATTTAGTATAGAAAATATAATTTTGCATTCATTTTAATAAATAATTTATGAAATAATTACTAGTGGACTTTGAATAAGAATAAAGAACCCTCATGTTTTAAATTGGAATTGTTTATTTTTAAAATGTTGTAAATATGTACATAAAAAAAATAATGCCTTTTCTCCACTTTATAAAAATTTTAAATTTCAGTACAACTTTAATACAGTTGTAAAATAATATATCAGTTTTTATTTTCATGATGCCAATATAAACGCCGAAATAATTATTGGTGAATATAAATAAAGGCTTTTTTTCAATAACAAATTTGAAAATGCATCGCTTTTAACGCACAAACAGAAGATATAACAAACAATGTTATTTACCTTTATCTAGTAACTTTATAGTTCAGTAAAGAAAATATTTTTTTAACATTCATTTTAATAAATAATCAATAATTACTGGATGATGTTCAATACTAATAAAAAAAAGCCTTATGTTTTCAAACTAAAATTGTTTATTTTTAAAATCTTTCATATATATATATATATATATATATATATATATATATATATATATATATATATATATATATATATATATATATATATATATATATATATATATATATATATATATATATATAAACAATAAACACCTAATTTATTTCATTGTAAAAACTTTGATTAAACCATTTAAATTCAGCAGTAACACTTAACAGTTTTGATTTATATGAAGAAAATATAAATTCTGCAATCATTATTGATGTGTGAATATAAATAACAATAAAAATTTGAATTCTTTTAACTGCACAAATAGTATAAATTTGTAAATTATATTTATCTTCTTTATATCAAATTGACATTTTATCTTTGCAATATAAATAAAAAATTTTATATACTAAAGAAATAATAATATATATGCAGTAGAGATATTAAATACATTGCTATTATTTTAAAGACAATTCTGAATTTACTTTTACTGAAATGTTTCTAAAGCATACAAATAAAAGATAAAATGCATTTGCTTTTCATAATAGCAATATAATATTTGCATTAATTATTTATGGATGCTAAATAATAATAAAAAATGTGTTCTACTGATTTACAAATTGTTTTTGTTTGATTTTCTTTTAAAAAATGATATAAAATCTAATGCAGCAATTCTTAGAAATTTTTTGATGTTTAAGATGTGTTAATTTTTTTATGTTTAAGATGCACACTTACAGATATGAACATTTCTGTCTTCATTATTAATAACTGGAAGATATACTTTGGATTATTTAAATCCTAAGACATTTGATTAATAATGTATTCGATACGTTATGATCAGACTTTAAAATGAAGTTTTATTGTTGATCCTAAAGTTTTCAGACACTTGCAGTTTCATATGAATAAACTGAAAGCATTGCAGCCTGATATCACGGATATTATTGCATCAAAAATTGCATTTTTACCATTTAAATATCTAACTCTACAGGGAATAAATCAATAAAAATTCATAAGTTTATTTAAGTGATCAGCACAACTCTTTGAAGTTAATAATCATATAAAAATAATTAAATATTTTTGTCAGATTCATTTCATACTATTTAAAGATTTTCTACAAGTTTTTAAAACTTGTTTCTAGTTTTCGTCAAATTTTATTTCTTGTTTATTTGGATACATACATTTAATTTCATGACATCCTTTAAGATTATTTGATGAAAATAAGTTTTTCTAACTTCAGCAAAAGAAACAATATTAATGAGAATTGAAAAGAAGCAATATCAATAAGTTTTATTGAACAAGTGTAACTATAAATAATAATTCATTTATATTTATAACATTTTTACTTTTTATCAGAAATATAACATGCTGTAACTTTATGTAAATAATGAAATATTTCGATAATTGCATATCAGTAAATATGAATGCGAATGAAAACTTGTTATGTTTTCCCTTTAAAATTGAATTCCTTTTGAAAGTCACATAGATATATAGATATATAGAGGTATTTGTCTTCTGATTATAGGTCTATTTGAATAGCACAGTAAAATTTTGCAATTTTTATATGCATGAACAGTATTCAGTTGCAATAATTAATAGTCTAGCTTTCAAATAAAAAAAATTAGACTGGCTTAGGATCCTTCTTTTACTGATATATTTCCAATGGACACATATAAATATAAATTCCACTGTTTCCGGGTTGGAGGGGGTGTCATTCTCTTTATCGTAATTATCATCCGATAACGCTAGATGTTATAAGGCCGTCCCACCGTTAGGTATTCGGCAACGAATGACTAGTCGCGGACAGCAATCCGCCAGGAGAGCACTTAGCCCATATGCTATCGGTAGCCGGTGTTTTTGCTTCCGATCCTAAGTCAGCAACGATATCAGCGCTGACCAAAAAGCCCATGACGCCATGAACAGTCCGGGCCCTGCACGCAGACCGGCAATCACCAGCCCGCGGTCCACCCAGACCCGTCACCTGACGGAAGTTCGGGCAACTTGCCTTTATTAACTTAAAATAATAATAATAATAATATACAATTAGGATTTTTACATTTGTATGTTGAATGTATATACTTTAAGTATATTTACAATTTATGTTGTACAGTTAAGTAATATTACTATGAGCTAAATTTGTGGAACTGAATCGATGAAGATGGTATTTATTATTTCTTTGATTACTTCTTGTGTTTTTGTAGATTTCAGTAGTTGTTGGATCTGCAGGCTGTTGTAATTTGACGGGAATTTGTTTAATCTAATGGAATTGAATTTAGTACATTTATATATTAGATGTTCTACGTCTTGTATTTCATTATCGTATCTGCAAATAGGTGACTTTTGAAAAAATCTATTTTGGTAAGTTCCGAATGCACCATGACCGGTTTTAATTTGATTCAGTAGAAAGTCAGCTGAGATTCGGTTTTCTGTTACTATTGGATATATTTGATATAATCTTCTGGTTTTAGTTGAATTGGTCCATCTGTTTTGCCACTGTTTTATTATGTTTTCATGAGTTATGGTTTTTATTTGCTGCTTTGAATACGGGGCTATATGTGATATGTAGTTTTCTGTTGTTGCCTGTTTTGCTTGTATGTCTGCTATTTCGTTCAATTCTATACCTTTGTGTGCTTTTACCCAATGAAATGTAAATAGGATTTTATCATGATTATTATATAAATATTCTAAAATGGTTGCTATTGTATTATTATTATACTTGTTGTATTTGATTGAGTCTAAGACCGATCGAGAATCTGAATGTATGTGGCAGATTTTAATATTATTTTTGATTATATATTTTATTGCTGTTAATATGGCTATGGCTTCTGCTTCAAATACCGTTGATTCGTTATTAAGTCTTGTACGTATAATATCTACTATTGTTCCTTGGTATCCAATTATTGTTGCAGCACCGATTCTATTGTTAATTTTTGATCCATCTGTAAATATATAGTAATCTTTAAGGTTAATTATTGGTGACCAATTTATGTTCTGCATTTCCCATGGAGGGTACTGACATGTAATTATTCTGTAGATATTGTGTTTGGTAAACTTGATATTGCCTATTTCAATCTCTTTGCTTTGTTTAGTTAATAGATAATTCAATTTAATTGTTTCTGCGAGAATATCTATGGGTGGACAGCCTGTTAATACCTGTAATGCCTCTGTAGAAACTGTTTTGTAACACTTGGAAATCTTTAATAATGGTATTCTTTGAATTTGGTTTAATTTTATATTAGTCTTGACAGTGTTTTTGTACCAGATTGATGCTGCATATAATATTATTTTTTCTATGACTGCTTTGTAAATGATTTTAGAGATTTGGGGTTTTATTCCCCATGTGATTCTTATTATCCTATTAAGT
Organism: Latrodectus elegans; assembly: GCA_030067965.1. NCBI lineage: Eukaryota > Metazoa > Arthropoda > Arachnida > Araneae > Theridiidae > Latrodectus > Latrodectus elegans. The sequence goes on along the minus strand of CM057819.1, from coordinate 9,843,967 downwards.
TTATTCATAAATTTAAAGACTTTCTCATGTGTAGTATTTAAGTGTTCTATCCAATTTAATCTGGTATCTAGTATAACTCCAAGGTATTTGATCGTTGAAAAGTATTTAATTTTGTTGCCCATTATTTCAATAGTAGGTTTTCTTGTTATATCTTTTTTAATCGTAAATATAGTATAGCAGCACTTGTTGATGCTTAATTTTAATTGGTATTTGTGGGTCCAGTTTTCTATTGCTTTGAGTGGTTCGTCTGCCAGTTTAGTGAATTTATAATATGTTTTATCCTTTATTAATATTATGATGTCAACTGCATATGCTTGGATGTATACGTTATTGCCTAAGTCTTCTTCTAATATTGAATTAACAGCCAAGTTCCAAAATAGTGGTCCAAGGGATGATCCCTGTGGTACGCCTATGTTATATTTGATCGGTTTATTTTCATAATTTAGGTAAGTTCTATTTTGTAGGAATGAGTATAATAATTTATATAATGATTTGCTTAGGCATATTTTATTTAATATATCTATTAGATGGTCGCTTCTGATGGAGTTAAAGGCATTTTTTATATCTAAAGAGATTAAACAGGTGTATTCTTTATTTCTTTTGTTGTCTGTAATTCTTTTAACTATTTCGTAAATTGCATCTTCAGTACTCTTTCCTCTTCTAAAACCAAATTGATTTTTATTTAGATAACTTTTTCTTTGTTAGTATATATGTAAATCTGTTTAAAAGTAGTTTATCTAGTATTTTTCCAAATATCGGTAGTAAACAAATTGGTCTATAGGATTCCTTTAAGTTTAGATTTTTGCCTTCTTTCGGTATTAATATTATTTTTGCTGTTTTCCAGATTTTTGGGAATATTCCTGTTTTCCAACATTTGTTTATAATTTGTTTGAACCAGTCTTTGTTTAAATTGAATAATTCTTTGTAGATCTCTAATTCGATATTATTATAGCCTGGGGCTTTACCTATTTTCATGTTGTTGATGGCCTCTTCTATTTCGTAGGTAGTAAATTCTTTTTCAGCTTCGTTTGTGTATTTTTGTTCTATTGTCATCATTTGTTTATATTGGAAATTAAACTTTAGTATTTCGTTTGTTGCTTGTTTTATGTTTTCTGTGTATAATCCATCTTCTTTTTGAATCATATTTGAAACAGTGTATTGCTTATTTTGTTTAATCGTTTTGTAATAATTTCCGAATGCGTTTTCATTGGTAATTGAACTTAGATACTTTTTAAAAGCCGTGTGTTTGGTATTGACGATATTCTTTCTGTAGATTGCTGCTTCTTTCTTAAATAATGTTTTGTATTTATTTCTCTGTAGTATCTCTTTTTCTTTCTGATATCTTCGTCTTAGTGCTCTGATCTTTTTCCTTTGTATTGTAAGTTCCTCTGTCCACCAGTAATTTGATTTGGTTGTTGGTTTTTTACTTTTCTTTCTGCAGTTTTTACATATATTATATAAATTATTTTCAATCATTTCTATTAAATCATTGGTATCCATTCTTTCTATTATTTCTTCGTTAATATCTTGAATTAATTCCTGGAGTTTAAGGTTTAATTTGGACCAATCTATAGTTAGTCTATTAAATCTGATTTCTTTTATGATTTTGTGATTATTTGTATTTATACTACAGAGCATGATATTATGGTCACTTGCCAAGAATGTGTCAGTAATTTCCCAATCTTTGATGTTATCAGTATCTATGTTCTTAGTTATTAATAGATCGATCCAGCCAGTGCCAAGGGTACTGTTATAAGTTGGATTGCTGTTTGGGTTATTTTCAATTATGAGATCATGTTTCAGTGTGAATTCTATTACTTGCTGCCCTCTTACCTCTGTATTTCTTGGACTCCATATGGATGACTTTGGCATTGAAATCGCCAAAAATCATCCACTGGTCGTTGTTATTTGCTATTATTATTGGTTCTATTGTGTTCAGTATTGGTTCCAATATCTTGGGATGGTGGTATGTATAGTGAGCAGATATTCAAATTTAAGTCTTGTGTTGTTAATTTAACTATGACTATATCTTCTTTTATCAATACTTTTGATATTTCTAATCCCTTTTTGATTACTATAGCTGCTTTAGGTTCTTTTCCGGAGATTATACAATACTGTGTTGACATACCTATTATGTTTCCTTTATATGTGTATGGGTCATTTATGGAAGAGATATCAATTTGTCTAGATAATAATTCTTGGGCTATTGATAAATTGGCTGCATGGCAGTGATTTAAATTTATATGTAGGAACTTTATGCCTGTATTGTGGTTTCTATAATCCATAATCTATCTTTGAAATTGCATTGTTAAATTCTTTTTCATATATAGGACATTTCTTGTCTTTAGCATTGTGTTTCGTATTGTATTTTGTTTTGAATTTTTCATTATGTTCAGTACAATTACAACATTTTAATTCGTTTTCACATCTATCTTCTTTGTGTTTTGAACCACATTTTCCACATTTTTTTCTTGGTTCTGACACACCTTAGCAAAGTGTCCATATTTAAGACAGTTGTAACACTGCACTATTCTGATATATTCTCTAAATCTTACAGCTGTCCAACCCAAGTATAATCTTTTAAGGTCCTTGATTTTATGGTAGTCTCTGCTATCTATGCTTATAATCCAATTGTTTCATATCTGCCATTGAATTTATACATAACTTCTAGACCAAAATCTGTTTCTAAATTATTTTGTTGTATTATTTTTTCCGCTATATCTTCTTTTTCAATTTCTTTGTCAACATCGTATAATATTATTTTGTGGTTTTCTTCTGTTGGGTTTTGTTGCAGTTAATTCTTCATTTTTATCTTGGTTTTTAATCTCTTTTTATTATTGCATCTATATCGTTAGGGGTGTTAGTTTCAATATTATACCCCCTTTTCTTATTCTTCTTGTTCTGTTAATATTGACTTTAACTCTGGCTGGGTCGATGATTCTTTTGATTATGTTTCTAGTGTCTTCGGATGTTCTATCTTCTTTATTGGGATATATGAGTAGTACATTGTTTTGACGTTGTCTCGACCGGTCTCTAGTTTCTTTGATTTTAGATTGTTGCCTACCTATTTTATCTATTTGATCTGCTTGCTGTGCTACTTCTGCATATGACTTAGCTGTTTTGATTTGACCTTTTAAGTACGCTATTTCATTTATTTGATTCATTATAATTTTCATTAGATCTCCTATACCATCTCGCATCTTTGATTGTGCCGGTAAGGTTAATTTACTGGTTGCAATAATTGTTTGTAGATCCTTTTCTATGTCTAGTATGTTGTTCAATTTTTCATTTATTTGAATTTTATCGACTTCAGAAGTTGGGAATTCTCCATCTTGGAGTGACGGTACTTCCGTCATGGCTTTGAGTTAAGCTTTAACTCAATTGGCAAATAATAAGATATAATAGTAATAACAACTAAATTATAAGACAGAAATTTGGCACACCTGACCAAAATAAATTTTACGAAATTAGGAAATAGATAAACACAAAATTGTGTCCCTCTCCGCCTACGTTAGCCACCAGTGAACTGGTGTTACTAGGAGCCACCACGTAGAGGTGTAGGTCGGAGAAAATTACAAGTGATTTGAATTACAAAATCTCTTTGTGAGTGGTTAGTTTACCCTTTTTCCCAGAATAGACTCTAGGCCATTGTTCTGGGAAATTACAATATATATTCTAAATTTCAAATCACTTGGGACTGGCTCCCTTATCATCCGATAAAGAAAATGGCAGATTATCTTTATCGGAAGATGAATTCAGTTAAATTGAGATCGAATCACAATTTAACTGAATATCTAGGGCGTTCGCAAAAAGTAGCTGAGGCATGTTATGTTGGTTATGGTTGCAAGTGAAATGGTATCTGTAGCAGGTCTCAAATATTTGAAGGTCTTTGCTTGGCACCTATTTCTAAATGACCAAGACTCCCACGCAATTGCTTTCATCTGACCGATAGAGCCCAATTCTGGGATAGGAGCACGGAATGCGGGTGCGCACAAGTAAAAGATGCAGGCTTTCTTCTTCCTTCTGCAATTAGACAGTTACTTTTACTATTGACGGATGTTTAACATACATAGAAATTCTTTGTTTTCGGGTTTAACTTAACGTTTACAGGTTTAATAGTAACGTTTTCTTCACGGTAACAATAAGCACGTAGAATTAATTATCTCCAAATATAAATATGAATGAAAACTTCATATATGATAATAATCCGAAATTGAATTTTAAATCACACATACTGAAGATCCTTTATCGCTATTATAATAATTTGACATTTCAATAAAGAAATTTTAATAGATTAGTAACACATACCAATTGTTACATTTGAGCAATATGAACGTTGAAATAATTATTCATATGAGTTAAATTTGAAAATAAACTGTTATGCAAACCATCTAGAATCTTCCTTTTACTAAAATGTTTTCGAAGCAACATAGGAAAGGTGTAACATATCACTTTTTCTTCATTATAGCAAAATCAAAGCTACAGAAATTATTGACAAATATTATATATGTATAAAAAAATTCTTATTTTGGTTATTTAAAAGTACTTGTTTTATTTATATTTTTATGAAATGGACATAAAAGAAGTACTGTCATTTTTATTTTTAGTTCGGAAAATTTACATTCCTTAGTGATAACATATATAGAAATTTCTTCCGTATTGATATCAATATAGAGATTGGAATAAATATTATGTGTGGGGTCGTTCAGTATGGAAATTCCTTTTTATTTTCCCTGATAGGAATCCATTTTTAGTTAAAACATTTTTTAATGTAACAAAAATGTCGCCCACCTTGACTAGTGGACAGCTGACTGACAACAGATCAATAGGTCTTGAGTTCACATCCCGGTTCGAGCATGGATGTTCTCTCTTTCTCTCTCTAGTCTTTGTCCTTTCCTTGTATGAAAGGGATGTGAATGATTGTGTCTACCCTATGAATGGATACCAATGGCGTGTGTGTACTGAGAAAGTCGGACTCGATACCAAATTACGATTCAGTTGGAAAAGTGGAGCAGCGAGTCCCATAATGCCATTTTTGTTGTCCCAGCTAGCACAGGACAACAAAAATTACTATGTAACAGAAATAATAAAATCCGTGTCTGTTCATTAAAACAATTTTAATTTTCATTATAAGAAATCAAATATAGCAATTTTTTATATTCGTGACAGTAATATAAACTCTGTAATAACTACTTATGGATACGAATATGAACAAACATTTTTTAAATTGTCGCCTCAATTTCCATTTCAAATAAAAAATTTTCAGAACACACATTTCAGGAATAATGAATAACATTTATTTATTAAAGCCGTTTTATATTTCAATATTATAATTATAATACAACAAAAACATATAATTATGTTTTTATCTCATTATAATAATGACTTTTGTGATAATTATAAGTGTGTTATTGGAGTGAATAATCATCACTTCTTCAATTGGAAATCTTTCTATCGTTGAAGGTTTCAATCTGAGACATTAGTAAACATAAATGGCTCTTATTATTTATAAGAGCCGTTCTTTGACATAACATTAGTTTTAATTTTAAATTCTATTAAGAATTAAAAAATTCAGAATAATATATCTAACGATATTTAACGACAAAAATAAAATATAAAATTTTATATATATTATTTAATAAAATATTAAATTTTTATGTTTTACTTAAAAATTATTAATAAAACTTGAAATATTTTTAATATTCATTTAAGTGAAATGATGCTCTTACAATTTCATACATTCTTTAATGTTCAAGATACGCGTAAAAATATTCTAATTTTAAATAATATTATTTTTAAATAACTTTTAAAATAATCAAGTTTTGTAATTAAATCTTCTCACGTACATCAGTAGTATTTTCAATATTTAACCTTGAAAGTTAAATATTACATTTTAACACTAAAAATGTTTGTGAAGAATCATTGTGTAATATTTTAAGTGCATTTTATGTTCATATAATTTTGAAAGTATGTTTCTTACAATTTCGTAAATAAAAATGATGCATAATTTATTTTATTTTACATATCTTATTAAAATAAATTATATATAGAAGAACTTAAGAAGTCTACACTGCGTTGTGATAGTACTAAGAACTACTGCATTTTTGCGGCATATTCTATTATTATTTACTTCGTTAAATTGGGTGTTTCTTGATCTACAAATCCCGAGCACGCAACAATACTTAACGTTACCAATCATACTAAAGCAATGTGCTCGATTTTATCGACATTATTGAATCGAATAACAATACAGTAGTATATATATGTTATTTCTGCTATTTCAATTATATGATGTTTCTGCATTCATTGCAGTTAGAGTATTACAGTAGGGTGCTCTCGACATTTATTTAATATTATTACATCGAATCTTATTACAGAAATGGGCTGGGTATTTATTTAATATTATCACGGCTAATAACATTATAGCAGTATTTTTGACATTTATTCGACATTATTACATCCAAAAATGTTACAGTAATGTTCTCGGCATTTATTCCATACTAATACACCCAATGCATTACAGTAATTTATATGATACAATTACATTCAATGATATCGCAATAATGTGCCTGGCATTTGTACATCATTATTATATTCAATAATATTGCTCGATTTTTATTCACAATTGTTACATTCAATAATATGACAGTAATGTGAGTTCAACATTTATTCAACTTTATTACATCCAGTAATATTGCAATAAGGAAATCCAGTTTTATTTGACATCGTTACGTTTAATAATGTTACTGTATAATGAGTAAAACAACATTTATTAAACTTTATTTCATCTTAAAATATTACAGTAATGTTCTCGAGTTGACATTAATATTGACAAACATGCTTGACTATTATTCGACATTATTTAATCTAATAGTATTAAAATAATGTGTCTTTTTTTGACATTGTTACATTTAATAAATTTATAGTAATTTCTTGACATTAACTAACCCTTATTGCATCCATTAATATTAAATTTATTTGCACAACACTTATTTAATCTTTTATATTCAATATTTACGTTAAAGTACTCGACATTAATTCAATTTCTTTTTTTACATCCAATACCCTTTTTGATATTTATAAAACATTATTACTTGAAATTATCTTTTAATTATGTACTTGAGTTTATCATACCCAAAGGTGTTAAAACTCGAAATTTATTACTGTTATTGAAGACAAAAATGCTTTTGGGATTTATTCGACATTGTTGCATTCAATAATATTGAAACAATGTTCTCGTTGTTTGTTAAGCAATCTTTCATCCGGTGTTCCTGCTATTTATTCTGCATCCTTATGTTTATTAATGTTTCAATAATACACTTGAAATTTATAAGAAAAACATATTCATTTATATGACTTAGTTTATTTGTGTGGTCTGTCTTTAAGCAGCTACCATGGGTACAATGGTCTGGAGAAATTTACTCCCCCTTCAGATCAATGCCAAAATTGAGGGAGTGGATCCTTTGGTGCTGCCATCTATGGGAGGATTTGAAGAGCAAAAGTCATACTTTCACCTTCATGGTGCTTTGATTAAACGAAAGATGATTAAACGAAAGAAAGAGTTAAATTCACACAGCCAAGTCATAGCGAGCTTAGCTTGTCCGAGTGTCATTAGTAACAACACAGCAACAACATTTTGTCTCTCGTATTTGCGGTCACAGTTTTGGTGCTGACCATCTGGGGCCAGACATACAGTTTAAATTGAATTTCTAGCCTCTGTGAACATCCTTCCCCTCTTTGGACAGTGACACATTGAAACTAAGACAGGATGAGCAAAATATGTGTCTTGTGTACAGACACAAAACAATAAAATTGTTAATTTCAAATTGCTTACCCATGAACATCATAACGCATGAACAATTTATTATGTGCTTTGAAATAAAGTTCAAATTTCGAACTTTCATTTATAAATACAACAAAATAATCATTGTAATGGATTCCTTCACACGTGGATATCGAGGGAAACAAAAAGGCAGACTCACTGGCCTATAGAGGAATACATGAGTCACAGGACTTCAAACCACTTCCTCTATTATCACCCAAAAAGCATATTTTTAAGAAATTAATAAATGTTTCTTAAATCTGACCAGGTTGCAAAATTAACAAGTAAATATCTGGCTAACATTCAAAACACTTCGGAAATTTTTTTGTCAAAAACTCCGTAAACTGGTTGTGGCAAACTTGAGATTGCAAACAGACCATGAATACATGTCGCATGATCTTAATAAAATTGGCGTCATTTTATCTAGTTTATGACAGATGTGTGTGAGTTTTGAACCATGATTGCTTGATATCTTCATGTATACCAGAGCTAGATAAAGAGTCTCAAAAATCGGGGTGAGGTAAGCAAATCTGCACCTGCTGTGTTTCTTACTTATTGTTTAAAAATTTTAAATCTCTACTTCTATTCTCATATTGTCTTGTTTTGTTTATTATTAATTGTTTATTTATTATATTTGTTCGTTTGTGAAACTTGAACTGGACGTTTGAATAGGGGCTGACAACTTATAGTTTGTGAATTGACTGAGTTTATCCATTGCTATCGTGCTTCTAATATGCTTTTTGTCACGCTTTGTGGTGAAATCAAGTGTTGGGGTCTTCCGTGTTGCTCCAACTTTCCCTTCAGCGACTATAAATACCATTTGTTTGGTTTTCGCCCAACACGAGCACCGATTCCCCTGAAGGAGAATCCGTGACCCCTATAGGCTTCTTCTCTTGTTCGGTTGAACTCATAAACTTGCAAGGAAGATGTTCAATGGGCACACGTGCCGTATAATCCAAGATTCCAAATTCTGAATTTTTTTGGTGATAAGGAAATGTTGCCAAGATGACGTATCGTGACGTGCACGATAACGTATATATTAGAGTTACCAAAATAGAATTTTCTGCATAATTCTTATAGGTCTCCATATCTATCAGTTAATAAAGACGAAGTTGTCAGATACATAAGAAAATCCGCCAAAAATAGTAAATCCGCCGCCAATCTCCGAATTTGGTATCATGGATTATACGGCCTCTGTGCCTATTCGATGGCTTCTACAATGCATAATTGTAAAAAGCTTTCACGGAAACAAACGTATGAAAAAAATAATAGCTTACCTCAAATAGGTAATTCTACTTTTATTTAGATCTTACAGGTAGCGCTACAATCGCTTATGTTGTGCGTATGCGTTGCAATGCTAAGGTTTTCATATCTTCACCGTAAATACATATTTCACTCTCATGCTTCCATTAGCAGTGCATTTGTGGTGGTCATCAGTGTAAAATCATTTACGATTGCTGACAAAGCTAAAAGCATTCCCCGCAGATGATATGCAAAATTATGCAATGTAAAAAATATCAACCAATAGTGATGACTAAATATTATATTTATTGCATAATAGAAATGCGTTCATTATAAAAAATACTGCATTAGAACTATTATGCATCAAATCCATAGTCCAACTATTTGTACTTTATAAATTAATATTTATAATTGGAAAAGAAAACGAAGCATGGTGGCTTAGTGGTAGTTTTTTGCGATCCCAAGTCACTGGCTCGAGATTTGATCCTGGGGTTGGGCAAGGTTGACTCAAACTTTCATCCCTTCAGTGGGTCAATAAATTGAGGACCAAGCATGCTTGGGAACTAAACATTTGGAGTTTTGCGTTAAGCTGACCACCTAACAGAAACATATACTTTGCACCCCAGGGGATCTTGGTCAAGAAAACAGAATGGGTACTGTAAGCCTTAGCCCAAATGTGGTCTGTCGTACCATAGGTTTAGTTTTTTAAAATGTAACAAAAAATGGTACAAAATTAAACTTACCAGCACAAGAAAAAAGCATTCAAATTTGAACGATCTCAAATTCAAATTTTTAAAATTCCAAAATGAACTGAACTAATTTTTCAATTTGGGTATATAGATCAATTTTAAAATTTAAATCAGAAACTTGCAAATTCATTTTAAAGACTATAAATTGATATTACAATTTTATTGAATAGCACTTCAGTTTTTTCACGAAATGAACTTTAATCTACAAACAATCGATAAGTTCGCATGCACAGTTGCATAAATAAAAATTCTTGTAATCATTAAAATACAAAAAAATATTATTTAGAAGTTGCATTAGCATGCAATTGCAAACCTGTAGTAAAAACGGAAAATCACTTTCGACTCTCGGTTCAAGGATTTTATATTCATCCTGAGCTTGGACATTTATAAGCGAACTTCCTATTATATTTCTACATTGTTTCTGGTCAACACCTTTTTTTTAGTAAAAATTTAGGTAATATATTAGTATAATTAACACGTTTGGCGTGATTTAAAAAAAATGACAACGACTTAATGAGGTATTGTCGCCAAACTATTGCCAAAGATGAAATGACGCTCTGACGATTATTTCCAAGTATTAGCATTAGTAAACCCTAAAAAAATTATATCAAAATGGAAAATTTATAAACGTGTCATGGAAAAGTATATAAACCATAAATGAATAAGCATACATAAAATTTCCTTCCATTTTCTTCCAAATCTCAGTTGCTACTTCGACATTTGCATTCTCCTCCTTCCATACATTCATTTTTCACTCAATGTTTTCGTTATTATTTCGTATATTTGTATTAATTATTGTTTTGTTTCAGAATAAGTTTCTGATTGTGGTTTTCTGTACCCTATTATTTAATTTCATTTAAATTAAGAAAATAACAAGAGTTTTTATTTTTCTTAGTAACTTATCCTTTGGATCCCGTGATTACTGAACTGGGAATTAAATGTTTAGTGGTCAGTTCAAGGGTTTGAAGGTTAGATTCTTATTTCAGGTACAAAACCTTCTATTTCTTGAAGCTTAAGAAGCAGTATTCACATCGTTGTCAAAGTCAGTTATACACAGTACCTTAATATTTTCCGCCGCTTATTGTTCACTTGCACACACACACACACACACACACACACACACACACACATATATATATATATATATATATATATATATATATATATATATATATATATAGGTAGGTAGGTAGGTAGGTTGATGAGTAATAGGCCATTGAAAATCTGTCGGAAGTCGCAAGAGCAGAAACTTGTAAAAGTCTCAAGGACAAACTCCGACAGAAAAATGTATACAGTATGCAAAAGCTTACTTGCCCTCCCCGAAGTTCAAATGATACCGTGGAAGTTAGGACCCAACCCAGGAACCGATGATTTTAGTCCCTACCATTAGCGGATAGTGAGCTTAAGTTTTACTATAGGATTTACCACCGAGTAGTGGAAAGCCTATTAGACGAAAATCGTCATAAAACCTTTTAATATCCATTACATAAATTTGCTTTCTTAGAGGATTTTTCAAAGGTTCTGTATTCATGTATCGTAAAGGAGGAAACCTGGAAAATTCCCAAACACTCATTCTGATAAAAGTATATGCAAATGGCAGAGAAACACAATATCCATCAATCATTTTTTAAAAGTGGCTGGGGTCAAACGCGGAACCTTCCCCTCTGAAGAGCGATGTCCTACTTGTTAGACTTTAGCGAGCCACGGTTGTTCATTCATAGAAATGCATCCTCATCTGTGGATCCAAGTAAAAAGATCTTTCTTGTATGAAAAGGTTCTGCACAGTATAAAACAAACCCGCAATTACTTTTAAAATAAGCAGGATTTTAAATTACATTGTTCCAAAGTAATTGCAGTTTCAGATGAAGAAAAAAGAGGGTGTCGTTTGCAAAAAGTTGAAGAAAGACGTGCCGAAACAATCCAGAAAGTGCATTAGTTGAAATGTCACCGCACAATGTGAAGTAGGTGGGGATGGAGAAATGATAAATCACACACTTTGACGTGTGAGAAAAAGTTTTATTCATGTATGTTTATTTGCTTTCAACCAGCATCCGGGCAACCTCAGAGGCTGAGGTGGAAAACTAAGTTATATATGTATACACACGTTCTTTGAAAAGAAATTACTTCCTGGTTTTTGCGGGAATTTATAAGTCGTAAATTTGTGACGGATATTCTAGAGAGAAACTGAAATTTACAGATTTATGGCACGAATGACTTCAATGAATGACACACTTTTCTCACAAGTGAATTTTAGGGACTCAAAAAAATTTTTAAGTTTAACAATTTTGGAGTTCTCAACGGATTATCAGTGGAAACCTTAAAAGTTTAAAAGGGTTCCATAGCTCTGAGAATCCTTTGTGAGCCAATGTTACATTTTGAAAAAGATTATAACTGTGTAAAATAATGGTAATACATTAATATAATGAAGAAGTTTCTTTGATTTTTTTATGTGAAGTTGTAAAGATGTTGTCTTTAACTTTTTTATTATAATATTCTATGTTATAAATAGTTTGAAAAAATATACCAAAAAAATTAGTTTTAAAGAGTGGATGTTGAAGAAAGGTTAAAAATTTTGCTTTAAGGTGTACGTACTTAAATCACACACCCTCCACTCTTAAAAAAATCGAGTGGTTTTTCACCACTCGATGAGCGATGGATATTTTGTACTCCATAAAGATGCAAAATGAATCCTTTTCTACCTTATTGGGTAGAGAAGTTCTCTTTCAAACACGCTATCCCCGATTCAAAGCAATTTTCACTCTTTTTTGTCGTGTTTATGGCACAAAGCAAATGTGATGTGCTCTGATTGGCTTAATTCATCACGTGGCTCTATGCTTTCGGTTTAGTTTCGCTAAAAAAATGGAGGAATTTAGTACTTCAGTTTGTAAAAGCATCTATTAGAATATTTAAAATATATAATTGTACAAAAAGAAGTGTAGAAACATTGCGGTAAGTCTTTATTTCTTATAATTAATTGAATGACTAAATCAAATCTTCATATTTGGGATTTTTCACTCTTATATAAACTTTGGTATTAGAAAGTGTGAATAAATGAATTCTATTTAATTCATATTCATGTAATATTTATAATGTTTGAAATGTCTGATTAATTGATAATATTTAATAATATAACAATGTGTTTGGAAATTTTATTTTTTATTTCAAATGCTATTTTCTGACAAAATTTAATTCATTATTAATGAATAGTAAGTTATAATGAATGCATATTTAAATTCTTTTAATTTCGAAACTTAGTGAATATGACTATTAATTTTCTCGTTGATTTAAATATCCAATATATATTATAAAAATATTATTTAATACAGTTTATTGTACTGAATTGAAAGTGTGATTTATATCAAATATAACATTTTACTAATAATAAGAATGAATTTTTTCATAAATAAACTTCGAAGCTTTTTAATTTAAATATTAATACAATATAAAGCAAATATTAGTCTACAGAATATTACTTGACGGTATGTATTTTATTTATTGAAATTTCAATGACAATTTTTGATTGATTTGATTGTTACTATGTAAAAGCATTCGTAGATAAAACGAAAACAAAATTTTATATGTATCAAACTCTTTTATTAATTTATATAACATTTTAGAATTTCCAAATAAAAATTTTGTCGATGGAAATATAATTTATATTCGTATTTTATGGTTGTCATTGTCATCAGTGCAGAAAAAAATAAAAAACAAAATTAGCAAAAGTAAATCTGAAACATGTTATTTTTAAGATGATGAAATGCAATGTAAGGCAGAAATGACTGATCAGGTATATTCTGTATAATGTGTAATCAAAATAAGTGTTATGAAGGCTGAGAAAATGTTAACTATTATTATTACTACCATCTCTTGTTTTATTCTATAACAGAATTTATGTCTCTAAGTATCCAAAAGAGGCTGTTTTCAATGAAATATTGGTAATATAAAACTTGTATTTTTTACATATTTAAGGACGAATTTTAAAATATTCATGAAAGTACTAAACTTTTATATCAGCATTATTTTTTCTAACAATGGCACAATGATTTAAGCACACCAAAATTTATAATTCCTTACATAATTTGTATATTTGTATTTCTAATGGTAGACCATGAAACATGCTGTTCATGAATTTCTATGTTTTTTTATTGCATTTGAATACAATAATTTATTTTAATGCCAAAATCATTTAGTTAAAATTTTGCAGCGAAAACTTTTTTATATAAAAATAGAAGAAAGATCTCATTGTTATTTTGATATTTGTTTCATGATTGCATGATCCAAAAGTTTTTTCATAAATAACAACAAATTTTTTCAAGTAATTAAAATCTATATTTTACAAAATATGCAGTATTACTTATGTCTTTTATTATATTGTAGTTTTATATCTTCTATTTTTAAAAATCACTTTACTTGCAATGTATTTGAATATTAGTATATGTGATACAAAAACAAAGTTTCGAAATTTTTTGTTGTAATTTGTGAAAAAAAAAATATTCATCTCGTTTCACCTGTTTTTCAGTTATAGTTGATTGATTCTAAATGCTTTAAAATTACAAATAAATTTATGTATGCATGTATATATTTTTATTTAATGTTTAAAAATCCATTTTGTAAATAATGGTAAGAGCTATATCTATATCATAACAAAGAAAAAATCCAAAATTATTTTGTATATGTTTCATTGTATATCAATAATTTATCATTTTTGCCACATTCTTATTAAAATTTTTAAAAACTACTAGATTATCATTCATTTACTAATTTAAGTTACTACGTTTCAATTAATTAATTAATGATAATACCATTTTTTAACAAATTACACTCGCTGTAAATTACAATAAAATGTTCTACTAATTTAATATATATGATTATTCTTTTTATTACAGATGGATTTGAAATTTGATATCCAGAGGTTGACTGTTTTCTAAATAAATATCCTGAATTCTATACTCCTAGAATATTATTGTATGTTCAAAAATTTGTCCTGTAATATGGAATAGATATACTTTAATAAGAATACAAATATTATAAAAAAAAATTTTTTTCGAATTATGTGAAGAGATTTGTAGAGGAAGAACAACGTTGCTCAAAAGTAATAAACTACCCTTGCTTTGCTGTGGTCAAAAGCATTGATGTCGGATATGCAAGATTAAAAAGCGTTCAATATTTTATATAAATGTCATCATGTGTTTAATGTTAAGTACGATGTTTAAATTACTGTATTTTATGCTCTCATGGACTATATGATTTAGAAATTAAAAAATGGTTTAGTTAAGACTTTAATTTAAACTACACATTCTTACTATAATCGATCAAGATTTAAATTTTGCAAAATGCAAGCATTAAAATGCCTATTATCTTTTTTATTTTATTTTAATATTATTCCTGTTTTATTTTATTAAACTGACAATAAAACTGTTAAGCTCCAGTATTAATTTGACATCATAAACATAAGAATTTCTGTATACATATTTTTATTTAATTTTTTTTTTCTGTATTAAAAATTGAATGAATGTTTTTTGCATAATCTTGCATTTTATTTTTAATTTCATTCTTAGTTTCATTGAAGTTATTTTCAGTTTAATTTAAACTTGGAAAAATATATCACGAAACAAGATTTATTTGCAAAAATTTAAGTCAGTTTTGCTCAACAGAATAATCTAAATATTTTTCTTTATCCTCCTGTAACATTAAAAATGCATATCATCAATATTCAAAAATAAATATTTAGCTATACCATAAATAATTTATTTTTCAAAAGAATTTAAATTATAATTACTTATATAAAATATTTATGTATTTTTTAAATTGTGTACAATTTGTTGTACTAATATATTGTATAAAAATTAATTTTGTACTTAATGGGCCGATAGTAAACTAAACTGAAAAATTAGTAGTGTGACGGTTTTTTCATAAGAGACTACACTTACATGTAAAACTAAATCGATATAAATAATGTAATAAATGGCTGAACAATTTGCTTGATAATAATGTATAAAAAGATTGGCTGCGTTTTGTGAAAATGAAAGTGAGAAATTTCACTCCTTCTGAGAGAAATCCACTCGATTTTTTTAAAAGCGTGAAAATTACATTTGTGGTCATATTGAATATATATATATATACATAAAAATTTATATTTTTAATAAATAATGTGAGAATTACAATTTTTATGCACTGTTTTATATTTACACTGGGTTCTATTAGGCCTAGGTGGTGAATACTTTTTTTTTTCTTTTTTAGTCTATTTTATAATAGTTTATAACCGTTTGTATGGTAAATGTTTTCTTCTTTTGTAAATTGTCCTATGATTTTGAATGTCCTGTATAATTAATACTTTCTTCTTATAGATTATCCCATAATTTACAATGATTTGTAGGGTAAATGTTTCCATCTTTTATAGACTGAACCATGATTTACATTCGAACATGTACTAAATAATTTTTATTGACTATGCTGTGATTTATGATGACCTATACTCTAAATACTTCCTTCTTTTGTAGACTTTTCGATTATTTATAATAGCCTGTACGATAATTGCTTCCTTCTTTTGTAGATTGCTCTATTGTTTATAATGCTCTGTACCGTAAATATTTTCGTCTTTTGTAAACTGTTCTACAATTTACAAAATGTTCTGTGATATCCAGTACGGTAAGTGCTTGCTTTTCTTGAAGACTGTTTTATTTATAAAGGTACAGTAAATGCTTCTTTCTTTTGTAGACTGTTCTATGACTAACAGCAGGTTGTTTGGTGAAATGCTTTTTATAAAAACACAGTTCCTGCAATCTGCACAACCATTAGATGAAGGGTAAAAGTGTCCTCTCCCTCAAATTACAATTACTTTTTAATAACTAACTCATGAATTTAATATACTTTAAATATTACACTTATAGGTTTACTTCTTTAATTATTCTATGAAATTATATGATTGAAACAGAACGGACTGATCGATTAAGGTTACATAAACAAAAATTTATCTCTTAAACGGAGAAAAACCACACAGAATAAATTTAGTAAATTCAGTTGCATTTAATGCGATCTAGTTCATTGTTTCTCAACCGCACCGGCAAAAATTTTGGTTGCGGACCTGTGTCCAAAAGAAATATTTGCTGGTCCGCGAAATATTCAAATTCTGTTCAAAATCCAATGTTTTTCATACCGACAACCGATATTAAAACAGCTCCTACATTACAATAACAGCAGTTTACTAATTTAGAAAATAGTATGATATATTATGAAAAATAAAAAAAAAACCGGCAACAGTGTACCTAATCGCTTATCATTAATTTGCCGTGAAATTCACTTAGTACACCAATTAGCGTGCCCCTGTCTGCCTTGAGTATCGCTGATTACTTGAACGCTGATTATCTATCGTAATAATTTATAAAATTATTTTGATTTTTCTAATTGTTCTTTAACAATTACTTAGTAAACTAAACTGAAAAATAAGTTGTGTGGCGATTTTTTCTTGAGAGACTACACTTACACGTAAAACTAAATCGATACAAATAATGTAATAAATGGCTGAACAATTTGCTTGATATTGTATGTAATTTAAAAACCACTTTAATTATCCAAATCAATTAAAATGTCATATTCAGTTGTACTGTTATATTATTGAATGAAGAAATCATATATCTTTATATTGTAATTCTACTTTGTACGGCTGTATGTGAAGATGCATTGTCATTGTGAAGCATTAGTCCCCAAGCATTCAGTTTTTGTAGAATTTCTGGAAGACATTTAGTGGTATACCAGTTTGCTGTTACTGTCTTCTGTCTTTCCAGCTTGATGGCTTTGACCAGTTTCGTATTTCTGAAGAAAACGGCATCCATCACTTTTTTCAGTGCGCGTTGTTTTTTCACCATTGTCGGCGTGGGATCATCTTCAAAGACCCATACTTTGCTGTCTTGACGTGTTGGAACGTCAAAAAACGGAATGTACGTTTCATCGCCTGTTACAATTTTAGAAATGATGTGGTGGCCACCATCATTTAGCAATTTAAGAGTTTCTTTATTAATTCTGACACGCTCCTCTTTTTGGTGCTCAGTTAGATTATGGGAAACCCAACGGCAAACTACTTTTTTACATGTAATTCTTCATGAATGATTTTGTGTATGGCTGCGAATCCAATGTTAAGTTCTTTCTGCATCATTTGATAAGTACATCCAATAACATTTTTCGTATGGCAGACTTATTATCCGGGGTTACTGCGGACGGCGGTCTTCCTGTGTGTTCTTCATCCTGAAAAAAATTGCGACCTCTTCTAAATTCTCTAACCATCTGACTACAGTAGCACGAGCTGGAGATTCATCACCAAATGCTAATTGCAACCATTGAACGCATTCTTCTTGATTTAATCCTGCTTTAAAATCGTAGAAAATCATAGCGCAAAAATATTCTCGTGTCAACTCCATTTTCTCTTCTGTTTAAAATTTATTCTATTTTAAACAATTTGAAGTCAATAAAAAATCGTCTTCTGTGTTAAAATACTTTGTATTTTATAAACCGTTATTTTTATTTTGTAAATTCTCGTCTGCGCGTATCTCAAAAATTTCAGAGTAACCCTCGTATAGTCATACTAGCCGGGAGATGTTAGCTATCTCTGCTCGAGAGGAGTTTGAAACTAAAGAATCTTTTTATTATATCTCGCTCTATGTGTCATATATCATTGCTATTTGATTATAATATTTCTTAGGTATAGATTAACATACTCGTCATACCAGTGATTAGGAAGGATTTTCAATATTTACATTCTTAAAAGGCACTGATTATTTATTTCCTACTTAAAATATTTTAACTGATTGATAAATGTGTGTTATTTCCGCAAAGAGATGAATGCCACAGAACAGAGGAGATACGCAAATGTATTCTTCATCGAATATGAAAAATAATTATTTGGGAGCGCGTTGAAAATCTTGCAGATCAGTTCAATATTGAAGTAGCTCCAGAAGATGAGAGGGCTCGAAAGTCATCCCTGGAATGAACGTCAGAAAGAGAGGAGGAAACCAAAGGAGATACTCCTCAATGATAGACAATACGTCACAGAGCACACAAAGAGGTGAATTTGTCAGATTGATTACATAAGGTGAGCCTGCTAATAATCATACCCAGTAATAATTCTAAAACAAGCAACACCCTCTGCCCTAGGAAGGAAGGAAAAGCAAGATCACTGCCGTCCACCCAGAAGGCAGGCCAAGGATTTTCCATCAGCCACGGTTCTAAGAGCAGAAATTGTCCCATGTCTGATTTTGCTCGCAAGAAGTCCCTTAGCCTTTGGAAGAGGAAGGGAAGGTGGGTGAAGCCCTTAAATATAGCATCTTGAACAGCATCTGAGCTATCCTGCCACTCGCTATTCCGTGTCAGACCAGTAGAGACATTCGACTCGACAGAACTTTAAACGAGTTTAGGTTCTAGTAGCTCAAGGGTCTTTGTTTGAGCTCAAGCATTGACTCTAATATCTCGCTGTCTTGAGGGAAGTGCTTCTCCTCTCTTGGCTGCAGCTCTCTTTGGACCCAGAACGGAAAGAAAAGCTTCGTTAAGCGCGAGAGAAAATAAATAATCCTCTCTCATTTGATCCTTGTTTATGCTAAATTATCATTCATTTAGGCTTCGTTAGCCTCGAGAGAAAAGGCATTGCTTTTGTGTTTGGAAGGTGACAGGCTCGATGTCGACACCACTTGAAGAGCACCGTGTGAGAAAGCGTATGTATATTAAAACATATCATTTTGCCCAGTGTCTTGAAGGGGGAAGGAAAATAAGCTCAGGTATCGACCTCGTCATTTGACTTCAATTGAAAATGAGGAATAATCAGCTGAGAAATGAGAAACTGACTGCAATATTCCAGTTTTTCTTTTAATCATATCTGTCAAATAGATAAGCAAAGTTTCAGTTACAATAATCGATTGATAGTAAATCTGTCCTGTTGCCACGTCTTATTTTTTAGATAATTTTTTCCTTTAGATATTTTTTACTAGATGCTCAACTTATAGATCACTAATGATACTACAGTTCAATCCATTTTACAGTGTTTTTAAAAATATTAAAGTATAACAAGATTCCAATATTTGGCTTCAAATATTTTGTTACCGTGATTTCAATTTGACGAATTGAACCTCAAGCTTTACCTCTATTGATACTCTGTCCATTCTATTCACTTTGAGGACCCTTGAAATAATTAAAATTTCCTGATTCCATATTCAGATTTTTTCATGCATTTTACTTGACCATGTGTGCAACAGGCTTAGTGTTATATGACAGTATCAATCCTATTTATCGTAAAATACAACGAAGTGATCAAAAGGCGGATTTAAAATCTTTTTACAAATTGCATCGCAGTAAAATAATTTTATGTGTGTTTAATTTTAACAAATAATCATTAACATGGCCAGTCCAAGATGGCTTTAGTTTTGTTTTTTATTCATCTTGGCTTTTAAATTGTTTACTTTGTAATAACGTATTATCACCAAGCACTATTTTTCAACTGTAATTTACTGTGTTTTCGAAATATACTTTCACTAATTAAATCTATGAAAATTTGCGTTATTTCAATTTTAAATATTAAATTCTTCTTTTATATAATTCGAAATACTAATAACAATTAAATTAATGTAACGGATTAATCATAAATACACTCAAAATATTTAAAGATACCTTTTAAAAATTTAACTTTTCTAAAAGAATCTCCTGTTGAAAGAGATAAAAAATAGTATTAATTACAAAATAAAGCATAAATAATTTACTTATTAAAGACTTTAATATGAACAATGCGTCATAAGCATCATATATATAGTTCTTTAATTGAGCATATAAATCTATGATTTATTTTTAATAATCTCAATTAATTGCCTTATCAATTAAATGGCAAATAATCATTCTACAGGTTTATCCCTTCCAAGTAAAATAATTAATCTCTACTAATTTCTGCGTTTAGAAATTGACATTCCATACACAGTCAGTTATTTTTTGCATACATCAAATAATTATTTCTAGTATAGAGAGTGAAACTTTTTCTTTTCCCCCTACAAACATTTACAATTTTTTTCTCAACTGTTCAAAGCAAAAAAGAAAAAAAAAATATTTCCAGCTTCAGCGCTCAATTAGTAGATGAATGAAAAATGAAAGATGTTTACGAATATTACGAAGGGGGTGGAAAAATAGACGGGGGAGTACCAGGAAATGAGGTGAAATGTTTCGCGGCTAAGGAAGCAATGTTGTTGTTGCCATTAAAAAGTATTTAACTTCCAAATTTCTTCTTAATGTCTCTCGTTTTTGTGTACTGCATACATCTATGCACAGAAATAGATCAGCCCTCTACACTTAAGATAACTGCACAAATCTCTATAAACAAACCTCAAATAATTAAAAAGTGTTTGTTAATGGAACGGTTCATATTTAAGAGCTTATTTATCAAACACAAATGCAGGAAATAGGGAAATTATAAAAAATCTTTAAGAATAATTGTAGTTTGGCCCCTATTAATAGGAAATGTAAAAAAGATACTTTTCCATTAAGTCCTTGCTTTTGATTCTAAAGAAATAGCATATTTTTTACGTAAAAGTAAAAATAATATAACGTAGATATAATTATTTTATTAGAAATCTCTAATGTGTATTTATTTCTATTTAATGTGTATTTATGTGTATTTATTTCTATACTAACTGTGTATTAAATCGACTTTTTTGTGCAAAAATTGAGTAAAAAGTGATAAAAATTTTAAACAATCTAAATGCTGAACAAAGTTAAAGCTAGTTGGTGCAAAAGATTGCTTGGTGATAATTTTGTGGAATAAGAGAAGCATTACGGTTTCAAATCACCAAAGGCAAAAAACAGCTAA
Source organism: Latrodectus elegans (assembly GCA_030067965.1). Taxonomy (NCBI): domain Eukaryota; kingdom Metazoa; phylum Arthropoda; class Arachnida; order Araneae; family Theridiidae; genus Latrodectus; species Latrodectus elegans. Next base: position 9,822,321 of record CM057819.1, on the reverse strand, counting down.
ATACAGCAAAATTTAATTTTTTCTAATTGAAAAAAATGGTACTTTTACATTATAAGTACAAAATCGATCACCGATGCGATTGCTAAGCAGTGTCCACCAAAAATAAATAATGGCTTTAAAATAAGTTTTATAAATAATAATTATTTAGTTTATTAAGGTGTAAATAAAATGTTCTTATTATTTTTAGTAGTTTCTAATTACATAAATATTTTAAACAATAAATGGTGCAAAAGGAATATTTACGTAAATAATTTACGATTTTTTTCTCTCCCCTTACGACGATTATCCAGGGGTGAGTCATGGAAACGTACCATAAAAATTTGTAAGTCAAATCACTGCGAAATACTCTAATTCAACGACGACGATGGAAAATAAATCATCAAATAAGAATAGTGAACCCAAATGTAACATCACGTTTTTGAAAATGTTAATCATTTTCAATGTAGATAGTATTCCATTTCGCCAAAATAAGTAATAAGAAGGCCAAATGATATACTGCCAAACCCAAACAAATATTACTCACACCAACCTTAAGTTTTCTTTAAAAAGTTTTTGAGATGATGTTGAATTCCTTTCGTTTCTATAATAAAACATATATGACAAGTAACTGCAGTTAGTTGTATTTTGTTTCTTCTTGCCAAAAATTATAATCGGGTTTGAATTCGGCCGGTAAGATGTAAAAGAATTAAAAAAAGTGTTTAAAATGTTTTGCAATTATGAAAGATGGTTAAAATATTTATGCTTATGAAATAAAATTAGGCACAACTAACAGTTATTAATTTTATTTCCAATTTGTATTCGGTGCACTCACACTAAAAAAGTTGGTTTTAGTGGAATTTGCTACGATGAAATGAAAAACTACTGTGAAATGTTGCTCCATTGTGACAAATTTTGGCTGAATATTTTATCTTATTTGTTACTGCAATGTCTTTCTGGCGTGCAGAAACTGCAAAACGTAAAAAATTGCTTTGTAATTTCAATCAAGGTCAAAAGATAGCATCGCTTTGTGGTACTATATATATGCATGCGCTGCCTTCTGTATATAACCATTTGGCACTTACAAAGGCGACTCTATTCTGTGGAAACATAACGGACTTTATACGATATTGTGTGTGCTTGAGCAATTAAGTTTTTCAGCTTGATGGTCTTCTGCTGGTTCCTGTATCGAAGTCCAAGACACATGAAAGATGACTTTTTGAGTGCGATAAATTGCACATTAAACAGAATGCATATGACGCCGCCAAAATATTTCTTTGAACTTCAAATTTGTAAAAACATAAAATAAACAACCTCGAATTTTAAATTAACGAGAGGTTATTTTTAAAAGAGAAATCATAAAATAAATTTTTTCATAGAACAAAATCTCATCTGGAATTCTCAACTTCTCAGACTTAAGAACACTCAGAATGTTCTCTTTTTTTTAAACGTTTATTCACAGAATATTTCTGCGAAAATAGAAAGGAACATTTCATTGAACACACTCCACCTTAAAGAGTTGTTCCAGAGACATAGCCTAAGAATGGGCGATTTCTGTGAAAATGGCTCGAAAACTGATGATAGTCAACACCTCTTATAAGGCGAACATCCCTCGCTTGAAGACAGACGGGACCAACGGTTCTTGTTAATTGCACCGATGCAACCTTCTGATGAGAAACACACTTTGTTCTAGATAAACACTTCCTTCTCTGTGTAGCATCATGGAGCACGGGTTTTCTTTTTTCTAGGAAAGAGCTGCACCTTCCTCCTTGAAACACAATGTATTTAGTGTTTATGTTTACTTTCGTGTATAGTTGCAAACATATATGCATACATACATGTATATATATGTATATATATATATATATATATATATATATATATATATATATATATTTGAAAAAATGGTACTTTTACATTATATATATATATATATATTGGGCTCAAGAAATAACGGAATATTTTCATAAGCAAAACTGATAATATTTTGGGTTCTCAACGGAAGAAAGCCAGAAACAATAAACAAGTTATTTTTCTTGTTAAAAATATTTAATTTTTCGTTTAAAAATTCATTTTGTTAAGTAATTTTATTTCGTTGCCCAGAAAACATTGCCATAAAAATGTGCAGTGAAACAGGATAGAAAGGAATTTAAATATTTATGTTTCTGAAATGATCACACATAACATGAGAAGATGTAGGAAAATAGCTTGAAACACAAAAATTATTTTTTTATCTTCAAATGTCAAAACCTCTACGTCAACTCTTTAATTGGAAACCTATGTGCAGGAGGCCAAGGAAAAGATGGCTTGATGATGCCTTGAGCGATCTTCAAAATTTAGAGGTTTCCAACTAGAAAATTAAAGGGACAGGTCTGGAGGGATATTGTGCAGCTGGTAAATCCCGCACTGCACTGTAATGCTTATTACGCGTGGGCGTTATATGCAGTATCTTAAGAATTCGGTTATGATTTCAGCTAGAGCGCATTGCATCCTTTCGTGGCATTACATGCTGATATTCAAAATATTGCTAATAATATATATAATCAAATTGGAATGTGTGGTCATCGGAATTAAAATATTTATATTTCAATTTGTTTTTTTTTTTTTTTTCATTTAACAGTGTTAGCGATATACGAAAATGAATAGAAACAGAACAAATTATTTTTCCAGTGCCAAATATCGAACATGTTGTTCTTCCATAACATTACATACATATCCGCAAAATGATGTTAGAAATGGGAACTATTTCAAAATTATTACATATGTAAAGATACATATAAAAACAGAGAGAGAAATATGAATATATTTGTAACCTTAAAAAATAGAAATTTATTTTTAAGGTTACAAATAAAACTCCTCGTTAAATCCTTTCATAATATTACCAACATATTTAATCTTATAAAATTATTTTATATATTTATATAGATCTATATATACAGAATTGAGTAGATATAGTTAATAGAGATTAAAACAAATTTATTACACGTTGCTCTGAAATGTAAATGAATACAGAATAAAATGAATTATCTGATATAAATTAATATTTACATATATAAGGTAAGCATATCTTCACACAACTTTAGAGTTTCTGTTATGGTTGTTCTCATAATGTCAGAGAAAAAATTCACTTCTAGAAATTGAAATTATTAATCCATTAGGATTTAAATGTTCATAGTTACTTAATGAGTTATGTCCTCTGTTATGGGAGATTGGCCATTGAGTGTATAAGTAAAAGTAATCACATGACCATGAAGATGCCCAGATCTCATTCCAACCATTTTTTAAAAGTTTCATTAAATCTAATTTTTTAAGCAACTTCTGTCGATCCCATGTAGTGAACTGAAACAGCAAATGATGCTTGCACTGAATATGTTAATCGTGGAATATAGAGATAGGACTTTATAAAAAAATTTTTTTTTCATTGAGATCATGAGATATAGATTTAGTTAAGAGAAATATTATAATATTTCTTTCATTTTCCATCATAAAAATATTATAGATAATCCATTGAAATCCATGTTTTATTAAAATATTATAAAATTATTGAGGGTATTCAATTTTTGTAAAACTAACTCACTCTTGTGTTAAATAATTGAGTATCGAAAAAAAACGTATGCTTAAACATTAAAGAAAAGCAAAAATATGTGTGCATGTATATATATACTTACCGTAATCTCTCGTGATGTGTTTACCTTTCACTACTTTCCAATCTTTACTCCAAACTCACTTTGTGATTTCTTTCAAGCTTACTTTGATAGAACGAATTCTTAATTTCATACAAACATATGAGAATCAATAAATTCTACTCCGATACTTATCTGACACCAACTTCTTAAGCCATCAGCGTTGTTTTGGCATTGTTTAGCGTAAAACAATACACACGTGAAACACGCAGGAAATTGTTTCTGTAAGATAACTTTTATATATTGCAAATCAGTTAAAAACATTCCAAAGTGGTTTTTATTAATTTTAAGAATTTTTTTACGGGATTTTACAAAAAATAAAAAAGTGTTCCCCATGTCTAAAAATAGAAGAAAAAAAATAAAGTCGTCCACGACATCAGAAGCGAAAATAAAATCCCCTCCGGTCCTGTTCCACCACTTGTTTCTCCGATTTCTACTACCCCCACAATCATTACTACCTGGCTCTTCCCCCTCCCAAACGATCACATTAGACCCGCAACTCCATCCTTGAGGGAACGATATAATTAAAGCAACCGTTTCCAATTCATTAGCTGCGACTCCCACACGCACGTATCCTACAGCTCCCTCCCCCGCAGAACTGTTCATTAGACGTTCGAGAGGGAAGACACGGCGAGGGGGCGTAGGGCTAATTGTGGTTTTGTCGGAAACGAGTCGGGAGACAAATAGCTGCAAAGGTGAGTGTAGGAGGGAGTTGGAGGACGTCGCGGAGGAAGAGCGATTATTGGACTCAGAAAAGGTGGGAAATTGTTTTCGGGCGACACCTCCTAGAGCAGCTCGCGGAGCGGGCACTTCCGTTTTCAGGATCGTTTGCCGCTCGCAAAGTCCTGAAAGTCTCGAGCGAAGTGACTGTCCATTCCTCACTTCCGCTGCTGTCTGATTGGCGCGATTCAAATTTTAAATGGTTATCTTCCCATCTATCTTTCTTTCATGCTCAGACAGAGATATCTTGGTTTATTAGCACAAATTGGGGCAATATCTGAATGTCCAGATATTTCGTTTCCAGTTCAGCTGCTTACGGGCAAAATTCTGAACTCAAATTTTGCTGTTTATAATGGTCAGAAACTAACTTTTAAGTTTTTAGAATTTGATTAAATGAGCTCTCGTGTACAATCATATAATCGTACAAAAAACCAAACCTAACTCATTCTTAAAATCAAACCTAACTCGTTGATCATTGTGTGCATTGGCTGACATACACAGTGTTCTTTAAACCAACTGATTGCTTGTTTTATCCAAATTCAGTCAAAAATTATCTTTCTATGTTACAGAATCACGATATTTTTAAAGTTATAATGCGTTACTTGTAACGTTATAATACGTTATTTTCAACGTTATAACATCCAGTTATTTTCAAGGTATTAAAAAACGTTATTTTAAACGTAACACTTCTTTTTAAGTTATAACACGTTGTTTTTAGCATTGTAGCATATGTTTTTTTAACGTTAAAACATCAAGCTATTTTTAACGTGATGTTAAAAAAAGCTTAGCAACGTTAGTCAGTTTTCTTTGATGTGTGGTGAAATCTAATAAACAATACTGTTAATTTTCACCACACATAACTGACAATGGGCTAAATGAGCAGGTATAGCCTACTTTACCTAAATTGGTACGGAAAGTAACGTCCAATCTAATTGAAAGTCCGTGGTGGTCACTCATTATGACTCAGATACGTAAAATTGATCGCAATGTCTTCCAAGTGAAATGATACTTTTGACAAATTATAGGTCGAGTTTTGGTGGTTTCTATTTTCAAATGATGGATATCCGTACGTCATTTTCAATTAAAAATGCATCAAATGGTATAAGCAAAGAAGAAACCCAAAATAGCCGATTTGGCAGCCTAATGGTTAGCACTCTTGCCTTCAGTTCAACAGTTCGTGAATTTGAATCCCACCTTAGGTATAGATGTTTGTAGTGATTCAGAATTCACTTTTAACCGTAGGTCCTGTTCTAATTAAACTTCGAGCGTAGAAAATGACTGTGGAGCGACAAACAAACCAAAACCCAAAATAAAGGGATCTCGCTGCTAAATGTCGGTAGGACCTTCTGTTCAATAGCTCGCGGGTTTGAATCTCACCTTGTGTTTGTAAAGATTCAGAATTCTCTTTAAACTTTGGGATTCAGTTTAATGAGCCCATATGTGCAAAAAATGACAAATGAGCCATAAAACAGTTCAAACCAAACCCAAATAAACGGAATTGATGATGCATTGAACTGAGAACTATTTGGCAGAAAATTCAATCATGAGTCAATGTCAATGATATTTAACTAACATTAACGCATCGAGTGATGATTACGCACTTGGTTGGTTGGTTTGTCTGCAGCATTACGTTCACTTTTTTCATTCGCATTACTAATTCGATTGGAATATGTTGTATAAATTGGATTCCAAATCATTTCCACTAATATATGTAGTGAGAATCGAACTCACAATCTGTTGTACCCATACCAAAAGAGTTAAATATTCAAAGGCCAGTTCATCTGAACAAAACTGATTAATAAATATGTCACTGTAATGACCTTTGAGTTACGCAGTTGACATAGATGCCACACCCGCTTCGGACCCCAGCCCGACGGGCCCAGCCCTCAGAGCCAATCCTTGTCCCGAAGTTACGGATCGAACTTGCCGACTTCCCTTACCTACATTGTTCTATCGACTAGAGGCTGTTCACCTTGGAGACCTGCTGCGGATATGGGTACGGTCCGGCACGAAAATCACACTCTCTCCCTCGGATTTGCAAGGGCCGTACCCGATTGTTAATTAAGGCAAGAGACAATGACTCGCACTCGGAAATTCCTTTGTCAGTTAAGTGGGAAATAAAATTAATTCTAGGTGGACAACAATATCAATGAATACCTTGTGTACAACTTGGGAAAAAAATTGAAGTGTTACTGTATATTTTACTTTAAATTATATGTGATAACATATCAGTGGTATTAGTCTTCGTTGCAGGAAAGCTCTGGCTTATATGCCTAATTCCCAAATTGAGAGTGGCTGAAGACAATCGAAACCCAAATTGTTAATGTTCCGATTGACTCTTAGACTGGTGGCTGATTGGTGACTTCTTCAAATTGGTGGCTGAATAGTCGAATTTATGATTCTTAATTCAAAATGTGGTCAGTTCAAGTCGCACAATAATCAGAATCTACTTTAAGTCTTAAATCCAATTTGAATAAAATTTTATGAGTGAAAATTAAAGCAGTCTCAAACATATAATATTGCAACTTTGTTTAATTTCATTCATATATATGAACAAAATGAAGTAACAAACCATGTTTTCATTTATACTGCTCATTTAAAAGAATACTGAAACAGTGAATGTTGGTTGTATTTTGTAATTCCATCGATATAATTTTCATTTTACATACAGATAGCAAACAAAACAATTAAAAACCTGCGTATTCTACCTTTGGATACTGCTTACAAAATTATACTTACCAATGCATTGCATACTTTTATACCCTTATCTGGACCTTGCGCCATAAAAACCAACCAACCAACCAACAACCAACCAGCATACTTTTATACTTTTGCGCTACAAGCAAAGGTATAAAAATAGGAAACACGCGTCCAACAAGACAACAGGATGGGGAAAAGACGCAAATAGTGGGGAACTTAAATTCACATTAAAGATTAAGTGAAAAGATGATTCTGGGCAACAATTTGGCCACATATTTATGACACTAGTGAATTATTTGGAAACGATGCTGCCAATAGCTTGTGAACCCCTCGGACCGCTGTAAATACTGTGCGTCTGTTCTTCTCGAATTCAAGCAAATTAGTTTTACTGCACTATATTATTATTGTTAAAAGAGGCCTTAGTCTTACAGCAAAGAGTAGTACGAGATTTTTCCAAACAAGCTCAGTCATATATGGATTGAAAGAATACATAAAACAATCCTGCTTTGCATTGTTCAGTTTAAAATTTGTTCTTCATAAAATTTGCTGCATGAGCTTTTGTGTATCATGCATTAAATGAAAGGAGTTAACCAATGATTACAATGTACGGTGCGATGGCAGATCCAAGTATTTCGCCTGCATACTTTGGAATCTTCTAATTGCCGTGCTCGTCTTTAAGAAACATTATGCTGATTTCTGCTGATATCATCAATTCAGCAGTTCTGAAATATACTTTTCTTCTATCAAATGTGAAATTATTTTAAGTTTTACTTTTCTCTTCGCGCAAGAATATGCACTGTTCATCTAATACAAGTATAATTCCCCCAATTTGCGTGCGCCCTCGCTTTTGCCGTGGAAACAAGGTGTTTGTGGTTGTCTTCTCATAGAGAAGAAAGACACCAACTTTGGATTACCGGTGGAATTAAGAAAAACATAAAGTATTAATCTAAATATGTCAAATCACAACAGCTGTTGTTACTATATAGCCACCACTTCTCACAATTCTACTTGGCGGTAATTATTGTGGTGTTAGACAGACAGTATAATGTCAAACACCAAACTCAAACATAACAGTATTTAATTACAATCATTTTGCATTCGAGTTCTTGTTCAACATATCAACTTTTTTTTTTTTTTTTTTGTCTCCCGTTGACCTTAGATGTCATAATGTCAATCAAATTAACACTGTAGATCATGGCCGTGGTGGCCTGGTTGGTTAGGGCGTAGTTCTCACTATCGGAAGGTTATCAGTTTGAATCCCTGCCTAACTGAAGATCATTTCGGTTACAGACCTTCATTTTCCGTAGAAATACGTTGAGAACACTCTTGTAGTGAAAATCTCATGGAATCATTGCTAGAAGAATAAAATGACCGCTGCAGAAACATTCACTATGTTTCCTTATAAGTTCTTGGATTTTAGTCCCCCGATAATATGGAAGCCATAGATTATCTATTCACTGTGACTTAGTGCTAGCGCTTCAGAATGAAAGGTCACGGATACAAATCCAACCGATGTTAAAATCGCGATATGGCTGTTGTTATTCTGCCTTATGGGCCCTTTGAAACAACTGTATTAAGATTTTCCTTGTTATCACCTTCGCATCACATAAATACGATTCACTATCTGTGAAAATTCATCATTGAGCAATTTATGCTGCGGATATAAACGAACTTATAATAGATTTAGGCCGAGGCGCAGTTCACTCTGTGGTGTAAATGCTATGGTTTACGGAAATTCACATCTTTATAAACTTTTTTTATTTCCCGTTTTTCTCAAGAAAAGCTAAATAATTGGATTTCACTTCATATGCAATGAGAAGAAAAGAAGCTCCAGCGGAATACCGACGTCCGCACTTTCAAATTTTTCTGGATTTTGAAATAATAAACATAGATTTAAATAGGAAGATTTCTTTCATATTTTGAATTATAGAGGTTTTGCATTCGATATAAGTATTTTGGTAGCTTCATTAAAGGCATATTCTTTTACCACGGTCACTTTCATTAAATATACAGTAAACATAATAATATTAAAATGAAAATGAAGTGGTTCATATATTTTCTAAACCACTGCAGAGTGAATTGTATGGTATTTTAAACATATATTAAATTTCTACCTTCCATTAAGAATTTTCATGGACAGGGAGTAATATTCGTGGGCTATAAAGAAGAAAACGCGAATATCTCTCAGCCCCCCCCCCCCATCAGTCGTGCATGCAGAGCTGCATTATCCGTCGCCCTTTGTGCAACAGTGGATGATATTGAACCCGAATTCTCTAACCCTCTGATTGGTTGGTTGGTTGGGTTTCATGGCACAAGGTCCAGAACTGGACATGCTGCGCCAAAAGATTCTCTAACCCTCTGAAGAGCAGATAATTCATGCATTGGTGTAAGATAGAAAGCACTCAGTCCGACAGATATGAAGGCTGAAAGCTGATGCATTACAATGATTTTTAGTTCCAGCCTCCAAAATCGAACCTTAGAACTTTCATATCGAAGAACATGCTCTTGCCATTTGGCCGCCAAAGTAGTCCTCGTCATGCATGTGAATTTGGCAGCCGGAAGCTATCGTAAATTTATTTTAAATATTCTCTGAGAACTGACTATATAAATGGTACTTACAATGATTGTGAAATCATTCTCTTTAATAGACGTGCTATGCAGAAAGCAGAAACGCTACAGTAATCGGCCTTTGTTAAAATGGAGTTGGAATCGAATCCAAGAGCTTTCATTCTTAAGAACATTGAGTTCTATCATTGGGGCATGACAAGCGCTTATCAGTAGTTTTAATAACTTTTCTGCCGTTAATTTGTGAAATAAATATTTGCTAAGAACCCTCTTGAAATCATTTTCCAGCCAGTAATTGATGTGACTACAACAAAGAAATCTTAGGAAAAACTGACAGATGTTTCGATAAAATGCTCGCTTTGAAGTAAAGTCCCAGCATAAGTTATGAGAAACGTGGCTGTTGGGGTAAGAATTCTTTGGGGGGGGGGGGAGAGAAGGACTCTTTGCCGATCCATCACATGGCAACCGAAAAAAGTTGGCAGATTTTAAGATGTGCCGACCAAGATCGCTTTTCTTAGTTTCAAAATGAAACAACTTTTTTCCTTGGCTACTTCCCTAACTTTGCGCCCGTGTGAATAACCCCTAGAGATACATCGTAGTTTACTCTTATTTCTAAGAATTACTAATTATTTCTAAGAATGTCATTTTTCAGATATAAGCACTTCTGTGTGGTTAGCTTGGGGAAGAAGGCTACATTTCGAGGCCGAAAAGTTATAGATTCGATACACGGCACTGATTATGATATGGAGAGCTTTGAATGTTAAATTCTCATGGGATTTAACAAGGCGTTGCGATGTGAATTCAGAATGCAGTCTTTGACTTCATAAAATATATTTACAGTGCCAAGCTTAGTTTACATTTTCCTTACGTAACATACCATAGTCGATACACCCTTGTGCCTCAACACAAATCCTTTTGTCAGTTGAAACTGTTTTGAATTTTTATAGCTTTCTGCAACGAGAACTTATACTGGGGAGTCGAACTTACAAACTGCTACAGTGAAGGACATATTGCCAATTTTCGCAAACAACTTGGTAATGTTGAGAGAGCTCATGATTATTAAAGTTTCACAGGGAATAACTATGCCAACCAATAAGAAATAAATTTAGAAAAGTGTATCGAACATCGATGTCGACCCCGTCATTTAACAGTGTTTCTGTGTGAAAAATTAAAGTATTCAGGAACTTTCGTCAACAGAGTAAATTCAGAAAAACAAATCGCAATGACCCATCTATCATTAAACATTAAAAATAAAAAGAGAGTTGTGTTATATTCATTGTAACCAACTGTAAAAAAAATTCATTGAAAATATCTAAAACTTTATAAAAAGAGAAAATAAACTTGTATAAATTGTAAAATTATCAAAAGTGTATATTTTAAGATTTTTTTAAATTTTTGGAAGACACTGATTTCAGCCATAGATTAATTTTAATGAAAATGCAAGGAATATAAATGTAAAATTTACCAATGGTTGCAGATTAAGAAGAAATAAGTTAAAGTAACATAGAGTTTATTAAAAAAAATGGATACAATTTATAAAAAAAAAAACTATTATTAACTTAAATTTCTTTGGTTAAGAAGAAACTGAAATGGTACTTTGCAGAACTCTGCAGTTTTCTGCAGTCATCTTGTTTTTATCTCCGAATACTTTTTCTAACAATTATTAACCCCTTAGCTGCCGCAAGGGTCGACTGCCCAGGGAGTATAAACACGCTTTCCGGACGTACGCTTCTCTGCAATACACTGCTATCAGTAAAACAAGATCCATAGCTTTGTAGTGCAATAGAATATCCTTGACATTGTTTACAATGAAGTTTCCTGTTTCAAAAAAACACGGGATGATTTGGAGAGGTGAATATTTCTTGGAAGGGGAGGAGCTGCTGCTTGTTCCGGATGATTCAGTCATTGTTTGTGCTTCTTTCCGATTAGAGCGTCACGTTTTATTCTTTCACGTCTACTTTCGTTATAGTGTGTTGCAAATTTTTTTTATTTTTGCCGAATAAGTCTGACAGTGACGACTTACATAGTCGTGAAGGTGACACCTGGACTGTACCTTAAGGTTAACGGGTTTGGAATACTCACCCATCACCAAGTGCTTTCGATGGCATCCCTGGAAATGATGCGGTAAATCAATTTGCCAATAAAGAGAGAGCATTCAAGGACGGAAATACCTTTAAAGCCATTCTGGACAATGTGAATGCGACTGCAAAATACCGTCTGAGAGAAAATACCAACAAAAAAGACTCACAGATTTGTGTACGAAACGCAAATAGAGAACTCACTAAAGATATTGCTCGCTTTAGAACTGGTCACTATAGAGATATGAAGATCCAGAGTAGAAGACGGCAGCAGAGTCTACCGTCTCCACATTCATTGCGACAATATTCCACTAACATCAAAATACATTTTTGAGTGCTCGGACATTTTAAGACCTCTGTCTTAACTCAGGGAAATTCCTTCCCTCTTAGATAGAAAAGAGTCTATACTCAGAAAACATCAAGGAGATAGCCAGCTGTGTTTTGCATACTCACATTCATCTATAGTTTTCCTCATGGACACGACAACAACTAACCAAGTACCTCGTTATTTTGAACCGTGGTCAGGTGGTAAGGTCCCACCTGAGATGGCACTCTCCAACCAACATTCACGTTACACCAGTGGAAGGACTTTGGACGTCACAGATGAACGTGGACACGTCCCCAGCCCACAGGGCTCCAGTAACCCAGACAGAAAGGGAATGAGGTGACCCGCCCATTCACTGTCCTCGGCAAATGATACCTCACTTTGCTGATCTTAACGGAAAGTACGTGGAGCTACTGAACAACTGAAGCTCGATAGTGAGAACATACATACATAAGAGATGAGAGTTCTGTACCAGAGAACAGTGAGCAAGATGACTATTCTCTTTCAACTTCCGGATCAGAAACGTCGGAAAAGGACTTTACATCCAATGAAGATTCTGATTATGACCATATGCAAGAAGGTCGATGTTGGATACCTTTGAATATAAAAATTTACGTATGCCGCCTCCACATTTTCATTTTCTAGACAGCCAGGAACATAGAAAAACAACATTCAGCTTCTTTTCCTGCCAAACACCGCATAATTACGTGTGCTTGTGTAAAAACCGGTGGCATTGGGGATCGAATCTCGTAAGATTTCCTCGAGGATTAAAGATGTCCATTATTTCCGCAAACTTAAGTTGCACACTATTTATGTATAAAAAAAATTCCGAATTTTAATATTATCCAATAATTATTTCATTTTACAAGATTTCCTTTATCAAATTTTACGAGTGATTTTGCGCGATCCTTTTGAATGATCATCCTAAGATTCCAGTAGCCGAAATATTGGGTCTTCTTGAGACGCGAATAATAGCTTAAATGTTAAAATATGCTAATTTATTTATTATAACTTAATAAAACATGAACGATTTTAAAATATTTGTACTTTTCCATTATATCGTCTTTGATAATCCCTGAAGGGAAAAAGAAAATAATATTAAATTACTGTCGTAAATATTCCATTTGTATCACTGTTTAAAAAGATTTACGTTCATAAAAACTATTGAAAATGATACAAATATGATATATATTTACATTTTACAAATTAAATAATTAACACTTGCTGACAAAACTTATTTAAACACCATTGTTCATTTCTCGTGTAAACTGCTTAGTAAACGAATTGGTGTTTGACTTCGTAAGTATGATGTAACAGCACTTTTTTCACTGAAACAAAATGAAACAATGCTGTGTTTGGATGTTTATTTGCCCTTGGTAACCTGTGACAGTAAAGTTCCTACAAATTATCACTAAAAAATTATCCGACAAAATCATTCACTTTTTCACCAGCTAACAATAACTTTGTTTAGCATTTAGATTGCTAAAATTTGTTGATATCACTTCAGTTAATTTTTATACACACACAAAAATGATTTGATGTGAATATACGCTTTTGTGTGCCTGAAAAATTCTGATTACAAATGCACAGTAAATATTCTATGGAGAATAAAAAGTACATTTTAGTGTCATCATTAATTTTTATAAAATGCTTTTCTTTAACAATTCCTTAATTATCAACAATTTCAGAAAGATAACACACATTGCTTTAAGGTAATAATAATAATTTAAAATTACACACACAAAAAGCAGTCAGAAAAAGTTTGCGTGCAGATGAGAAAAGTCTGTAAAAAAACAGCTTCCATAGACTGTCAATTGAACTTTTATGTCTGGCTCGAAAATTTTATGTCTAAGAACCTCTTCAAATTGCTTAAGCATAAAGTGAATTTGCTTTACAGTTTCTGCAGATGAAATATTATTCCATTTCCTCACAATTACTGCATATATTTCGATGTTATGTTATTTTAACGAATATTGTTTTCCAATAAATCCAATAAATATTGATAGAGTTTAAGTTTGGTGATTGTGGAGGATTATGTATCTGATATTTAATATTGTACAACCGCCAGAGCTTTACTTTGCGGACTGTGTGTCTTGGATCATTGTCTTGTTGAAACAAAAATCATCGCCAAGGTAAAATTTTGCGCACGTTGCTTCACATTTTCTTTTAATATATTTAGATATCTCATATGATCTAATGTGAAGTCTATAAAAGTTAATCGATCAACTCCACTTGCTACCATGAACCCCCCAAATCATTAAGTCATCTCCACCGTGTTTAACTGTAGACGCAAAATTTTGCTTCTCAAAAGCCATACTTTGTTTTCTCCATACCATCTTACGCCCTTTGACGCCAAATATATATAAAACTTGCTTTCATCAGAGAATATTAATTTTAAAAAAAAAAAACTCAAAAGGTTTTTTAATATACTTACTGGAAAAATTTTAGCATTTTTGCTCATTGGCAGTTTATATACATGGCTTTCTACGAGCTACACTGCAGTGATGACCAGACTTTTTTCTGAATTTTTTTGTATAGTATCTTCATGAAAATATTTTTTAAATCTTTCTCTAATATCAATTGGTTTGAGAGGCAGTATGAGATATATTTGAGATTCACCAATCTTTGGAGTTAAACGTAAGGATTTCAGAATGCGTATCTTTTCTCGTCAAGTCAGCTTCGATGGTCGGTGACTCCGAGGTTTTGAGATAACACATATCGATGTTTTGTAATTATATTGATTGCTCTTTGGATAAAAGAATAAGTTCTTCCAACTATCTTAACAATTGTTCGAAGAGTTTTACTTTCCTTTGTCTTAAGATCATTTTCTTTTTGTCCGGAACAATCTACTTTCTTTTAAAATCCATTTTAAGTCTACTTGTTAGCAAGTACTTATGTGCCACATCTACAAAACAATGTTTTTATTCTATTTGTTGCATTTTCACCAGAGTTAAAATGAGTAATTAGTAAAAAAAAAAAGACAGTATTTCATTTCATACAAGCTCATGGAGGCTGAAAAAATTAAGATTAATCGACAAATATCTTGTAATTTGTAAGTATACGCAAACTTTTTGAGTAATTATTATTATTAATTATTTTTTCTAAATAATGTGTGTGTTATCTTTCTGAAATTGTTACTGATATTTAAGGAGTAATTAAAAAAAAAACTTTATATAAAAATAAAGTTAATATTTATAATGCACATTTATTCTCTGTAGAATGTTTACTGTACGTTTGTACACATACTTTTTCTGGCAAGTGTATTTAATTTACAATAAACTTCTGAGCCATTTAAATCATCAAATTTCTGTTACATTATTTTCGCTTCTTCGTAAGAGAATATTATTTCTTAGGATATATTATAACTTATAGCGAGGTATAATGAAAAAGTAACAAAACGATTAGCATAATCACAAAAGCTATTTAAAAAACAATAAATTGATTTAATAAACCATATTCAATAAGAACCCATTTTTCTATATTCAAGAAAACAAAACAGTAAAATATTTCAAATCCTAGAATTGCAAAATTAAACACAAAGATTTTGCTAGATTTAGTAGCAAAATTTTACAAAGCATTTCAACATTTATTTCTGCAGGGTGCATAAAAATACGCCACACCTCAAATTATGTGACTCGAAAATTGAAATTGTCCTGCCCCCAAACTGCATGGGAAATACGAAGGAATGCGCTCCACTTGGCGGAGCTTTTCCTATAGCGATTCGCTCCTTTAACCTGCGAAGAACAAAGTAAGAAAGTCTTCTGAAACTTTGGGAACTTTTTCGTTTTCGTCGCCAATGACTCGTGAGTAGGAAATTGGCGACAAGGCGAGAGGAAGGGAAAAACGCCGAGCGTGCGATTTTCTGCTTTCCTCATTTGAATTGGTAATATTCATGCCCGGGGTAAATATTAATCCTCTGTTTAAAATTTCATGGCTGCTCTCTGGAGAAGGAAGATGGCGATTTCTTTCTGTCCTTTGGCTTAATTATTCTTAAAACTGATACTAATTAAATCATTTCTAGATGAAAGTTCTTAAAAGGAAAGTGGACAAACATTGCAATAAAAAGTTTTTTAGTTTAAATTTTATTTAATTGAATTTAGTTTAAATTTTATTTAAGAAATATTTTTTTATTTTTATCTGGAAAAGAAATATGTGCTTTTTTTTTCAGTTTCTGTCATTTGACTTAATTATTCTTAAAATTGATGCGAATTAAATTATTTCTAGGTGAAAATTCTTAAGATCAATGTGGACAAACATTGTGATAAAAATATTTAGCTTAAATTTTATCAAGTAATATATTATTTTTATCTGGATAAGAAATGTATATTTCGATAAAATGTTATTAAATCATTCATGACAATTTTCACAACACATACTTGTAGGCAGCCTATGACATTTTATTATCTACTCTATACATATTGCCTTCTGGAGGGGACTTCTTATAGAGAGTTAAGATAGATTTTTTTAAAGGAATACTTTAAAGAAAAATCAAATACTAGATCGGAATAGTATTATATTATTTTTTTAATTTAAAAAGAAAAGAAAATTACGAAATGGCTGTTAAGGTCTTTTAGAAATAAATATTTTTCAATTATTATGTCGAATATGGAGAAATTACGTATGATTTCAGTATATTCTACAATACAGTATATTCTACAATTATTTAAGAATTCTTACAAAAATCTCATTGCATTGACAGCAATTGCAGTACTTGAAAAAACCGTAGACAGCTTTGATAAATAGCCTATGTACGTTAACATTTCAGTAGAATCGAATGTTTCCCAATTGGGGTCAATATGAAAGTGCTAGCACAGTTGTCGACTTCATCCTTTAACCACGGTTCAAAATGAAGAAATAAATGGTTGAGTTTAGGTATTTTAGTTGGCAGATATAAGCAGCCAAAAATATAAGCACAAATCTAACCTGACTTAAAAAATTCTCTGTCACTTTTATTCCTGAAAAAAATGTCTCCTTTTGCAATATGTAAAATTAAACGTAATCAGTAAAAATAGAAAGAGTAAATACATCTTCCACTCATGCTTATGCGTTATGCTTGAACTTTGATCGCCATCCTTTGCTTCAGAACTGGGGTCTATTCAAGTAACGAATATTAAAAGATGGTTGTTAGGGAAAAATTTACTGAAGGTAAAAAATATAGCTTAAACTATAATAAAATTACTTTAAGTATTGTATGCTATTTCTGTGTTTCAAATGAAAAAAAACCTACCTCAAAGACACTTGGAAAAATATGTCCTGTTTTTCTCCAATGCAACTAAAGCAAATCTGCAAGAGGGTACATCTATTGTGCTGAATTTTAAATACCAAGTACTATCATCTTCTATTAAATATTTTGTACTTAAAATAAAAGAGAGAAATTATAATTCTAATAATAGATCATTTTCACACAATCAAAATTCAAGAATTATAACATTAGTTGTTCAAAACGTATTCTGCTTTAAAAAACAAATAAGATGTTGGAAATTATATAAATATTTATTTGTGCGTTTATATATATTCACAAATATTAGGTCTACCTGAAAGTTTTGTCCATTTTTGAAATAAAACAAAATACAAATGCGAAGTCAATAAAAACTTTATTAGATAATATAATTGCCATTATTGTTAATCACTTCTTGCCCGTGTGAGAGCAATTTGTGTACCCCATTTTTGAAAAATGTTTCATCTTTTCATGAGAAAATTAAAACAAAGCTTGATTGATGCCTTCTTCATTTGTAAAGTTTTTGCTCTTTAAAAAACTCCGTATTCTGACTAAAAATAGGACAAAAAATAAGCGATAATTGGAGGGTGATAAGCTCGGGGAATATGGTGTATGGGTCAGAATTTCTCAACTTATTTGTGTAATTTTCGACAAACCCTTCTCTTTGCCTCTTTCTTGGAACATCGCTGACCTCTTTCCTTGGTCTGCTCCCTTTAAATTATCCAGTTGCTAACAGTACTTTTTCGAATTGAGCTTTCCATTCAATTTTTACTGCTGCTATATTGGTCCTCAAATGTCCCACACTGTCTTATTCAGGTTCAAATGTCTTTAGAGTTGGAAGCGCTCATTTTTATCCTCAATATACCCTTTTCCTTACAATGTTTCCGTAGGTCATCCTCTTTTCCTCATCATCCGATTCAAGAAGGGCTCGATTTTATTCCGAACAAGCAGAGATATACATATGATGACTCGATCGTCAAACTTCTTCGGACTTCATCCATAGGACACCCATTTTAACTATTTTCACATCAATCCTTATTTTCGAATATAGTCCAAAATAGTTTATTCTGTTCAATTAAGCTTTCTGCGATTTCCGATGTTGTCAATCTTGCTCTAATATGGGTTTTAGCAATCTCGCAATCGATCAAATGACAGAACTTTACGGTAGGATATATATATATATATATATATATATATATATATATATATATATATATATAGCCATAGTTCATAAATAAAAATTAAAACATAACGCAAAGGCTTTAACTTCATATCCATTAACTGTAAATATTAAACATATATTTAGTATATGTTGAACTTTTCTTATTTTAAACGTAAAATATTTATTCTAATTATAGATTTAGTAAACTTGAACATTCCTAAGTAAATTTACTAAATATTTGACCATGAATATTTTTAAATATTTATCAAATATACTTAAAAATAGTAAATATAAACTTTCCTATAATTTTAAGAACAAAAATTTATCTAAATTAAAAGATATTTTCATATTTTCTAAATTCTATCCAGTATTATGAAAATAGAAACAATGACTTTAGTATAAATCTCATTTGCGAAAAAAAAAAAATTTAAATGTGCGCCGTTGATGAGGAGAATGCAGATGATGTGTAAAAAAGTAGCCCAACAGCTGGGAAAGCATTCCATTAGGAATATCGATGCAGTTACAGTTACAGAAGCCATTGAACGTCAGAGAGTGAGCGAGCCGCCGAAACTCGACGATGCAAGTCGCCCAACTGTCATCCGTATTTTTAGTATGCACCGCTCTAAAAAATGTAAACAGATCCCCACCTGAGACGGAATGATTCATAACGAAAAAAAAAAAATGGACGAGATGTGGGCGACAGAAAACCAAAAAGCACACTCTGGGTCTTTTTTTTTTTTAAATTCAAGGTATATATTGGAAGGGAACGACTGAACTTTTATGATTTCTTATTGCCAGAAGATTAAATGATGAGAACAAATACGGTACAAAACGAAAACCACTCTAGTTTGGACTCGCCTTTAAAATATGAAACTGCGCACGTGTATCTAGTTTCCTGCAGGAACTCATGTCATAGCTTTCATGAGACATCATATCACTTATAAAAGTCCGATCTCTGTAAGCAGCGAGTTTATGGAACTACATTTATACTTTTAAGTATATAAAAATATATTACGATTTTCTAATATAAAGGTAATATAAGTGTAAAAGAGAAAGCAAATACACAGATAATAAAAAGATAAAAATATGCTATCAAATTGAAATGTAAAATTATATTCATATAATTTTTGTTAAGGAAATTTTAACATCTGTTTAATTGTATATTGAAAAAAATGAAGATTTTAAGATTAAATCAGAGCACTTAAAAAACTATTTTAAACCTTCTAGTAAGGAAACATTATCGATAGAATCTCTAAAATCATAAATGATTGATATACTGTATTTGCTTTAATGTGTTTTAACATTGTGTATATGTGTGTGTTAAAGTATGTCTATACATAGAATACTACCTATAATTCTGGCCTTCGCGTTCTGAAAAGTTAGTGTTGTTAGGACATCCCCAATGTTTCTAAATAAAAATTTGAGTTTGATATTCTTAACCATAATTTTCATAATTTCTTTTTTTTACTGGGTTCATAACTTTTTTTTTTTACTTTACAATAGCGGTAACCTAACGTTGACTTTCCTGGTCCAATTGAGACGCGATTTCAATACTATTGGTAAAAGGAATATGAAAAGGAGATGAAAAATAACAAGCTGTCAAAAGTACCAGTATCGAACTCATTGTCTTTAGAGTCACTGATATCAATGAGAACATTCACGAAGAAGTGAAAATGTTTAAATTTCTATGGAAAAACTGCTTGCAACACTGCACTCTTCAGGCATTAAATTTAATAACATATTTGAAGAGAGAATCATCGTGCCATTGGACATTATCCTAGTTATGCTCTAATTGTGATCTCACAAAACTACACGTCCATATTTTATCAAGTGACAACCATTGATGACTGTTGTTGACGTAAGCTTCATACTTTCTTCCTGGAGAGATCATTCATGCATTATGTACCCTGTTCACACACATCCAAAATGAATGAAATCCTAAATCTTTTATGGACTTACCTAAAAAAGGTCATGAAGTCAATGATATGGTTTTTTAGTTAATATAATGTGCCGTGGGTGCAGTTCGAGGCATTGACCAAAAATGGCAGGTGGTTGTAATGATTCTGAGACTGAATGTGCATCTATTGAGTGAGTGCTCACCTATTTCTCGTGTTTTTTTCTCAGTAGAGATAATTGTGGACTATTATTTACGAAAAGTTCGACTGGAAATAAATGGTATGATGAGGTTTAATTTCCAAGCAATGTTCCTTTGTCGCATATCATTCTGCTAAGTTGTGTTAATCACACTCTGAAATTAGCTTCTCAATATAAAAACATCCATCTCTGTTCTCACAGGCCACCATGGATAGGGCTCGCCATGAGTTAGCAATAGGACAACGCTTTTCTGAGCGTAAGATCTCAGGTTCAATCCCAGCCATTGTATAATAGCAGAAAATGAATTTTGTGCGTCTGCCTTCAACATAGATGTCTTTCGGGAAGGGTGTTGTGAATTTTCTTGGTTTTTCTCCTTTGTCATAAGGAACTCACCCTACTGTCCATGAAATGTTCCCACCGAAATCAATTTATGAGGCGGACATTTAAATGCTATCGGGTTGCCTTCCTTTGCTGTGCCATCCAATGCAATGTGATAATATCATGGATGTGATCAAAAATATATTTTATTCCTGAGCCTGAAGACCTAGTACACGGCTCGGATTTTATTTTGATGTTAACCACTATAGAACTTTTACCAACTAAAGTTCAGAATCAGAAATTTTCAGATTTAATACGGTTTCCGATTTTTAACATTGCTTATAAAATTCAAAATTAAAATTTCAAACAGAAATTCTAAAAAAAAAATTTCAAACTGGAATCTAAAAAAAATATTTAAATGAAATTTTAAAATAAAATACAGTACTTTTGAAAAATAAGAAACCATCCATAAGATTTAAGAATTACTAAAACTCTAATCATATTCCCCGCACCGAAGATGACTCGGCGGCGCGTATATGGAATCTTATCGTAAGAGAGAATCTATTCTGGCACATTTATCTCCAAAATTGGCTTATTTATATTCACATCCCAGTTAGAAACATTAACGGATTTTCTGAATCAGGCAACAATTTCTTTTAATATAAAGTGATGCAAAACTGGTAGAAGAGAAAAGATTATTCTTTTAAGTAGATATTAGAACATGAAGTAAACCATCACTTCTTGAACATAACTGAATTTTTGTGCGCTGTTGGAATTATTGCGTCGACGCATATTGGAAACGCAAACTTTGTTCAGTAGCGGTAAACATATCCGCCGCGCAAGATTTTGAGTACGCATTGCAGACTTTTACGATACAAAAATAGTAGGCAGCAGTGGTCTGTTTGGTTAGGATGTCCATTATCGTTATCAAAAGGTAGTGAGTTCGAACCCCAACCTAACCAATAATCCGGCGTATTAGCCAATGGTGGCTGGAGCACGTCAAATATAGAGTGGTTGCAATGCCCTCCATGTGAAATAACTATGGGAGGGACAGGAAAAGCCTGGGAGTCTTCTGCTTGGTCTCGGCTTCTGAATGACAAAGAACCACTTTCATTGCTATGATGTCACATCCACTGGGTGCCACCTCCCCCCCTGTATAATTTCTGATCTCTTTCACCCCTTGTTGTATGGAGAGGTAGAAATTTTAGTGGCAGCATACAACAACACATACAATAACTTCATATAACAACGCAAAAAAAAATATTTTCAGGAATAAAATACCTATCTTTTATGAGCGACTTTTCTTTTATTTTAAGAAAAAAAAAATTCCTCAAATTATTAAAAAAAAAAAAAAAAAAAAAAAAAAAAAAAAAAGCTGAACACCAGAAAGTTTTGAAAATAAATGGGAAAAAATTATAATTACTCATATTATAAAATTTAGAAGTTGCTGTTTGCTATTTTTTTATAATATCTTGTAAAATTTATATACACAGCAATGAAATAAAATATATTTATTTAAATTTTAAAAAATATTATATATAAAAGAATTATTTTATACTCAAAATATGTTATTAATTTATCAATTCCTATACAATAAATCCGTTATAA
This sequence comes from Latrodectus elegans, assembly GCA_030067965.1. NCBI lineage: Eukaryota > Metazoa > Arthropoda > Arachnida > Araneae > Theridiidae > Latrodectus > Latrodectus elegans. The sequence goes on along the minus strand of CM057819.1, from coordinate 9,799,874 downwards.
TATAATCTTTTTAACTTTTTAAACGAGTATATTATTCTTTCTCTTATTCTACCTCTTTTCATTTTAACCCTTTTTCTCTTTTTCATTCTTCGTCTGCGTTAAATAAGGAAGGGATAGGGGAGAGAGAGACAGCGAGAAGAAATATCACCGGGTGACTGTCGCACCGACACCAGACAACTTCTTTCGTCTCTTAGAAAAACATTTCCGAATTAAAAACTCACTTGCACTCCTCGGTTGCTACTCTCGACTCCATAAAGAAAACCGAGAGGAAAAAAAAAAGGAGTAAGAAAACGAGAGATGGGATATCTATTTTGAGATGCCGTTTGCGGCGAAGTCGTTGTCGCGGGGTTTTGAGTTTAATTGGCGTGGGTGCGAATGTGCTCTTCCCCACCCCTTCCCACAAAGCGGGGAGGGAGAGAGGAACTGGGTGAGTGATGATTCCTCTTGTCATCTGGCAGTGGAGGGAATATCGTTACAGTTGCGGTTTCGGAATCGTTTAATGCAGTATTCTCTTAAATATGAATGAAGCAGAGACGACAACTCAAACATAAATATCATTTATTAATTTCAGAATTTCGTGTTTATATTTAATAAATTTTGCAAAAAATCTCCTAATGTGATTGTCAAATTAAGCAGAAAAAAGATAGAATAATGTATCCTAAAATGGTTTCATTTATCAAACGGAAAAAAAAATTACTATGAATAACCTTCCTTCTAAATTATTTTATATAAAGAATTGAAATCTATATATATCAAGAAAAAATAATTTAAACTATGACTTGTTTCTTTCTTTTACATTTGATCTTTGAATCGATGCACATAAACAATGTCTCACAACAATTACCTTTAAGTATGTATGAATACAAAATGTACCTCGCACATCAAGTGGTACTTACCCAAAAATCCATTTCAAAATTTATTTCATTATAGAGAGAATAATAAAGACAGCCCTGAGATGTCTGGACTCTAAAAAAGCGTACCTCAACGTCGTTGGAAAATGTTCGTTTATAACTCGTGTTCCAAATATCAAAATTGTATCTAATAGGTTTTTACACCCCTTAATATCATTTGGGCAGTTACTCGTCTTGCTTCCTAAAAGATTCTTACTACTTATTTAACATATCTTTTTTTGATACTTCTGCTTTGTATCTTACATAATGGGTCAAAATCACGAAATGCAAGGGAGGAAATCTGGAAAACAGATGGTATTGAAGTGCATAAGGGCAATACCTATTTCTCGTAATTCAACAATGGCTAGATTTGAACCCGGACGTTCTACTCTAAATGGTTGTATTCTGCCATCAGACTTCTGTGAGTTCCAATGTATCTTATACCATGTATCTATGGAATAAGTCTTTATATTGCGTATGGACATACAGTATACATTATACGCAGTCATTAAAGCTTACTCGAACGTTTCGCTTTCAGAATCGAGTATCGATGGCCACAGCCAGTACCTTCTAATAGCAGAAAGCCTGACTACCACGTGACCAAATGGCTGTGACGTTGCATCCGAAGTCTGTCGCTTTCTTCTAAGTGACGCTTGTTTTTTTTTTTTTTTTTTTTTTTTTTTTTTTTTGCCTAATCAACGAAAAAATGGCGGAAAGTTCTAAATTGCGAAATACGTAATTTTCAACTTTTTGTCATCATTTAAAGTCCCCTTTGATCAGAGGTTCTAAATTTGGATTGTTGAGAAAGGTTCGAATTCTGTGAAGTTGAAAGCAGCTAGCTCTTCATCGAATAGTTGCCGGCTGATTGGAAACCAATTAATTCAGTTCCTTTTTTAGAAAAGTTTCTCATTAGAATTATAAGTTATATTTTAATATTTATTTATAGAAAAAAAAATTTATTTCCTCTTCATCTAAAGTTGAAAGAAGACTTATTGCCTTTTCGGAATAGAAGATTCCAAGGAAAACAGAAGCCATAAGTCTGGCTTCATCTAAAATTCAAGTATTGGATATTTTACAAAATGAAGATCTAAACAACATGGATTTAAACATGGCAGAAGAAAGCATTTACGGAGCTAATTTCCTTAGAACCGCAGAAAATGATATGAATTGTCTCTTAGCTGCAAAAGAAAAAATGGGGTAAACACATTTTAACATATTCCTAAAAGCCAACAATGGAAGGTCAATTCCGAAAATAAACCCTGGGAACTGAAAAACGAACTGATAATAAAGATAAAGAACTTCAGAAAGATCTCTAACAAGACAATAACAAGAGACGGTAGACTACTAATGACAACGCAAGACATGGAAACAGCTACAGAAATATTAAATATCAAAGAGTTACAAGGGGTACTGGTACACTATGAAATCCTATGGAAAGCATCTCTACCAGGTTTCTACTATTTAATATTCCAACGGAAACTCCATTAAAAGAGATTGCAGAGGAGCTGAGCGCTGAAAAAATAAAATCCAAATTTTAGAATTAAGAAGATTCAATAAGAAAACCGTGAAGTGTCTCTGGTTCTGGTATCTATTCTGGGAATAAAGATACCAAAAGAAATAAAACTGTTTTTTACCAACCACAGAGTGGAACTATTCGTAGACAGACCTCGCCAATGTGGTAAGTGTTTCAAATTCACTCATAATCCTAACAAATGCCTCTATGAAGTATTGTGCGTTCACTGTGGAGACAAAAAACATGGAGAAATATGCTTAAACCAAATGAGATGCTCCAATTGTACGGGCTCACATAGAGCCGATTATAATGAGTGCCCAACTAGGGCAAAAGAAAAAGAAATACTCAAATTTAAGGCAGAAAATAATTTGACACTAAGCGAAGCCAGAAGGCGATTCTGCAAACAAAAACACTTCATACGCAAAGAAAGTTTCCATGCCTACAGCCAATCTAGACATAGAATCGATGCAAGGGATCTTTGATAAATTGGCCCTTAAACTGATAACCTCAATTGAAAAGATCATAGAAACACAATTAACTAAAATTTGTAATATGTTTAAAAATCATTAGACTCCACAGTGAATAAAATCAATGAATCCGTCTTGACTAAAATGAATGAAACGATCTCTAAATTAACCACACCAATCTCTCCTGAAAGAGAAAGGAAGAAAAAATCAAAGATAATAAAAAAATCCCAAATCCTCAAAATCAGACCAGATGGACTACCAACAATATGAAATAGAGAAAGCGATTGATCTTTCAGATCTCTCTGTTGGATGATTCGAGTACCTATTTAATTATATTTTCATATTTGAAGGAATTTCAAATAAAAAATTCTTATATCAGTTCTATATAAGTGCTATAAATCTTCAGTTTATAAACACTTTTTCAAAATGAAAATTGTACAGTGGAATGCGAGGAGCGTTACCAACAAAATAGACATATTTAAGTTAGAACCTTTCATATCCGCAGATGTATTAGTTATACAAGAAACTTTCCTGAGACCAAAAGATTTATTTAATATAAAGAAAAAAATAATCTATAGAAAAGACAGAGAAAATAGAAGCGGAGGCGGCCTAGCGATTGCAGTGACAGAATCATCATCATCAAAAGTAACCTATAAGAACATATATAGCAGCAGTGAAACAGAGATATTGATAGTGAAAATAACTAACAGGAACGAAACAATCAACATATTGAATATATATTCACCCAAAGGAAAAATTGAATATAATGAATATCGAGACATACAAAAATACATAACACACAAATGCCTAATTTTAGGAGACTTTAATATCAAACATGATTTATGGGGAGGGGAAACTAGCACTCAAGAGGGACAAAAATTGACCGACTGGATAAACGAACACAATCTCTGCATACTGAATTTAACCAATCCGACACATATTTCTCCTGCAGGTAAAGTTTCAATTATAGATCTATCATTTGTACCTCTAACTTATATCCACAATGCCATATAACTATAGAAGAAGATTCATTTTTCAGTGACCATTTTCCTATAGTCATAGACATTCTTACTCCCAGATCAAACTTCAACAGTGTATAAGATTCACAGATGGAAAGAAATCATCAATCAAATAAACGAAGAGTTGTGCAGTGAAAGCAACAGTTCGTATGACAATTTCCATAATATTGCAGTCAAAGCCATAGAAGAAAACAGCCATGAGCAGAAAATACCTGAAAAGCAGTACCCCCCATGGTGGAATAATTTATGTAGTAAATTTTCATTTCTAAAAAGTGTATCTAAAAAGCAAAAAATACCTTAAAAACAAGAATTGGATATTGTACAAAAAGTTTTCTGCAAAATTAAGACGCACCATAAAAATCCTCTAAACCAAATATTGGGATGATGTCTGCAAGAAGCAGCAAGACCGTACCTACTTTTCCGAATATTTAACTCTATGAATCGTCGATACAGAGATATCCAAAACTCTAACCTCTTAATAAATTTTAATAACCAAGAACTACATTCACCTAAATCTCAAAGTGAAGCTTTTGCAACACACTTCAATAACAAGATACACCTTGAGCCAATACCAATAGACTACTCTGGACCAGAAAATATGATTTTAAATAAAAAGTTTACAATCAACGAGCTCAATTTAGCGATTAAGAAAACTAGAATATCCACACCAGGAGAAGACAAAATTTCTGCAAATGTATTTAAATCCCTAAATGAAGATAACACACGAAAGATACTCAAAATCTTTAATGATATATTTGATCAATGCTCTATTCCTGACAGCTGGAAATCGTCTATTATAATACCAATTCCCAAACCAAACAAACCACAATCCATACTAAATTCATACAGACCGATATCTTTAACTTCTGTTCCTGCTAAAATTTTTGAAAGAATGCTGTCCTATAGAATTACAAATTTCCTAATTACTAACGAAAAGATAGAAGAACGTCATCTAGGGTTCATACCTTTCTGAGACAGTCAAACTGCAATACAATTGTTTCACAATGATCTGCATCAGGCAAAGCTCAAAAGAAATTCATCATTGCAATATCATTGGATATAAAATCTGCATATGATTCCGTGTACATTGATGGATTAATATACAAATGCCTACAGCTGGGAATAACAGAAAAAACTGCTAAGTGGATTCATAACTTTCTACAAGATAGAAGGCTGAGGGTAAGATGGAGAAATACATCCTCGCAATCGGTTCCAGTCAACAAAAGGAGTACCACAAGGTAGTGTGTTATCTCCCATTTTATTTACAATCTTCATGTCAGATTTCCATGAAACAATCCTCAAGGAGTTAAACATATAATATACGCAGATGACATACTTATTTACTGTACAGATGAAAATTGAAATAATCAAGAAAACTACAAGATACTTTGTATAACATAGAAAAATGGAGTAGTTACTGGAAACTACAGATAGCTTATCAAAAGTGTTCAGCAGTAAACTTGTCCAGGCGCAGAGAAAATCCCTGACTGGTCAATACAATACAATAATGAAAAAATTAAATGGAAAGACACTCTTAAATTCTTAGGAATAATATTTACAAGAAATGGAAACTTCCGTTCGTTCGTAACATACTTAAAATATAAAGCAGCTAAAAGAATAAACATTTTAAAAGCACTCTCTAATAAAAATTATGGAGCAAGATCACATCATCTAATGCAGTTGGCAAATCATCTATCTGCAGTATTCTACACCACACTAGCAATATTTTTAGCTTAACAAACCACTCAGTCATAAAACCTTTAGAAACAATACAAACGTCGGCATTAAGAATTGCATTAGGATTACCCAGATTCACTCCTAATATTCTCCTACGAAAGATTGCTAATACTGGCACAATAGAATCTGAATTTAGGAAAATATCAAGCAAATTTTGGTTAAAGCATATCTCCTTGGAACAACAATCACCTCTCAAAATATCATCCAAATCAGCTTCAATTCAGTTGGAAAAAGATATCACATACCCCTAATGAAAACAATAGAGGAAGAAAAACATTAAAATATCCCACTTCATTCAGTTTAAATACCCACAAATTCACTTTCCAAACAATTTCTCAATCCATGTAGACAAATACGATTTCAAGATAAATCTCTCACCAATCAAGAAATTATTCAATTTTTCAATGATTTTGACAAAAGTCTACTAGACCAACCTAACAGAATAGCCACAGATGCATCTAAAAAAGAAGACATAACCTCTATTGCTGGATGGTCTGAAAAAGGATCTTTTGGATGCATAATTAATAATATAAACTCGGTCTTATCTGCGGAAGCTATGGCGATCTGTCAAGCTATAGATGAATTAATCATTTACGAAAGAAGAAATATAATATATACAGATAGTAAATCTGTCCTTATGGCACTGATAGAATGTAACCAAAAATCAGCAAGTATAATATTAAGATTAAAACACAAAATATGTCATGTCTCAAAATTCTTCAAAGAAATTATTTGGGTTCAAGCCCACAAAGATATTATAATAAATGAAAAAGCTGATAAACTAGCCAAAACGGTCACAAAAGACAACGTATATATAGAGTGGATTACCATAGAAGACTTTACTCATACATCAAAAGCAACATTAAAAAAAACCCAAGATAAAATATTCAAAACAGTAAATATTACCTGAGGGTTGGAGACATCCCGGAGTGGAGCTCGATGGGGAGATCTCTCGTCTCGCGCAAAGAGGATGTACTGCTCGCCAGAAGCCTTTGCTGGCGTTCTGCTGACTCCAGCGCTGCTTTGCCGGTTCAATCTGATTGATTCAGACAGATGCAGCTCATGCTATGCAGTTGATAATGCTGAACATATAATCTTATATTGCCCCAGATATAACCAGGACCGCAAACAATTCTTGCATAATTTAAAAATACAAGTGCAAATAACAAATTACAAACAGTTGGTCGAAATCATCACATCGAACCCAAAAAATCTAAAAACATTTATTAAATTCCTTATGAGTATCAACAGTTTTTGAAATAGATGTTCCTAGAATAATAGAGACAAAAGCCGGAGCAGCTAAAAGTCTCAGAACAGCTACCAACCAACCAACCAACCAACCTAAGTGACGCTTGAACAGTGGCTTGTTACTGTGTTGTTTACCATAAACAAATCACTCATTTTCGACTTATTTTTTAAAATATATTGTTTTTATTCTGTACTATAATCAAGAACATGCCTTATAAATGTTGCGTAACTGCCTGTAAAGGCAACTATGATAATGGACCCAAAGTTTCTCTGTTTCGATTCCCACGTGAAGAAGATTTAAAACACAAATGGATTCGGGCAATTCCGAGAGAAAACATGGAAGTGACCAAACATTCCAGGGTAAGTAAATTAATTTTATTGTTTCATTTGTATCATGTTTGGCTAGTTATTTTAATTTTGATTTTTTTTAATAACATTAACAGTAATAGAAAATTTCAAATGAAATCAAAAGTAAATTCCTATGGAATCTTTTTTAAAATTTATTAGGCATTAAATTCATATCGTTTAAATATAAATTTTCATAAAAAAGTAAAATAATTATTAATTTTTCGATTTATTAATGTCATTAAAATGCGTAGGAATAAAAGAGAACTATAATAATACTAAACTCTCTAAGCTATTTCGAAATTAATTTCAGAATGATCTTAATGTTGTTTCGATAATCTATTATTAGAAAAAGAAAAGACTGAGATTTCTTTGTTGCATGTACGTCAGTTTTCTTATTAATTTTATTTATTTAATGTTTCATAAGAATAATTTCTTTCGTATTTTATTTTTGAATATTTTGATAATATTAATAATAATAAAAAACTTCAAATAAAAAGTAACTTCCTGTAGAATTTTGTTTAATTTGTTATACATAAAATTCTATCATTCAAATTAAAATTTTTATAGAAAAACATTCATCTGTTTTTCCATTTATCAATAATAAAAGAATGTTTGGGATTAAAAGAGAATGAGTAATATATTAATTGTTAAATTCTTTGGAAATATTTTCTAAATGTATCCTAATGATCATATCAAATAGAAATTAGTAAAGAAAGATTTACTTCTTTGTTTTATGTATATCAGCTTTCTTATATTTAAATTTTACTTCTAGGTGTGTGAACTGCATTTTAAACCAACTGATATATTAAGAACTAGTGAGGCTTTTGATGAAAAAAATGGTAAAAAAATCATCGTAAACCGACAAAATCCAAAATTACATCCTAAAGCTGTACCGTGTATCTTCAAAGGATGCCCCAGTTATTTAACAAACGAAATAAGTCATGGAGAGGATCCATCAACTAAACAGCAAATATCTGAAAATACACAACTGAGAGAAGCAATTGCTCAAAGTAAAAAGAGTGATTTAGAATACAAACAAAAGTATTATTTTACAAATTTAGAAGAAATGAAAAAATGCTTGGAAAATATAGACATTCCGGATTATTGGAGTGTAGTCAATAAAAATAATAATTTTATGTTTTTAAATATTGATTGTAATCCATATCCAAATTTGTTTGCTTCTGTAGTTATTGATGAAAATTTGACTACAAATGGTTTTATTAAAAATGTGCCAATAAGAAAAGTAAGTAAATATTCTTTACCATTTCATATTAATAATGTTATTGATCTTAGTAATATACTACAAAATATAAAGCAAATTAAATAAAATGAAAATTATGAAGATCATGAAACAGATTTATATGACTTAATTGATAATATTTTATCCTTTTTGTCAGAAAATACTGTAAATAAACTGCAGAGAGATGTTCTAAGTTTTGCGAAGGAACAAATTTTTTTGTTAAAAGGTTATATAACTCGTCGTCGATATAGTCCCAATTTTTTAATTTTATGTGCTTTATTATACTCTATTTCCCCTCATGCATACAGATTTTTATACAATTGTTCTTCTTTAATTTTATCACATCCAAATACAACAAAACGATTATGTTTAAACTATAACTTAAACTATAATTTAAATCCTCAAATTGAGCAAATAGATATAAATGTACTTTCCTATATTAAAGAAAAATATTTTTTTTTTGGAAGAAAAAGATAAAAAAGTTATGTTATTAATGGATGAGATCCATATAAAGCCATATTTTTATAGATTACAAAGGAGGTCAATTATTAGGTAAATCTCATAATAGTTGTGATTTGGCAACAACTGCGTATGTATTTATGGTGCAAAGTATTACTTCCAAGTATAAGGATGTGGTGCATATTTTTCCTGTCAAAAAATTAACAGCTGAAATTTTATTTTCTATTTTAAAAAAACTCATTATTGGGTTGGAAAAAATTGCTTTATTGTATTTTGCATATCTAGTGACAATAATGCAATTAATAGCAGAGCGGTATCTTTTTTCTCAAATCCCCCAAAACTTTCTATAGTCTATAAGCACCCTTCTGATATATTAAGACCTTTATTCTTTATATTTAATCGCGTACATTTATTTAAGTGCATACGTAATAACAGGCTAAACCAAAAAAATTCTGAAGTTTGTATGTACTATCCAAATTTTAATAGACCTGGTGACACAAGTCAAAAACTAAAACCTGCATTTTTAACATTATTGAGAAAAGTACATGAAGCTGAGTCAAATGAAATGGTGAAAACATGCCACACATTAACTGCAAAATCTTTGCGCCCTTCTAACTTAGAACGTCAGAATGTTCAGTTGGTTGTAAATGTATTTAATCAGCATGTTGTAGAGGGTCTAAAATTAGCAGCTTCTAGATTCAATTTTCCAAATTTTGATCCAACAGCTGAGTACATAAAAATTATCACTATTTGGTGAGACATTATAAATGTTCATTCTATTTATAAAGGTAGTCGTAAATGTAATTGGTATCAAGAACCATTGACATTATCTGCATCTGATAAAAAAATTCAATATTTGAATGCATTTTGGTGTTGGCTTGATACATGGGAAAAAGTAAAAACAGACACTGGTCATCTAACAAAAGAAACACACAAAGCATTAAAACACACAACACGCCATTATAGAAATAGCCTCATATTGTATAAATGAGCTTAAACTTAATTATATATTAACTGGAAAATTTCAAACAGGTTCCCTTGAAGAAAAGTTTAGTGTTTATAGACAATTTGCAGGTAGTCAATACAACATATCAATTACACAGGTTTTTGAAATAGAAAAGAAACTGAGAATACGCAGTTTAATGCCTCATATATTTAAATCAATTAACCATGATAAAATTTCTATGTCCTTAAATAATAGTATTGATTTTTCTAATGTTGAGGAACATGAAATAGATTATAATTTGGAAATAAATATATCTGAAAAAGGTGTCGCTGATTTAAAAATTTCTGAAAGTAATCTTACATATATTGCTGGTTCACATTCTTGTATAAAACATTTTAAATGTCTTCATTGTAAGAATTATCTGGTTTTAAATGATTCTATTGTTATAATGCTGAAGAGATTACAAATTCTTCTATTCTTATAAAAAATATGGACAGAGGTGGATTAAAATACCCTTCTGATCATGTTATAACTATAATAATTTATTGTTATTTAGTTATAAGTAAACTGTTATCTACTGAAAATGAAAAGGAATTCCTTAAATGTTCTAATCATAGAGCATATGCATTTTCAATAATTAGAAGGATTCTAAATGAATCTGAAATTTACCTTCCATTTGAAAAATGTGAAAATGGACATGTAGCTGAAGAAATAAAATTATTCATTGTCAAACCATGCATAAATATATTCCTTAAAAATTATTGCAAAAAAATTAATGACTCTATAGTGATTAATGCTCTATCTAAAAAAAGAAAACTTCAAACTTTTAATAATTCTTAAAAAAATTACTTTTTAATGCAATTTGAAATAGAAATTGTATCCAATATCTTTATTTCCTTTTAAAACAAAAATAATTTTGAAAATAAATTTCAGTATATTCAAATAGTTATTTTTATCCATTATTATGAATGCGTCAAAATAAAGTGAATAAAAATGTAAAAATGTAGTAATTATGTATATAGTTTAAATTTGTTCTAATGTATGTAAATAATTTATTTGTGTTGTAATATGAAAATTACATAGGGAAATTTTGTTTATATATATATATATATATATATATATATATATATATATATATATATATATATATATATATATATATATATATATATAATATATTAATTTTAGTCATTGTATGTATAAAATTTCAAATTGCCCAACTTGCATTATTTTTTAAAGAAAATGTTTATGTTAATATTTCTTTTTCATACTAAATTTATGCATTATTTTTAGAAAAAATATGAAGAAAGTATGATTCTAATAAATTATTTTTTATTTTTCTGATTGTCTTTTCCTCTTCAACCATACAAAATTATCTCACCCATTAAATGCATTAAATATTTTAAATCTATCATACGCAGGGAATATATTTTGCTAATAAATTAATCATGTTTATTGCATTCAATAAATTTTAAATATTTTCAATTCATAATAGATTATGTTGCTAATTATTATTTTAGAATAAATTATAACACCCAAAATGTTTTGCTTGAATTTTAAAAAAAAATGTGCACAGGAATGATTAATTAAATATACATATAATTTTCATAAAAATAATTCTATTATTAGATTTAGCACATTAATATATAATCACCACAGATATATATTTCTATTGAAAGTACACCAAGGAAAATTAATATCCAATATTGAATAAAATTTCATTGACTAGAATTAATAGAATGTTTTCATTCAAAGTTATACTTAAATAAGTTTTTACATATAGTTGCTATTAATTTTTTAATATTCTTCGTTTTAACAATATCAATGTTAATTTAAAAATATTAAAGTAATTGATTGCGAGGAATTTTTTAAACAACATAAAAACACAGTTCTTTCGGAATATTTTAATCGTGAACGAAAGCGGTTGATTTCAGCCATTGGTTGATGACGTCACAAGAGAGTGTTCAGGCTTTCTTAGCTATAGAGGGTTATGCCACAGCAGCATTCTGCATCCTGAATGACGTCACTAGTAGTGTTCAGAAAGAGAAAAATCGTCTCTTTCCAACAGTTTCAGTCAGTTTGTTGAAGACTAGAAGATCATCCTTCATAGGAAATTATGAAATAATTTTAATACTCTTCGATTATGTTTGAATTTATTCAAATATGTTCTTTTGTTCACAAATAGTATTCTTTTTTATTTTAGTGTTTCTCAAGGAACTAAGCATGGATAACACCTACAGCACTTATTTATCTTGCACAATAATCACTTTTTCTTTAAAAAAAAAAAAAAGGGGGGGAGCAGAGATCAGGTATAAGCAACTTATGGCACGCGTTCCATATTTGGCATGCAGTGTAATCTTCATTTGTACTTATTATATTCTATGTACTGTCTAAATTATCATTGTGATAGGGTGGGGCAAAGTTAAGTTCGGGTTTCAAATCGTATTTTGTTATTTTACTGAAAGTAAAGTAATGCTGACATTTTAAGTTATTTATTACTTTAATAAGTTTTCTTAAAAATACATAAATCGTAATATGCATGCAGTTCTAATTTCTTATTCGCATTGAACTAATATAATTTATGTTGTGTTTATTTGCATATTAAGAAATATTTTTAGTGATGCAGATTTAATAGCAACACTCTAAAATTGCATTCTATGAGGCATTTTTGAATTTATCAAGTGAATTTCCATTCGGGAAGGCCTTTAATTGATAGTGGGATGTATTCACGTATCACAAAGGAGAAAACCTGAAAACTTCCAAGCATCCACTTCGACAGACATGCGGGCAGAAAGTAATTCAAGCAGTTCACGGGAATGAGATTTTGCTCAAAATATATCTTTCTATACGGCGACCTGGAGCTCCAGAGTCTCAATAGTTTCACGCTGCTTCACATCATGATCACTAAAGTGAAATATCATTTGCCGAGGAGGTTCATTAGATGATGACTACTTGTTCTCCTTCGCTTAGTCATGAGTTTGGGACGTGTCAGCGTTAATGTTTGACGTCTAAGGCCCTACCGCTGAAAGTGGTGTGGATGTTGAGAGGAGGGTGATAGCTCAGGTGTGACCTCGTCATTTGGCCAAGGTTTAAAATGACGAGACACTTAGTGATGGGCGAGTATTCCAAATCCGCTAATCTAAAGATACAGTCTAGAGCTCTCCCATACCGCTAGGTATGTATGTAATTAAGGCATCATAAATCTTATTTATTGATTAATTTCCTACGCCAGAGTTGCAAAATTCCTGATCCCTATCATATACCCTATTTTTCCTTAAATATTTCTCTAGAGACATAATAGTAATTTAAAATTCTATAAGTATGCCAGCTCTGGTGGGGACCTCGCCAATTGACTATGGATTAAATCCGTATAACTGTTAAATGGTATAAAATTTCAGTGTCAGAAAAATGATACTTCATTTATCAAATAAACAGAGTTGTATTTACCTTTGGCGAACTACAGAACATATTTTCACACGCAAGGAAGTTGAAGCTCTTAAAAATAATCGAACAAAACAAACATTCTGAAAGAGAAGAACGGAAACTTCGGTAATAAATGTACACAAAGAAAGGGGAACCGAACCAGAAGCATCGGCTTACAATCGGACCTAAAAGCATATCGAACGTGCTTACAAAGAAATATAGAGAGATACAGGGGTGGAGAGAAAAAGACACAACATCGTTTGAAACATTTACGGACATTTCCACTCCCCCCTCCCCAGGGGAGAAGACCATGCGGGGTGGGAAAAGAGAGATTTTTAGCGAGGGGATTAAATACGTGACGTGAAATCTCTAAAAATCTCGAACCCGTAACAAGGTGTGCCCCCGGGAGGCTCTAAATAGATTTTTCTGTCTGGTTTGAGGCTTTTCGGCTGCTGCAAGGAAGAAGGGGAGGAGGCGATGTCTTGTTCTATTTCACTTTAGATGTGGTTTGAGGGAGAAAATAAAATCGTATGAGGTACTGTGGTTTCGTCTAACATTGCAGTAGAGCTCTTTGGTGTTACTGAGTTTTTTACGATTTGGAACGTTGTTAGACTGTAACGACAAATTTTCAGTTTAGCGTCGTATTGAACAAAACCCGGTAAGACGTGCATTTTATGATTGTCTACATGATACTGATTTCAATTAAATTCCAAATTGCGTGTCTTTCAGTTTTATGTGCTCAGCGCACTTTTGGGGTATAATTGCGCTCTCCGAAATGGAAGGTCCTGGTATCAGCTCCATACACTTGTTGAAATTGATACAGAGTTTCAGGTTGGGTACAGAAGCGGTTACCCCTTTCTCTGGCAAAAACTTTTGGCGATAAATATTGCCAATAAAATTTAATTTCTGGGATTCTGGTAATTCTATTATTTTAACTAACATATTTTTATAATTGTCCTTTTGTTATTCACATACATTTTAGCAATTGTCTTGGCGTCAAAAAAAAATTGCCAAAAATTCAAGAGGTATCCGTAAGTAAACATTTATCATGATTTTCTTCTATCCAAAATGGAGTTCGTCAAAATGAATGTTTCCAAAGCTGATTGTTACTATTTAAAGAGGATAAGAGTGTCTGGGTCACTTTGCTATCTATTGATTGTTTATAACTAAAGTAACCACTTTCTACTATAGCATAGACACATTCAAGTAAACACAACATATCAACATGGCACAACATATAATCACAACAAACATAGAAACACAAACAGAAAACACAGACACACAGACACTAAACGACAGCACAGAACAGGAAATACCAGAGCACATACAATTACAACCACAAGTTTCAGACACACTAAAAGACATTTTCCACAAATTAACACGAGTAATACACAATAGAACAGGAAACAAATATGCACTAAAGCAGTCACTGAGAGACACCGCCGATGAGCTAATAGAGCGAATCGGGGATATATACAACGATACACTAAAGGAAATAAAAACCCGGCCAGCACCACAATCACCTAGACACCCTCTCGCACCCACAATTGGACGCAGTTTACTTCGAGTCAAAGACTCTAGAGAGGAACCTGAGACAATACGAAGCTACGAAGAACACATAGTACGCCGGGTGGAGCAGCTCTACGACAAGATAGACAACATTGAAAATAAAATCACAAAAGTACACGACAAAGTAGAGCTCATACAAGCACCAACAACACAGACTGCTCAGGTACACAACAATACCACAGCATATAGGGGATCATACGCGGACAGAGTAAAAAATATACCTACACCACCAAGCACAATAGCTATTAAAACAACAAAAACAACACCACCTAAAACAATCATTAACACACTACAGAAAATCAATACACCAATAAACCCACAGAAGGTACAAGTTAAACAAAACAAAGTTTTCATTAAATGTAAAGACACAGTACAAAAACAGACTTTACAGAAAACACTACAAGAAAACAAAATAAACATTGAGGAGGCACCAACACAGAGAATAATACTTTTTAATGTCCCGACACAGGTCGACGACACAATTATAATTAACAGATTACACGAGGAACTAAGCACTACACAAGAACACTTCCCTATGACAATCACAGAGCTAAAGTCACATAGAACAAACACAGATTTGCAGTACGTGGTAGTTAAAACGACACGTAGGTCGGCCTACTTATTGGCCAAACAAAAATTTGTCAACTACGGTTTCCACGTCGTCAAAGTTGACCTATACAGGGCAATAAGGCGCTGCTTCAAATGTCAAGCATTCGGCCATACCACTGCGCAATGTAAGAACAGAGACTTTTGTGGTAAATGCAGTGGCAGGCATAGGACAGAAGATTGCACACTAAAACACACAGACAGACACACATGCATCAATTGTGCACAGTCAAATCATGAACACGGTACGAGATACAACACGGACCATCCTACATATGCTACAACATGCAGTTACTATAGGTATAACATTTGTCACAACACATACACATCACGAAGAAACTAAATGACACCTAAACATGCACAAAACACACATACACACAATATACACTCTTCCTATAGGTACATAGGGATCAAAACACAAGACGCGGTAGAAGCCAACAAAAAGGTTAGTAAAACGTATACTAGGGTTAATCAAATATCTTCTTTTTCAGGACTAACCTTTCCTTTTCAGCATTTAAAGCAAAACATAACAAATTAACATTTAGATAATAAATATAACTTTAATAAGATAATAAATAAGACGACTATACCAAAACCAATAGGAAGTACTGACACAAACACAAACAAAATGCGGATACTACAGATAAACCTACATAATAGTAGAGCGGCTACAACACTAGCGGCAACATATATAAACGATAATAAAATAGATATAGCCCTGCTTCAGGACTCATACGTAGGAAACGGAAAACTGTACGGTTTTCCAAACAGCTGGACGTACAGTCATTCGGAGAACAAGGAAGCGTGGTTAGTATTTACTGGAACAGTAATCATTAATTTACTACCAAACAGAAACTGCAGTCTTCGCAACAATGACCACACAGGATGGAGACATTACAATAGGAACACAATATGCCAGACCATATGGAGATTTGGCCGAAGCTCTCCATGAATGGTTACACCTAATAGACCACTCACGTCCATTCATATTAGGTGCAGATTTGAATGCAAGATCACAACTGTGGGACTATAACTTCGAAGATGACAGAGGCACAACACTAATAGACTATCTAATAGATAACGATCTACACAGAGCCAACATAACAGGTAATATACCAACCTTCCGCACAACACAAGCACAGGGCAACCCAGATTTCACAATTGCAAGCAGTAGCGCATAAAACTTAATTACAGAATGGCGCGTAGAAGACACACACACAGCTAGTGATCACAATTATATTAGATTTGACATAGACTATAGAAAATCAACTATAGTAAATAAGCGACTAAAAACTGAATTCGGGAATCATGAAAAATTTAAAAGACAAATTAAAACAAATACAAGAAAATTAGCGGAAGCTTTAAAAAATATTAATAACACCGACAGCTTGGATAATTTAACATCCAAATAATTAAAATAGTACATAATACAGCGACAAAAAACTATAAATTAAAAAACAATAATTATAAAGCAGATTTTTAAATGGTGGACTAAAGAACTAGCAATACAAAGAAACAAGGTTAGAACCCTAAGCAGCAGATATAGGAACAGTGACAAAGAAGAGAAACACAGATGGAGAACTCCGTTCTGCAAAGACGCTCCAAATACAATAAGGCGATATTAAACGCAAAAGCGAAAGCATGGAAGGCATACTGCACGAATCAATCAGAAACATTTGGTACAGCCTTTAAAATGGCTCACAACAAAACCTTCAAACCCACCGAACTAAGAATTAGCTGGGAAGGAAACATAGCGCTCAATAAAAAAGCAGCAATGGAAAAAATCACAGAACACCACTTTCCAAGCAATCCAGTACCCTTCCAACCCAGAACACCAGTGAACATCACAGAAGAACAAAAACTGCCAACAAGGGAGGAGGTTAGAAACGCAACATACTCCTTCTGCACAAACAAAGCTCCGGGACCAGACGACCCAGATTATCTCATTTGGAGACGGGTCGTAGACGTGACACCACAACTAATCACACAATGGGCTAAACAATACTTCAAGCTGCAACACTTCCCAACACCACTCAGAACAGCAAAAGTAATATACTTTGCAAAACAAGGAAAAGACCAAACACTCCCGGAGTCATATAGACCCATCTGCCTCCTTCCCACTCTAGGCAAAATACTAGAAAAACTTATTGGTCAGAGACTATTGCACTTCCTTGAGGCAGAAAATAAACTAAGTAACAAACAATTTGGATTTAGACAAGGTAGGTCATGTGAAATGGCACTCAAGGAAATCACAAAACAAATAAGAAACAACTGGGAAAACAAAGTATACACACTACTAATCTCAGTTGATATTAAGGGAGCGTTCGACTCAGTTCACTGGCAGGATATAAACACCAAACTTATTGACCTAAATTGCCCAAACCCATTAATAAATCTAATAAGTACATACTTGAAAAACAGAACCATACAATACTACTGGGGCACTGGAAAAGCTAAACACAATGTATACAAAGGCTGCCCACAAGGATCGTGCTTGGGACCAATACTATGGACAATAATCGCAAACGATTATTTAATGAAAACAGCACCACCAGAGGTCAATATTACAGCATTTGCTGATGACTTCCTGATCAGCATAAAAGGAAAAACCAGGAAAATAATAGAGACAATAGGGCAGAAGGCAGCCACAACATTTGAGACATGGTGCAATGCGCACAAGTTAGAAATTTCAGTAAATAAATGCAACATAATCACGTTTGCCAAGCCACATAAACTACAAAGAGAACCTATTATTAGAATAGGAGGCAAATCATTAAAAGCCGTAACAACAATTAAATATTTAGGTGTGACGTTGGACCAAAATCTGAACTGGCTCGCACACATCAATACACTTAGACAAAAGGCAATAATAGCACACGGACACCTAATTAGAGTAGCGCCGCGCGCCTGGGGAATAAATTCAAAACTTCTAAAAACATGGTATCGCACGGTAGCGGAAAGAATATTCACATATGCCTCATCAGTATGGGGAAGTAACTTAGGCAAACAAGCCACACAAAAACTACAGACAGTACAAAGGCCATTCTTGTTAAGAATAACAAGGGCCTACAGAACAACATCCACAGCAGCGCTCAACGTTCTAGCGGGTGTGATACCACTACATCTCCAGGTACTGAGGGAAGCGACCGTGGCAAACGTGCTAAGATACAATGAGGACGTTAACCTAGGCACAATAACGCTAAAAACAGAGCAGTATCAGACCAAAGCTGCTATAAACTCAATCCACCCAGCTGATAAAATAATGGAAAAATTTATAAACCTCCCTCCAACACAGTCAACACTATCGCCACACTATAATGTATACACTGATGGCTCCAAAACTGAAGACGGTGTTGGCGCGGCAATCTGTGTTTACAATAATACACAATTAATTAACACCACTCACCTGCCCATAGGAACAATTCGGTCTTCCAAGCAGAAATGAATGCAATAAATAAAGCACTCACATGGATAAAAGAAAACAACCCAGCAACTACACACATACATACGGATAGCCTTTCGAGTCTATATGCCATAGCCAAACACAAACAGAGGAATAAATACATTCAAAAAACACAAAAACTACTGATCGAATTAATAAAACAACGCACAATTAAATTATACTGGGTACCTGCGCATACAGGAATAATAGGAAATGAGGAGGCCGATAAAGCAGCTAAAAGGGCAACACAAATGCCACAGGACGAAACAATTAAGCTACCACAGTCGCACCTGAAAAAATTAGTACTTAAAGAAATCCTAAATCGGTGGCAAGAAGAGTGAAATACAGCAGACACAGGCAGGTACACACATACCTTCTTCCCAAAAGTGAACACAGAACGACTGGTAGGTCAGCAACAATTAGCCCAATACTTTACAGGCCACGGCCAATTCCCAACCTTTGTTTACAGGTTGGGGAAAGCCACAACAGGAGATTGCATTTGTGGGGAAGAAGGAAACCCACAACATTAAGCATTCGATTGCCCGCTAACATCAGCGCATCACTTAAATAAGCCAACGGAGGAAAACGTAGCAGCGTGGAGTAACTATAATACTTAAAAACAAAACAGCACAAAACAAACTTATAAAAATAATAAGAAAACTAGAAATAATAAAACCGGTGGCGATAGAAGTTGTAAATGACTAAGTTTCCTTGTGCTTAAACATACACCAACAGAAACTCAAACAACAAGGCAGGCCTCACCTTCTTGAGGAATACAGGGACCACATAAACAATTACACAACTACATGGCAGACCTCACCATCTTGAGGAGTTCGTCCACCATGCAGTGGACCATTTGACTACCCCGGCTGTGACTAGGCAAAGGAGCCCAATCAACCTGAATACAACAACACATAGATCATCACACCAGTGAGATTGAGGACTCTTGGCCACACTAAAAATGACAAATCCACAATGCCTGGAGGCAAGCAGTGACCGAGGAAGTAACTACACAAACTTTAGTGCAGTGCGACCAAGGAAATTGTGAGTTCCCAGTGACACTTGTAAAACAAAGTGATCGTCGACATTGGCCGGCCACAAAAGTGGTTTCTCAAACGGTCAATGTCAGATCACAACGTGACAAAACCAGCAAGTGAGTGCGTGCAATCAAATGGGTTACAGACTAATGTTCCAGATGAAAGCGGCACCACTCGCCGGAACACAGGGTCAGCGTGAAAGACACCCGGCAGTGTAGATACGGACTTTACTATCGCATTGCAGGGCAAATATAACTGCGACCACCAACCCAAACAAGACAAAGGATGACGCCGATTTAAATTATTATTCCGGCAATCAACCAAACACTGTATCAAGACCATCGTCGTCAGAGCGTGCTGCAGCTCTACCTGTAACACAGCAGAGTTGCATGCCAGATCGGGGTGGGTTCTAGAGGTTTTCATGGTTTCCCTCTAGACTAGCGCAAATACGGCTCACCTTCCCACAAAGTCCCCCATGAGGGCAACCACTCCCCAGCCCGCACTTGTAAAGGTAACGCTCACTGTGTGGGCCTCACCTCGCGTTCGGGCTTTGTGTTGTCTTTTGTGTATAAATAAACGGGGAATGGTGTATACACATTGGGTTGGTGGATAGGCTTGTCTGGTTTATTCCGAGGACGAGCAAAAAGACAATAGTTGACAGACCAGTATCGGTCAGACAGAGTGGTAACCCGTCTGCAAACAACTCGGCTACTGGATCAGCTCTCACTTTCCAGGCCCGGCAGGGGGGGCTCTTTGCCTCTCCGTGATGGGGTTCCACTACGCAGCGGACATGAACAGCCTTACACTCGCTACGCGAATAGGCTGTCCGCCTGCGGCGTCGAAAATGAATGTTTCCAATCTCCTTCCTCGTCACGTGGCTCTCTTTATATTACTTTCAAGAAATTTCTCTTTCTTTTACTTTCTGAAAGTTACCCTAGATAGAATACACTGTGGCTGCTCTAACTAAATTATAAAGCATTTAATAGTTTGACACTGTATATTCAACAGCCTAACTTCCAAATGTAATTGCAGGGCATTCCGTTGTATAAACAGCTTTCCGCGATTACTGTGGTCAGTGTACTCGTGTCGCAAGAAAGGAAATCCGGAAGACTCCCAAGCACCACTCCGACAGATGTGCATGCAGAAGGTAAAAGCGCGACATCCTCATCGGTTTTCAAAATTGGCTGGAATCAAATCCGAGACCTCATGCATCACAGAGAGCTATCCTACCCTATGCTTACGTTGAGAAGGGTAAGGTATTTTATTAAGGATTGGTTGATCGTGGTAGTAAAAAACGTTCAACAACGGTGGATTTTAAAATTCTGCTTTCTACATGGATGTTTGAATCCCCATCTTGCTCTAGTGTTGGAATCATATTTTTTTGGGAAGAAGTTCCCGTGAAGGACTCTAGTCACTATTAAACGATGAGAAGTGAACATTGCGCTTCTGCTATCTGATTAGAAGGGCTGTTTTGATCTGGAGGCACAAAGCACAGTACATTGACAAGCTTTAGGAGATGATTTCCTTTTCTTGCAAGGAGAATGAAGTGACTTGGAAAAATGGTGAGCAAAGCTCTTAGTCTTTAAATCGTGGACAGATGACTTCAACCTTGAAATCTCATGTGAAAAAAAAATCGACTATTTATTTAATAATCAATAAATATTAATTTAATTATCAAGCTACAATGTGGGCTAGAAGTACTCCTGGGTGACCATTGACTAAAAAAGGAGGATACCCTCAAATTGCTTAGCCTCGCGTTCAATAAAAAGTTAAATTTCAAACGTCACATCGGAACCTAGGATAATTAAGCCTTTTAACGTTATGAAAACCCAAAAAAACATTGCTGGTAGCCACTGAGGATTCTCAGAGAAATACCAAATAGTGCTATACAAAACTGTAATGGAAAAAATGCTGGAGCAAGCATTTGTTGAACTCCATTTATCCTAAGTTATCCTTAATGCTCAATTCAATACAACGAAAATGTCGTCTTAACATCACAAGATATTTAGTATTACTTCAATGTCAGTATTTCGAGTGCAACCGGTAATCACCTCATTTAACCTTACCATAAAATCTGGAAAAAATTTCATTCCCCTGACACGTAGCCGAACTCTTTGTCTTCGTCCTCCTCTGAAATCGGAATGAAAACTATTTTAATCTATCCAGCAATAGTTCATGAAAATATCATAGAGAGGAGATAGCAGATTTTTCAACCTTTGAAAAAGGTAAGATCAACATCTTCCTCGATGGATCAAAAATAGGAAATAAAGAGAAGCAGCTATAATCTTCTTCCACAGCGAGAGTGACACATCAGAAGGGCAGACTGAGCTCAGAGGCAGAAATGCCGTCGATGAAGCAAAAACTCCTGCCTTAAAAGAGGCCGTTAAACAAGCTAAGCAGCATCAATCTCTTGTCACTATTTGATCTGACAGCTAAGCTTGTTTCAGGCATGAACTCTACTAACAGAACCCCTATAATGCTATCAATCAAGAACTTATTCTTCTCACATACAGTTAGTTGGCTCAAAGTCAAAGTGGGAACTATTGTTAATGAAAGAACCAACCAAGCTGCACAAAAAACCACCATCTCAGACAACCAAACACAACAATCTTAACTTTCCATCGACGCTCATTGAAAGTCACATTCAGAAAGTGAGTAATAAAAAAATTGGCAATAATACTGGATCAATGTTAATACACACCGTTCCATTTTCCGTCTACAACTTAATGTTTGTATGCCTTCTCTCCATTGTGGTATTAGATAATTTTTCTCACCTGCCACAGGCAATTTCCTGACTGCTTTAATGGTCTTAGCATAGACTCAACCCTCTAGTGTATGTGTAGAAAAGAGAGGAACTCGTATCACTTCCTGACAACAGGCCCAATTATAACCTCCTAACATATAGAAGCTTCCTCAGCTCAATGGGATATAATATAGAAAAAGAAAGTCTTAAGAAAAATTAACATTCCAGACAAAAGCTCAACAAGCTTATGGACTTTCTGATTGAACATAATCAATCCCTCTTTTGGTTGAGAAGCAATGAACTCTAGCCTGCAAAAGGATCCATCCTTGCATTCAAAGGGATTCCCAAAGCATTCAGAAAGCAGAGTTCATTCCCAAAAAATCAAATAAATGCCCTTAACGTTCATTTAACAAACATTATGACATCACCCACCTCATATTTTGATATTTTCTACTTATAACACTTTTGTGCATCCTTATTCATGGCATTAAAGCTAAATCTGCGGGGCTCCTGCATAGACCCTGCTTCTAAATTACTAAGACCCACCTACTTTCAGGGTTCATTCAGCACTACAAGGGGCGAAAGTAAGTTCACCTTCACATAGTGGAGTACGCCCACTCAGTGGTGCACTGATTGGGCGTACTCCACTATGTGAAGGTGAACTTACTTTCTGAGTGACTGTGTAAAGGCACCATTACATCCAAAACTTTACAAAATTCAAAAATATTTATAACCAAGCATTGGAAACATAACTTTGCACACATAGAATAAACACTTTAATGTTATTTATACAACCACGATTTTAAATGGAACAACTATCAATTTTTTTTTTTCTTTTATAAATCATATAAATATTCACTTGTTTTATCAACTTTTTTTCTACAATAATGTTATTTAGTAAGACTTGAAAGTCTCTTGCAATTCTTAAAAATATCCATCATCCAAATTCTCCAGCGGGCTCTAGTTAAACTACCCGTTTAACTCGGTATAGTATTATGCATCCCTCTAAGAAATTTCTCGCCAAATCTAACGTTTTGATTATAGTGTTGCCAGTTTCAGTTTTTGTTGCTTTTGGAACTCTTTTGTTGCCAGGTTTGGTTTTTTTCTAATGTTTTCACATCATTTTTGTGTCATACATATGGTTTTTTAAGTAGCAACAGCTTATGAATTTTTTGTGTAGTGTTTCAATTTGGCGGGCTTAGGAAAATTTCCCATTTCAAAAATCAACTGAATGCATGTTTCAATTTGACGACGAACAAATTTGCATAGATGTCCAATTGGAAGAATTTATTATATTAGTTGTTAAAGCTCATCTTGAGCCAGCACAGGAAGGTTTGTTGGAGAGAATGTTTGGGAATTTGTAGTGTTCTTTCACTTACGTTATGTAAAAATGGCTAATTACACACGAAACATT
>CM057819.1:9508273-9770773 GCA_030067965.1 Latrodectus elegans | reverse complement strand
AGAATGAGGAATCCTCTGTTTGAATTAAATCTGTAAAATATCCCATTGATTTAATTTTAATATTTCCTATTCTAGTAAAAACAAGAGGGGAAGAATTAAGAAGAGGGGAACCAATTTGTTTATATATTGAATATTTTATCATAGAAGCTTCACTACCCGAATCTAATAGCGCATTTATTTTGATATTGCATAAAGTAATTGGAACGTGCATTGGTTTTATTTGAGGCGATACATCATAATCTGTCTTCTTATGCTGAACAGAATTTTTTGGGTAATTTTGTGGTAGTTAATTGAGTATTAGGACAGTTCATGGCCTTATGACCAAAATTATTACACTGAAAACACATTTAAATCCTTTCTCTTTATGTAAACACTGTGAAGACTTATGACATTTTTTGCCACAATTAAAATAAACTATTGGAGATACATTCGACCTATCTTGATTATTATGAGTAACTTTAATATTGCCTTTATTTAAATCATGATTGCTGTGATTATAATTTTTTCGATCATAAAATTTAGTGGAAACATTGGAAAATATATGTTTTATAGCAATGTAATTTTTTTCATAAATTTTTAATTTTTCTTTAAAATCAGAAATATTTTTAGTACCATACTCCAAAACTTTGTTACTTGAGTTATCAGGTATACCATTTATTATGTATTCAATTAAAGATGCTTTATCCATTGTACCTCGAGAAGCGATTTCGCACATGCATGTAAAATATTCAAAAAGAGATTCACCTTTTCGTTAAGTACGTTCTTGAAGCAAAGTGTGAATTTGTTTTTCTGTTAACTTTCGATTTGAATTCTAACAATAGAGTTTCTTTTAAAATTTTCCATGTAAACAAACCATATATACTCTGAAAAACAGTTTTTGCAGTACCAGTTACAGATTTTTTTACAAAAATTATTTCTGTTGATTTATTGTAATATTAAATAAACAAAACTTATTTTCAAAATCTTGTATATAATGTTCGACTGAATAATTGATTGTACTGAATAATTGAAAAGTGTCAGTTAGATCTTAGAAAAAGATCCGCGGAAACTAGTGTTGTGTAAAAGGAAGTTAGTATTTTGCACTTGACGTGGGGGAGAAAAAGGATTAGCAGACTGCCTTTGTGAATCATCTTCGGCTCCGAATCAAGAAAAAGTGTTGTCTATGACTGCTGTCTGGGCGTTGTTTACTGTTTCGTTTTGAAAACCACTGACACTGGGACTCTTTGCCCTTCATCTGCACCAAATATTAATTTATGTAGATTTTTAATGTTCTCTTAGTACCACTGTTTGATATTGAGATAGCAATTTTCTTAAAACCATTTAAGGAAGCCATATTTCTTATAGTCTATAAATAAGTTTAAAACTGACTCGCTGTTTTGAAAGAGTCAATCATCGGCATTTGTAGTCTTGGTTGCTTAGGAAGGTCTTAGAGTTGCTAGGCTGTCTAGGGTATAATGTTAGAGGTAAAAGAAATTCTCGATCCCGGCCGGGCCCTCATATAATGAGAGAGTATAGAGATTAAGTAGAAATCAAAAGAGAATAATTTAATATATTTAGCTTACTGAATTTAATTAATAGTGACAAATAGAAAAATTATTTACAGATTAAAGTTAAATGTGAAATTAACAAAATTGAGAGAATAACACTAAGACATCTTTAATGATCGTCTTCTATCAACGTGTTCGGCTTTAGTCTCCTATCTCCATCTAGCTCAAACGGCGAGGTCCCGCGTGGTCAAAGCTTAGCACGCTGTTACGCCATGTTCCATCCGACTTCTTATTAATGGAAGAGTTAGGAGAAAACACTCGCGCTGAATATAGCTCTCCTCTACACTGTTTCCGATCACATATATATGTATGTATATGTATGGGGAATCATTTATTTCGATTATTTTGTTTAGGTTTGAATTATTTGAATTTTTATTACAATGACCAAGAGAAAGTTAACTTTGGAAGAAATTGAAGCTGCGGCTATGAGATGCTATGATTCATGGGATGATGAAGACTTTGATTTATTGATTCTGACACGGATCCTGCATATTCCCCTGAAAGCTCATCTGACGAAACTGATATGGACGATGATATTGATGATGTTATTCAAGACGTTATTCAAGATGTGGTATCTGATGAAGAATTTGAGGATTTGACAGACCTACCCGACAGTTATGACCAGAAGAATAATATTATCACCACCGATGGATGGACAGAATATGTGGGCAGACAAAAAGTGTTTGAGTTTATCGGAAAACATGTTTTGATGGTTTGCAATCAGACATTTCACAACAAAGCACACCATTGGATATAATTTTGCTACTTGTTGGTGAAGAGATCATTAACCACATTGTTTTTTAAACAAACAGATATGCAGGGCAAATTATTTCATCACAACCAAAATTGAAGCATTCCAGGATAAATCGATGGAATGAAACAAATCATGAAGAAATGAAAAAATTCTTAGGATTGATGATGTGGATGGGTTTGGTACCACTAGGTCGTTTGGAAGACTATTGGTCACAAAATGGAGTCTACAACATGACAATTCCACGAGCGATAATGTCACGAAATCGTTTTCAGATATTACTAACTATGCTTCATTTTGATAACAATGAAACGAGCGATACCAGTAACAGGCTGCGAAAAATACAGCACCTAGTTGATAACAATGAAAGTAACTACAACAAAAGTTCAAAGCCCTATTTTACCCGGGAGAAGATTTCGTTATAGATGAAACTCTTGTTCCATGGAGAGGGTGCCTAATTTTCAGGCAATATATTCCAAATAAATTCCATCGTTATGGAGTCAAACTGTTCAAGCTTTGTTCAGTTGATGGATATACATGGGGATTTAAAGTCTATACTGGAAAGCCTGCATCTGGAGAGCGTGAAACCGGATTAGCAAAAAGTGTGTGTGTGTGGAACAAGCGGAATTACTTCTCAATCAAGGCAGAACTCTCTATGTAGACAATTTTTATACTAGTTATGATTTGGCAAAGTGTTTGCTAGATAAAAAAACGCATGTTGTTGGAACACTAAGAGCAAATAAAAGAGATATCCCAAAGGAAGTCCTCCAAGCAAACTTAAAGAAAGGAGAAATGATTTCCAGAGAAGACGAGAATGGCATTGTTGTGTTAAAATGGAAGGACACCCGTGATGATCGGATATTGAGCACAAAACATGCACCTATATTTGTTCCGGTTACACCTAGGAAGAAACGAGCATTGCAAATGGAGCAAGGAAAAAATACAAATCAACATGCTGCAACTACTTCAACAAGCCAAAGCCTTCTACAAAGCATGCCATCAACCAGCGCAAATCAATTTGCAGTCATACCCTCAACCAACTTATTATCTGAATAACCATCTACCAGCACAAAAACAAATAGACAATATCGAAGGGCTTTAGAAAAACCTGAAGCCATATTGGTATACAATAAAGGCAAAGCTGGCATAGATTTGTCAGATCAGATGGGGGCTTATGCCACAACGCTAAGAAAAGGTGTTAAGTGGTACAGAAAACTAGGATTAGAATTGTTGTTAGGCGTTGCAGTAGTTAACGCATGGGTTGTATATCGACATGTAACAAAATCCAAAATGAAAATTCGTAAATTTAGAGAGAGAGATTAGTTTTCCAGTTGCTTGGTATGACTATAGATCCTGATCGTAATGAGCAAACAAGTAAAAAAACGCACCACCTGATTGATAGGATCCATGAAAATGGTAAAAAGGTACGACGTAAATGCCATATATGATATATCAATATTTCTAAGACATAGGGTCGTGAACAAGCCAGAAAAAAAGCAATGCTAATTTCCACATACTGTGACAATTGTCCTGACCAGCCTCAAATGTGTCGTAATTGCTTCAATGCTAAACACTGAATGTAACTTTATCCTGAAATAAAGGCAATAACATGATGTATTTATATTCTTTTTACTTTCACAAATTGCAAATATATGTATTTATCATATATTTTATATATATTTATACTCTCTCTATTTATATATATTCCCTTTTTTGTTGCATGTTCCAAATATTTAATTTTTCATAAAACTTAGCTCATAAAATCGTCACATATACCAATTTGCGCAAACCACGCATACCTAACACATCGTAGGGAGCCCAATAATCAAACTCCAATACGATTTTCATGTAACATGTTTGATAGCCATGGCCTGAAGTGTTGAATGGCTATCATATCGGATAGCCAGTGTTTCAACGGAAATATCACTGGATATGATAGCCATGGCAGTCAAAGTGTTAAAGAAAATAAATGTAGTATTAATTTTTTCCTGTAAATTTATAACTTATTTATTTTTAAAATCAAAAACAAATTAAACTCTTTAAAATTTATAATTTGTTTAATTTTTTTTTGTAATATTATAACTAAAATGGCTTTTTTTTTTTTTTTTAAACAAAACTAAAGTTTTTTGGAATCTAAATACCCGTTGGATTATCATTTTTTAAAATTATTTTCTTTACAGATTTCGCCATATATAAACATTGGTGTACTTCGTCAAATGCTACATCCGTTTCCCCTCTGTAACTCAACTCAGTTACAAAAGTTAAAAAAAAATAAATAAATAAAATAGAAAAACAGTTAACTTTTTCCATTATTATTTTAAAAATAATTCCTGAGAATAAAGAATATTGTTACACGGGACATTGCCTACATTGTAAATTCTATCTCAGCTGACAGTTATTGATGATGAACGATCAACTTTCCCTTCAGGAAAACAAATGGAAGAAATTCAGAAGACCACAATTCAAAGTTTCCATAAAAACCGCAGCTTTCTAAAATCTCCCGCCATTCGGCGCGAGATCGACAGAAGATAAGAGACAACACAATGGCTCACTCAGAGACAGGTGAGAAACAAAGACTCGTCTTCAGAGGAAGCTCTGAAATGGTAGCAGACGACAACTCGAGGCCCACCCACGCCAATTAAAACTTCAGAAATAGATCCTTCCTCCTCCGTCCTACCCACACCTGACGACTTGACAAACGAACAGGGCCCATTCGTCACTGGAAAAGAGATGGATACGACGCGAAAAACGAGACGACACTTTTTTCAATTTCGGTCTCTTTTCCATCATGAGGACGGAAAAAAATTCCGTTGCTCCTCCAGTTTCTCTTTTTTCCCTCGAAAGACAGTTGAATGCCTTTTGCAGATAAACAAAGAAGTTAATATACAACTCTGAAATAGGAATTCTGGGAAATGTTTATTCCATAGTACACATTGAATCCCAAGCTTAAAGGAGAGTTCAGAAACCGGAATCCCGAAATTTGAGAATTTCGGGATTCCAGGTGAAGAATCAAGATTCAAAAACTCCAATTTTATGAGCTGTTCTCTAATTCGGAAGACGGATTTAAAACTCATAATAAATATTAATTGCTCTGACTCAAATTTTTATTGAGATCATTAAGTAGGGGGATAACTAAAGATGAAAGCCCCGAAGGTATTCGGCAGTAAGTAGGGGGATAAAAAGTAAATTATATATAGAAAGCAAATGGTATATAAATAGCAGACGATATCATAAATTGAAAATGTCATATAACAGAGAGCAATCGTATTAATATATTCGAAAAGAAGTGTTACTCAGTTACCATGGGTGCTATAGTCGGGAGAAATTTACTACCTCTTCAAATCAATGCCAAAATTGAGCAAGTAGATCTTCTGGTGCTGCCATCTATCGGAAGATTTGAAGAGCAAAAGTTGTACTTTCACCTTTATGGTGCTTTGATTAAACGAAAGACGCTCCCAATTGACTTAAATTCGCATAGCCAAGGCATAGCGAGCATGGTTTATCCAAGTGTTATTAGTAACAACAACAGAAGTGTTACTTCCGCCTCCTGCTTCCTTTCACTTAGTCCTGAGTTGGGATCCACCAGTTAGATTGAGGTAGCCTGGTAGAAATTTTGAAATTTGGAAGCTAAGACCAAGCAGAAGAAACACCAATAATTTTCCTACCACCCCTGGAGGCTTCATTTCACATGGACGATATTGCGACCATTAGCATACACGGAGAATCTTCAGTTAAGCCAGGATTTCATGATGAAAACAACTCATGTAAAGAAGTGTAGACCTCAATATTCACAACGAAAGATCATGGATTCGATCCCAGATAATGTTGAACAACGGGAGATAAATGTCATGTCTTCCTCAAGCACGTCTAATCAGGTGAGTGCTTTTGATTTTTTCAGGAATAGGCTCACCGTGTATGAAATGTATACTTTGAAGGCGATCACTTTCCGAACGTTAAAAGGTCACACATCAGCATTAGGCAGTGAAGCAATCCACATCGGGGAGTCAAAAGCAATCCTTAACTTAAGCGCAAAGAAATAAAAATGAAAACTTTTTCAATATCTCTTTAATAGAATTTCTTTCACTAAAAATACTCTAAATTTATAAAAAGTTATTGTTGTTGTTGTTGCACCAGAATGCTTTCCTGTACCTAGCGCAGGTTTGAGCTCTAATGGTAAAACAGAAGCAGCCGGGTGGAGTCTTCGGGAATTTAACCAAGTAAAAGACACGTGATACTTGGTATGCCCCACCCAGAGGTATCATTTCACTAGGAGGACATTACAAACACGCCCGGTTTTAACGTTCCCCAGCCTCTATTAGTAAACAAGGTGGATCTTCGGTTAAGTCGGGATTTCAACTCGCCGCTCTTACCAACCAGGCCACCGCGGCTGTTGCTTCTGATCTTATCTAGTGCAGCTGATTATTGCTACACCAGATCCGCTAATTGATCGAATCAGAGAGAAAGAGGATTAGAGAAGCTTTGCAGGATTTCAAGAGAGCGTGAAGTGACATAAGAGATGTTGGGGTGCAGAGCACGAGGGAATTTGGTCAGAACCAGGCAAGAAAACTTGAATCAGTCAAAGACGCGAATTCGAAAAGATAACAATTTCGGGAAATTTTGGAAGAAAAGTCGCTAAAGATTTGAAAATTTGAAAACTAATTATTCAGAGCAATAGGTAATTTTCATGATTTTGAAAAATTCTTATTTACAATCAGATAACTGTATCTGTAGCATGAAATTTAAAAAAAAAACTACTTGCTTTTATTGAAGTTAAAAATTAGTTTCAACTACATTATACTGTGTGAAAACTACATTATACTGTATGATTTTTCCATTTATTTTCAGTGAATGAAAATAAATGGAAAAATAGTTTAATGAAATAAATAACATTTTCATTAATTACACAAAAATATAAAGTACAATTTATAAAATATGAGTGTTTCACGCAGTGTACAAAAGGAAAAAATCATAATTAAAATTTTTTCTTTATTATTGGGAAAAATCATAAATGGATCTTTCTCATCTCCGTCGATACTCAAACATTCGATGGTGAACTTCGCCTTGTTTGCTGCCGATCGAAGAATGCGATTGGAAAGCAGACAGCAAATTCATTAACAAGTCGCTCGACGCCGTCTGAATACAATGTGACTTAGATGAAATGTTATCTGTGTCATGGATATTTTAAACCAAGGAGAACTGGAACAAACTAGCGTTATCATGGTCTTAACTAGAACGAAAGAAACAACCACTTTGTGGTTAATAATAACATAACATTCTATGGATACATACGTGATACTTTCAAATTTCGACTAGTGGTGTTGAATTCGTTCGCTTGTTCAACAGAAGTGTGTTTGCAGAGATGGGCATTTGAGAAATGCCCATAACCTAATGTTAATCAGCAAAATTCTTATAATACCAGAACTAATTTAACTTAAAAATTAAAACAATGTGTGGATGAAGAAATCGGAATATTTCTTGAATAACTGCAATCTCATATTGACTATTAACCAATCCTTAAATATTCTAAACATGAAACAAATTGGAAAATTGCACTTCATCGAACATTAAGTCTTACCAGAGCTTTATGAGAAGATGCCGGTGTCTGCTGAAGGACACTTACAAAGCTTTTGTTTCCGATATTCATTTATTAAACTCAGATATCGTTGAGCGCTGCGAAATTGTTAGTAATCAACGAGTCAGTCTTAGGAATTCAGAAAAATTTCTCTTGAACGTAAAAATTATATACTAAGTACTTCTTTTTTAGATTAGTATTACTGTCTGCCACATATGAGAATATCTTCCGCCAATTTGTCTATGCCAGTCTCTTGCTATGGAAGAAAGACTTGTTTCAATTTCAAAAGAAGCCGGAAAAAAGGTAAAAGGCTTTTCCTTACTAAACGCATTGAGAATAATATGTACTATTCTGTGTTATCGTTGTTGTTATTCCTGACACTTGGACATGCCAAGCTCGCTATGCCATTGGCTAGGCGAATTTAAGTCAACAGGATGCGTCTTTCGTTTTACCAGAGCACCACGAAGGTGAGAGTACGACTTTAGTCTAAACTCTTCCGATAGATGGCACCAACAGAGGATCAACTCCCTCAATTTTGACATTTATCTGAAGAGAGAAGAAATTTTCTCCAGACGATTACTCCCTTGGTAACTGCTCAACGATTGACCACAGGACTTTCGATTGCGCAGATTCACCGAGTGCGTATATGGCAAGTACACGGTAGGTCTTTAGCGGCATTGACAATCGAACCCCACCCTTCCGGATGGAAGGCCGATGCCCTAACCACAAGGCTACTACGGCCTTTGATGTACTGTTCGAAACACTACTGATTCATAACGGTTTTAATTCTCATTTGAAATAGGTTTCTGGTTCCTATAACAACCGCCAGCCTACTTGGTGACAGCTATTCTTGAGGCAAGCAATATTCCTTCTTTCGGTTAGCATGGAACCAATAAAATTGCTCTTGTTTCAGCATTATCTTTTTATCAGCGTTTAATGAAAACACTTTTGTTATCCCATGAAGACTGGTTTCTTAAAGATCTGTTGGGTGCCCCAATGCTGGATTTTTAAAGAAGTTATCATAAACTTCTAATTACTAATAGTCAATTAAGGAATTTTTCTTCAAACATGAGAATATCAAAATTTCTTACAGTCTGTAAGAAAAAAGTTATTTAAATCAAACATCATAGAACTGACGGATGTAAATGCAGTTTCATCAATTACGATATTTTTCTGTCTTACAACTGTTTAAAAAACATTTAATTTCTATAATTTAATGATCAATAAGGATTGTTATTATTAGTTAAAACTGAATTTAATGAGAAAGGCTAATGGTTATCTTTTTTGAAACTGAGAGCATTTCGCTTAAATATAAAAATTGCAGATATATATTCATTTTTATATAAAAGTCTTAAAAATGTAGTCTGTAGCTAAAGCATTAATATTTTAGATACTTTAATTAGATAACTAGGGATTTTAAATAAAATCCGAACAAGGTTATTATTTCTCTTAAATTACATTGGAAAACATTTTTCGATAATAAATTTATATTTTTAGATTTTGGCTTATAGTTATTTTATGTTACAAATTCTGTATAGTTACAAAATGCTCGAATGAATCCAATAAAATGGCAGATAATGTAGAAAAATGCTAAATAAAAATTCACATTAGAGAAAACACAAATAAGTATTTAATTACTTTAAACATAGTTACTGTTAGGTATGCAAAACAAAAGTTTGTTTTAATTTTGGGCGAGAAAAAGCCAAAAAAGGAAAAGAAAGCTTTACTATTCAAAATAAGTGCGAATTAAAATTCAATAAAAAATATTCCATATGGTTATAAGAAAAAGAAGAAAATAAAACAATAATTTATAATCTATATACAACTCATTTCAAATCTTTATAAATTTAAGTATCATTTTTGCTTCTTAAAACCAATTTTAATAAAAATACCGTTTTCATTTGATAAATATTTATTTCTTTGATCATTACTAAACAGCTAAAATGACCAATGATTGGCAAAAGTGCACTTCATCCATCTTTAGCACCAATCAGGGCTTATTAAATGCGGGGCTTGAACGTCAACATCGCTAGTAACTTTCAATATTCATTGGATTAAGTTAGATCGATTTTGAAAAGTTTAACAAATTGTATAAATAGATGCTATATTTTTCAAATTCAGACATCAAATGAGTTGGAATATTTCTCACCCCCACGAAACAGGAGTTCTTGCTTAAATAACTTCACACTTTACAGAGCATGCGCAGTAGCACAGGTGATCCATCACTGTCTCGTTGAAGAATGAGCAGCTGTCGTCGAGTTTAAGCAATAAAAACTGTGATTGACACTGAATAGAGCTTTTTATTTTCAAACTTGCGTGTGTTCAAATGTTATGCTGCACGTTACGATATCTTGTTATTTGTAGTAAAACTCAGACAGGAGAAGTAAGAATATAGAAAAAAGTCTCTCTCTCTCTCTCTCTCTCTCTCTCTATATATATATATATATATATATATATATATATATATATATATATATATATATATATATATATATATATTATGTGTATAAAGATAAAACATGAAAAACATTGAAACCAGAAAAACAAAATTAGAAAATTACTAAAATATACAATGCAAATGATAAGAAGAGAGCACAGAGACCACGTCTTCATCAGGAGGAAGATGGTCAGTTAAGTAAAATAAACACTTTTCTGACAAACATGAAGGACAAATGTCTAAAAATCTTCGAGCAATTTCCCGTGTTCGTATTAAAAGAAAAATTAGTATTTTCAGTATTTTATTCATTACTTTAATATATTTATTGACTTATATATATATATATATAAAGTTAGTGTTAGTATTTAATTAAAACTTGTCTTTGCAATGAGCATGCCACTGGACAACGAAGAAATGTTTAATGATTTTATCAAAAATAATAGTGGAGGAAAAAAAATTGAGGTGAATATAGAGAATATTTTATCACTGAGGAGAAATTGTTACCATTCTGATACAAATGGAAGTTTATAGTCCTATAGTGGTAATTCAAAATTTTATGGTATGAAACTAGAAAACTTACGATTTAGTTTCAAATGTTTTATATTTTTAGTTTTAGCGCTAAGGAGTTTTAAACTAAAGATAGCAAAATTGAAACATGAATAAAAATTAAATTTTTATCTATTTCAATAAAAATTCTTTTCTTATATTTTTTGAAAACGAAAACAATGATTCAAGTTTGCAATATTTGACTGCATATCGGTTTTTGAGAAAATGGTCAACGGAATAAAATTCGAGTGCCAGTAATAGTATGTTTGGAAATGACTGTGAGTTGGTATTAGGTAAATATTACTTCTCCAATCGGAAGCACAAGCCAAATTTGAATCTCTTTAGTATTCATGGTCATGTTGACATGATAAACATGTGTAAGGACACCCTTCTCTACAAACAACACAGCAGAGTAGAGGAAATGAATATACTACTTTAGCGCAATGATTCTCATGGAGATACCGAGTCCGGTCATCTTTTTTTCCTTATAGTTTCTTCTTTCTAAATTTGTAAAAATAATTTTCCTTAAAATTTCTATTTGAGTGCTGTATAAAACAAATTAGTCAATTATAAATTTTAAATAATAGATAATGAATTGCTTTAAATCCGCATTTTTGATTTTCCAGTCGATTATAGTGCTAGAAACGTAACGTAAATCAAAATAAACATTAAAACACTGGCTAGCTGAGATATCGAGCTTGTTTTCTTTGACTTCGGATAAGATTATATTTTTCTCTGTATCATGTTGAGATGTGCCTCACATTCAGTACCAGAAATTTTAAATTGATTTGTTTTGACAGTGATGACATTTTATTCCCTTTAAACTGTAGGTCCAGTTCTAATTAACTCTTAGATACAAAAAAAAAAAAAAAAAGATTATTGAACAACAAACATTTTTGCACTTTAGGACTTACTAGTCTCATACTCAAAATGAGCTCCGAACTACAAGCATCTTTGCTCAAGGTAAGAATCGAACCCACGAAATTTTGAATTGAAGACCACAGTCTTAATTCTTCATCTGGTAGTTCGGCGTTAAAATTTTTTTTAAACTCTTTGCCAAGTTTTATTACATTTAATAACTAATAAATACTTAAATTAAAAACCCAGGTTCATATTAATTAATAAATTTTATTACGAAGTTTGAGCAGAATAGAATAAGTAACAGAGCCAAGTTTAGTGGAGAGTTGGCATTGTTACTATTAATATCATTTTAACATACACGCATATTATTTATAAAAATAAGTACTCTTTATATTAAATCCAAAATTATACGTTATGTGTTAACATAATTTAAATCAGTCCAAGTTCCTGCATTACCTACAGGTACAGTTAGCTGCTAAGCACATGAAGAAGCGCATATGGTGGTATGCGGTGCCGAAGATCCAAGAACATTGTGGAACTTGCTTTTCTAGATAACTTTTTTCGTCATTGCCATTTAAACGAGTTCTTCCGACTCTAGTTTCGTGGAAATCAGAAATGCTAGAATAACTTCATAAAAATGTAAAATAACCTGGTCCAATTTTACACTAAAACGCATCGCTCTGTTCAATACAACGTTTTCTCATTCAGCTTTTGATCTAGGTTCTTCTTACAGAAAACTCCACATGTCCGAAACCTGTCTCCTTGAAAGCCAAGCTCCCTTTTTTTACTTGAGACAGTCAAAACCAACACCTGGTCATCCACTTTATTAAACTTACCATCCACGTAAAACATGCAACTCCTTTTTACAAATAATTCTAGCATCTCACCATAGGAATAATTAAATTGCCTGCATTTTTGATCAGTGCATCAGTACCATAACATCGAAGAAGCAGTGGAGCATCCAAACACCCTCTTACCACAAAAATTTTCAGTGAGACCAAGCATCGAAGTTACTGCATTCGTGATATCGTATTCCTATCGATAGAAATTTACATCCCAAACAACTTTTACAAATCAACTCTAGAAAAATTTAATTTCTCAGGATTCAATCCCTATTCAGTGAGACCAAGCATCGAAGCTACTGCATTCGTGATATCGCCTTCCTATCGATAGAAATTTACATCCCAAACAACTTACACAAATCAGCTCTGGAACCATTTAAATTTTCAAGATTCAATCAGTGTAGCTCATAATTACAAGCAGCAATCACTGCGCCCAGATCAATTAGCTGCGTAATTCTCTCTGTCATTAAGATATCTGCGGCTTAAATGACTCAGCTGTCAAGTCGACGCTTCAATTTTTTGGACGACGTTCATTACTGAACAGCTTATTTACCTCTGTTTTGTGTTCATTTACAATGAGACGTCAGAAACAGCATTATACTGGATGAGCGATTGCCAAATTACTTTTCATACAGATCCCTCATCCATTAGGTGACCACCTCTCCCACTCACACCCTCACTCCATTGACATCTGAATCTCCTTTCAGATCCCAACCAGCAAACGAATGCAATCTCGACAAATTCCGTTAGAAGGCGACAAAAGATCTCCCACCAAAAACTGAATGAGCAATAATCATTAAGTGGTGTGGTGGGTTTGGCGAATCATTTTTCACGCTCCAAAACCCTGATAAGAGATTCTGGAGGGAGGGTTTTAATGGAGTTGGGGGGAGGTCGAGAAATGATGGCTTCGTAATGATCTCGAAATGTAGGTAATCGGTAAATAAAATCCTCTGATTGTGATGCACCTTGATCCCACCTACGAGTTAAAGGGTTAAATATTACTCGAAAGCTTTTCATAGTTTTGTTCATTCATAAAGTGTTATATATCGATGAAAAGTTGATATGAAATTATGTTAAGTTGCGTAAATGTGTGCGTGGAGTCTGTTCCTAATTTGCAATATACGAATATTCATACTAGAATTTATGTCTCTAAAAACAGATATTTCTAACTTGTGAATCAGTAAATAGATAGAAGAGTACATAAAATTAAAAACTATTAAAGGTGATTAATACTATAAGAATAAAAATAATATTAAAAGTTTAAAAATATTCAGCGCAGTCTTTTAGCCCATGTTTCACAAATCTGCTTTTTATTATTTCAGCAGTATCAATTAAAAGAAAATTTTTACATTGGTGTAAGCAATGTAATAGTCTACAGATTCAAAAGAGATTGTTTGCAGATATTGCAATTAATAATTCAAAATTTTATTAATGAAAATTTTTAAAAATATGCCCTTGTCGATTTAA
This sequence comes from Latrodectus elegans, assembly GCA_030067965.1. Classification (NCBI taxonomy): domain Eukaryota; kingdom Metazoa; phylum Arthropoda; class Arachnida; order Araneae; family Theridiidae; genus Latrodectus; species Latrodectus elegans. The sequence continues at coordinate 9,756,750 of CM057819.1, read as the reverse complement.
AATAATCATAAAATGTCTAGTCTTTTCCAGTTTGCTTTTTTTTCTGTTCTATCGTCAACATATTAATGGCATGTATCAATGGGAAACGGCTTCTCAAACAGAGGCTTTGGATTTTATATAAGAAATCGTTTTATTAACAAAACGAATTCGACACTATTCTTAGACATTCAATGGTGAATTTCGCCTTGTTTGATGCCGCTTGAAGAATGCGATTCGAAGGCAGGTAGCAAGTGCGTCGACAAGTTGTATGTACGACGCTGTCTCAAAACAATATGATGTAGGTGAAACGTTATCTGACGTCACGGATATTTTAAATCAATAAGAATCATAATAAAGTGGTGCAATCACGATTTAAATTGGAAATAAGGAAACAACCAGTTTATGACTAATAATGTGACACAGTGAGCACTTTAATAGACGAAAGCGAGCTACATTTTATTAATAGTTAAAATCTAAGTAGTTTTCACAAATAAGAAGCCGCATCTAGCTTTAATCATAGGCAGGTAACTGTATCAAGAGCCTTCACAGATCGTGAACAGTATCTAACTGGATTTCATAGATAGTTAGTCGTATTCATGCATCGTAAAGGAAAAATTCCGGTAAATTCTCAAGCATTTACCGCAACATGTGTATATGGAGAAAACTGAAACGCAAAATCCCAGTCTCTCTTTCTTTAACAGAAGCTAAATTGTTCTAAGTTACTTACCATTGTAAAAAGCTCTGTGCTACCATTAAGTTAAAGTTTTAAAATATTTTCATTTGACAATTTATTTTAATTGAAACCACTGTCAATTTATCTCGTTATTTTAAACCACTATCAATTGCAAAGGTTGATATTAGTGCAGGAAAACATTGTGCCTCTCCATAGCAAAATCCCATTGGAATTCATCATGAGGTACCCCGTTCAAAGCCATCGCCTATGCTTGGACATCTGCTTTACAAAATCTTTCCTGTATCAAATAAATCCCTACTTCAGTTAAGACATTTATAGACTCCACTTTAAACAGTATTTCCAATTTGTTGTTGCATGCCCCCGAGGTCAGCAGCGCTAGTCCAGGTCCATGAGCACGTACACCTTCAAAAAGTACAGCACCATAAGTGGATTCTCCATCAGATCTCTCCCAGAGAGACGGAGGCATTGAAGAATATGTTCAAGAGATCTTGTTGTTGCATATTTCAGTTGTTTATCAAGGCTAGATCAGACCTATGAAATAAATTTCCAATTTAAATAGTCTATGTCAGTAATGTGCAAACTAGGGGTCGTGACCCCTGTGGGGGACGCCAAATGTTTATGAAATGCATTATGACTGCATGCTGCATACCATACTGTGTACATATAAAGTGTGAAGCGCCGTCACCTACTGTTTAATTGCAATTTCATGTTGTTCGCTCTTTCTTTGATTGTAATGCACAATGTGTGTAAAGTGTGAAGACGCAAATTTTTAACTCCGGTAGATAGCGCCCTTTTCGTGGTAATTCGTCAGTTTTACTGAATTTGACTAGACGTTAACCGTAATGAAAGGGCAAAAATTTGCTTCCATGATCAGCCAATCAGATGGCGAGGTACGCGGTGTATCTGATAGTCAAAGTGAAGACGTGAAGTGTTGGCCTGTAAGTGTTTTAGTTTATCCTCTTTTTATATTTTTATCGGGCTTTGCTACTCTTGTTATCAGGTATTTACTTTCATTAGAGAAAGATCTATGTTATTTTTATTGAATTTCTCGAAAAAAAATGATAAAATTTTATATATATTATTTGTTTTACATTAAATAAAATTTAACTCCTATCTTCATAATGGATAAATTGGTAGTACGTACACCAGGCATATCTTCAGCTAACAAACGAACAAACACTGACGAGAAGTCGCAAAATACTGAGCTAAATGCCAAATCTAAAATATAAGAAAATACAGTGAGGAATTTATTAAGTATGGTTTTACATTTGGTGTTGTTGATGAAGAAGAACGCATAATATGTGTCATTTGCAACGAAAAATTAGCAAATGAGAGCATGAAACCAGCTAAATTAAAAAGGCACCTGGAAACTAAACATAAAGAACTTCAAAGTAAACATGCCGATTTTTTTCAAAGACGAGCTGAAAATTTGAAAATTCAAAATGCACATTCAAAGAAATTTTCAATACCCCCAAAAGCATTACAAGCTTCTTTAGAAGTTTCTTATCTAATAGGAAAAACAATGAAACCCCATAAAATAAGAGCATCACTTATCCTTCCTGCAGCAACTAAGATGACATCAATTATGCATGGCAATAAATATAGAAATGAACTAAATACAATACCATTATCAAGAGATACCGTGTCTCGGCGGATTACCAAAATATCACGAAATATCGAGTCAGAAGTCATAAAACGCATACAAAATTCATCTATATTTACTTCATAACTGGATGAGACCACTTATATTACTAAAATGTCACAACTAATTATTTACGTTAGGTTTATTTTTAATAAAGATAGAACAAAAACGTCTTTATGTTGCAAAAGTTTGGAAGGAAAAACAACTGGAGAAAAAATATTCGAAGTAATAAATGAATATTTTGAAACAAAGTCCCTTACCTGGGCAAACTGTGTTGCGGTTTGTACTGATGGTGCTGCAGCATTAACAGGATCGAATGCCGGCTCAGAGGTTTAATTCAGAACGTGATGCCTATTTAATCTCTGTATGATTCATCGGCAAGCTTTTGTTGCAAAAGATATCGATTAAGAGTTTCACAACAAATTTCAAGACGCTGTTAGTTCAATTAACTACATTAAATGCAACAGCCACAACAGCCGTCTCTTTTCAATAGTTTGCAATGAGATGGGCTCAACGTATGAGAGATTACTGTTGCACACCGATGTTAGACGACTTTCACGTGGGAAAATACTATTATTTGATATTTGATTTGAGAAATGAAGTGTGCATGTTTTTAAGCGGAAAAAAAACATAGATTGGCAAGTTATTATATCAATGAAGTTTGGCTAGAGAAGCTGAGATATTTAGTTCATATATTTTTGAAAACTTAACAATTTAAATTTGAGCTTGAAGTGTGAGAATTCACACAACTTTCATAACTTCAGCCAGTAAAATTCGAGTTATTAAGAATAAGCTTAGTCTAGGGCAAACTGAACTGAATAAAAACAACACCGACATGTTCCCTTGCTTTAACGATTTTATCAAGGAAAATAATATAGATGTATTTACATTTAAAAACATTATTTCCAATCACATTGAAAAGTTAAAGGAAAATTTTTCGAGAAGATTCGAGGATCTTCCTGGAAACGATCTTGGTTGCATTCGTGATCCATTTTTCTTTGACATATGCTGTTCATATATTAGTGAGAGAGAGAAATTGATAGATCTAATTAGTGATTATACTCTTTAAAATCAATTTAAGACTCAGCCTTGCCAAAAATTTTGGCTGTCCGTGGAAAAACAATATCCCGTTTTATACAAGAATGCCATCAGAGTATTAATACAATTTTGATCAGCGTATTTATGTGTGAAACTGGATTTAGCAAACTAGTTTCAATAAAAATAAAATACCGCTCACGTTTAAGCCCAGAAGATGATATGCGAATCGCTATTAGCAACATACATTCAAGCATCGATGAGATAGTTAGAAACTTGCAGCCACATACATCTCATTAAAGGGCAATTTGCTGATTTTTGTGTTATACAAAAAAAGTATATTTTCTTAAAATTATAAATAAAATTAATATGAGTCAAATATGATATTTTTATTCGATGAAACGAAAGAAATGCGCGAAATATACATCGTATTTGTGAACATTTATCTCTAGGGGTCGCGAAACATTTTCTCTCTACAAAAGGGGTCACAATCGAGAAAAGTTTGCGTACCACTGGTCTATGTGAGTAATGACTATAGAGAAACAATTAAATCGCACTTGAATTCTACCACCCAGTTTTTAAGAATGACTACCGATGGCTAAGTGGTTATCGTTCCTGACTCCCGTGCTGTGGTTCACGGGTTCGAATCCCGGTTCGGGCATGGATATTTCTTTCTCTCTGTGTTTCTCTGCCTCTTCTTCTGAGATGATGTGAGAATGTAGCTCAACTAATAAACGAGTTTATGGTGGTATGACGTGGGTAATGCCACTGGCCTCCTTGACTTGGTTCACAGGTGCCCACTGGGTATCTATAAATGAGTAGCAGTTTCTTCCGGCCTTAATGTGGCAAAGAGTCAATCAACCAAGTGCCCACCGTTATTAAAAAAAGTTTTTACGAATAAGAATTATTAATTGTTTCTTAAACATATTTATGTATTATATCTGGTATCCAACTGATGACTCGTTAAGCGAAACGATTAAGTGTTTTCAGCAAAGAAATTTAAGTGAAGTTTTTGACACCATTCCCACACTTAAGATTTCTTTAGGCAATTTTTTCTCTCCTGTTGCACTTTTTTTTTAGCATTGCTGTTGTTGTGTATGATACTCGACTATTAGGATCTACACTTTCCAGCTTCTAAAGGGGCGGAAGTGATAGCAATTTATATAGTGGGGCGCCCAGCAGGTGTGCCCTCGTAGGCCCTAAAGTGGGTCTTCGGGACTTTAAAGCTGCGACCCAATCAAAGACCCGAAGATTTGGTTTGCTTCCCTCAAAGCTATCCCTTCACTTAGAGGACATTGCAACCACAACATATTTAAAGTTTTCCAACCGTCACGGATTTCTGCTTGGGATTTGAACTCACTAGCTTCTGATAATGAGAAGGAATGCCCTAACCAACTAGGTTACTGCGGCCATTTTTAGTAATATTTGATGCTGATTTGTTTGTTTTTTTTGACAATGTTTCTCTTCCCCCAAAATATTTTGCCTCAATGATAGAGTGGTTATATTATTATAAGGTTGACTCAATTATAATGCTTATAATAAAATTGTGTGTGTGCTTATTGAGTTATAAAAGCTCAATAATGAAGTTGACCATTGAGTTTAGCAAGAGAGGAATACTTTTGCCGTTCTAAATTTCATTTTCACCCACAAATTTCTCCCTTTACAGGGAATTATGATTTAAAAAGAATTCCACATCTATGGAATCTTCCCCGTCCAGTAAAAAAAAAAAAAAAAAAAAAAAAAAAAAAAAAAAAAAAAAAAAAATCGAAACCATTTAGCATTTAGCAGAAAGTCAGTTCGTTCGTTAGATGTTACCTAAAGAAATCATCTTCATCTTTAATGTCATTTTTATAAAAAGTAAATTTTAAACTCTTCTTCAGTCAAAAATATCAATTACCAAAATGATGGAGAAAAAGTAAACCACTGATGCTTATATTGCAGGTTTTAGAAGAGAGAAGGAAATTTTTTGTGGACATTAATATCTTAAAACGCTTAGATAAATGTTTGGTAGTATTCATAAAAATTTTTTTTAAAAAAATCTACGAGGAAACAGGATTTAGTCTAAATATAAGTATTCCAAATTATTTTTTAGAAAAATGTTATAAAAATATGAGAAAAAAATTTTTTCAGTATCTAAAAAATTTTGAACTTTAAGTTAAGAGCTAATTGAAAAATTCTGGACTGAATAAAGTGAAAAATTTTAAACCAAATAAAAAATATCTCAAACAGACAAAAAATTTTATTTTCTCCTTTGGAAAAACTTAAGAAAGAGGGGAGAAAGGAATGATTAAAAGATTAATAAACTTAATTTGTAATAAGCTTAGAAGATAAATACGAAAATGTTTACAAATCCTAAATTATTTATTAAGCCACAAGGGTAAATTTTTTCAGTCATAATAATTCTTGTACTGCAGACGTATTCTAGTCATATTTATTCTCGAGAAAACATTTTTGGTCTGTATCTTACATTATCTTATCATCTTTGTATTATAATGGCAATGTTAGAATCACTACATGTCTTGTGAAATGCTAAATTGCACTCCAAAAGAAATATCTGACGGTTAAAGCTACAAAAGAGTTTTTAATAACATCTCCCACAAAGGCTCTAGACGGTTCTAATTTATTAAAAAATGACATAAGATAGATAAATAGTTGGAACAAGCATGCTCATATTTCGTATGGTATCTCTAATCACTGATATGGAGCCCTTAAAACAAAAACTTCAACTCAGGTGTCAACTTCTTCATTTAAACTTATTTTTAAGTGTGGTATTTCGGATGATTGAGCTTAATGGTTTCTATTGGCAAATTTAAGCATCCGCGGAAATGTATTAAAATAACCTAAATTATTTGAGTACAAAATATCTGGTTAGGTTATTAACTAAATATTTGGAACTATAGAATACAGGAACTTGACTGTGAGGCTTCACGCCCCCCCCCCCGCTTTCTATCGAATGAATCTCTTTAGAAGCAATCGCAGAAACAGAGCCATCGCGAAATGAAATGCCCCATCTCCCATTACTCTATTAGTGGGAGGGAAAAATAGAATCCTCATTAGGCGTGTACAATACTCGCAATTAGGGTGGCGTTTGTCGCCCTCGCGAGGGGAAGTCCGCGTGACAGGTGATCGCTCAACCCCCCGGGGTGGCTGATAACGGCACCTCCCCACCCTCCCTAACGAAACTTGGTCATCCGGATTCTTCCGGAGAAGGCACCGGATCTCAGTCCTTCCATTAAGCCCTTCCTTTTGGAAATATTCCCTTTCTCTCTTCAGCCCTGGCAAAGCCCCGTCATCATTCGGGGAAGGGGTGTCGCTTGTAAAGAGGGTGGCCTGATCTGTGAAAACTGAACTGAAACATGTCCAGATGTCACTAAGTATAGGTCAATAAATTTTGAAATCCGTAATATAGAGTTGAAGAGGATTTATTGGTAAAAAGTTTACCGTACGGTCACCCTTGGCGAAATTTTTAAAAAGACGCCAAGGGTGACCGTAGCATGAATTTCCGATCGAGAAAAACGGCGGAAGGGAAATGGCTGAAATAGTGACAAATATTTCATACATTGTTGGTATCTAACAATACACTCAACAAATTTTACAAAATTAACAAAAAACTCAGATTAATTGATTTCAAATATCAGTGGTAAAATAATAAAGTTAAATTATCCATAAAATTTTTTGATTAAATTTTATATTAATCAATTTAAGTTGGTAAATATACATGATAAACGCTCAATTGCGCACCGCTACTGGGAGGCCAGGGGCCTTTTAGGGACATAGACTATTGTTACAGCTGTTTTATTTTTCATTTTTCTTGTTATTTGTATTTTTGCTGTAGTTGTCTTTTTATCTGTGCCATTGCCGAGCTGGTAGCCGAATGGTTAGCGCTCTTGCCTTCGGTTCAACAGTTCGTGGGTTCGAATCCCACCTTGGGCATGGATGTTTGTAATAGTTCGGAATCCACTTTAAGCCGTAGGTCCCGGTCTAATTAGCCATCGTGTGCAAAAAATGATCCTTGAGCGACAAACAAACAATTATCTGTGTGCCATTGGAAATTAAAAAAAAAATATATTCATGAAAAATTAATGACAAATAGGGTTGCCAAAATATTAGTTTGCCAGGTTTCCAGTAAAAATGTTCACCAGATTTGGCGTTAAAAACGCGCAAGGATGACCGTACAGTAAATCTGATCCGATTTATTAACCATAAAGTGGTTGCTTCTTTCGTACCAGTTGAGATTATGATTACGACACTTTATTATAATTGCTTTTAAATATCCATGATGTCAGCTAACAGTTATTCTGTGTCAAACATAACTTATTACGACATAGTATTGAGACGTATCGCTAGTCCAACTTATCGTTAAATTTGCAGCCTGTCTTCCAATCGCATTATTTGCTCAGCAGCAAACATGGTGAAGTTCATTTTATTAATAAAACGATTTCTTATATAAAGACCAAAGCATCGGTTTGAGAATCCATTTTTCATTGATTCAAGCCGTTGACAATAGAATAGTAGAAAAGTCAAAATAAAAAGGAAGAGGTAAAACATCCACTTTACGATTAGTTTAAATCGGCTGGGCTTATTTGAATTTTTAAAAATTTCAATTATTAATAGAATTTTTTTTTTATTTTTATTGCAAAGTACATTTTTGGAGCTCTATAAATAGAATTCTAAATTAATAATTAGATTGTTTACAAATATAACAAATTTTAATATTTGTAAGCAATCTCTTTTCAATCTTAAGACTAATACCTTGATTACGCCAACATTAAAATTCTTTTGTTCTTACTCCTATTGCAGACTGTTCTACGTTTTTTGTGGTTGCTTTCATGAAGTGTGAGCGCTTTAAACCTATTCAAATTTCTTTGTGATTCAATTTTAGCACCCGAAGTCAATGTAGCCAAATTCTATGGTGAGAGATTATATGGTGGACACTTTAACTGTTGAAAGCTGTTACATAGCTAATTTGGTAATCGCAGCTTATTACACCGCTTTCGTCAAAACTTTTTTCCGATAGTAAGCTGTATTCACGAGTCCCAAATGAAAAAAAAAAAAAAATATTTGAGTATATAAACAAGGTTATTATGTTCAGGAAGTCAGGCGAGGGAAGATTTTGATTTTTGGTGACAATTTTTATTATTTGGTGATCCGTTTTGTAGCCTTTTGTTATTTGGAGCTATTTCGTGGAAATGAGCAGAAGATTAATAAATGAGATCACAGATGACGATTTATCAGTATTCTGGCCTTCAATTTAGGTTTGATTTAACAGTCGATAAATTGAACACATGCCTGAAGCGTAATCATCTTGATATTACGTAGTGGACAGTCTAGTGAATTAGAGGTGTCTTAAAGCATCAGTTAGTTCTCCGCATAAGCTGTTTCCTGGAAAGACTTTCCATAGACAGTCTCTCGTATTCACGTATCGTAAAGGTAGACACCCAAAAAACTTCCTTATATTCACCTTCAACAGTATCATATATTCCAAAATATTTTGGTAAATACATTAATTTATACTAACAGCGCCATTAACTGAATTACATATGCATCCCGTTCTCTATGTTAAAGGCTATTTATCTTTATGGAATCTCAATTATAAGTTTGAGTGTATAAGTAATAAAATTCCACAAAATATAATGGTAAATAAAACAATAGTTATAAAAGTAAATTAAGTCTGAAAATAGCAAATAAGTAGTGCCTTTTTCTTGATCTGCATTGATTGAATTGTTAAAATTTCCGAAATATTTTTAGTCTACTTTTCAAAAGGAAATTTTTTAAATGAAAGGAACAGATTCATTTTTACAGTTTTTTTTTTTTTTTCGCATCATATACATCCCGACAAATTCCTTGGCAGTGTGGATAATAAGACAGACTTAAAAAAAGTGAAATAAAAACTGGGAAACACCCACCCCTTACCTTCCAGCATCACAAGTGTTCCGGGAGCTCTCAGCCGCCGGAATGAGGCTTTGGAACACTTAAGCGACATTTTCCCTCCCACGTCAGGCGTTTCGAAATTTTCAAAACCGCAAGAGTAAAAATACTCAACAATGAGAATTGCACAAAAAAAAAAAAGTGCCAGGACGGCATCGACCCTTTGCAGGGGCGCAGAGAAAATCCCACAATAAAAGAACGAGCGAAGGGATTTGCGTGTTTGCAGTAAGGATATGGTATCTCGGCCTTCTTCCACCAGAGCGAAGAGAATGAGGAAATTTTGAAGAGGCAGGGAATATTTACGACTACCCCACCCCCACCTGCACGTTAACATGAATTTGTATAAGCGGTATGAGTCCTTGATCATCTTTCTCTCGGGCGTCATTTCTTTCTAATTCAACTATTGAAGAATGAGTCTTAATATTTTTGAAATGAGAAAAGCTTTTGGATAATCACTTTTTGAGGTAAGAATAGTTGTCTCTTGGCATCTCATTTATGCATCACATTCTGAAGAAACCTTTACTCAAGGAAGATTAATTTAGTTATAAGTATGATATATCCTCCCAAGAGATTTGCCAAATCTGACATCTTTTATTTTACTTATAGTGTTGCTGGTTTCTAGTTTTATTCTTTTCAATTTGAGTTTTTGTTGTTTTTTGTTTTTCGGATTTGGTTTTTTTCGTATTTTACATCATTTTGAGTCATATATATGTTTTTTAAAGAGGCAACAGTGTTTAAATTGCTTAGCCAAGAAAAATCCCTCAAAGATCACCAAATAGGGGATATACCCTACTAGTTTCTTAATTTTTCGCCACACATTTGCTGTCCTCTTAAATTAAAAAATCTGATCATTTAAATTAGTACAAAATGAACGTACTTAATTGATTTTTGAAAGCGAGTGCTGTAACATGAATTAATTTATTTGAAGACCAACTGTCATTTTTACCCGTGTAGGCTAATTTGCCATGTCATACAGTTTAATGTGTATTTGCCTATAGATCTATTTGCAGAACAGTGCTCTTCGTAGCTTAAGGTCCCGGGTTTGATTTTAGTCACTGTTAAACGAAGTGAAATACAGATTGCGCTTCTGAATGCAAGTTTGTCGGGTGGTTGCTTGAAAATATTTCAAATTTTTTCTCTTGTTACTCGTGAATACGGCCTTTGATCTATGAAAAGTCCTTTAGGAAAAGAATTTACGCAGTCAAAGTTAAAATGCTTTATTATGGATCTCATCCGTTAGAGTGACCACTGTGCATTTTCTAAAAATGGCTTCTGGGGCCTACCGTGACCTAATGACAGTTAAGTTATGATAAGCCTGAATGGTAGATGCGAAGCTTCTGCATTTACTGCTATTTTGGTGGGTGTTTGGAGCTTTTCCTATTTTTATCTCTTATGACATAATTATGGTCCTTTAATCTATGATAAGTCCTAGCAGAAGACCTTAAAATGCCTAGTACCATTTGGCTGTCCATTACTCAAAGTCAAAATAACATCGGATAGCTTTAGAGTCAGTGTTTAAACAGTTTTCTTCACTTGAAAGGGCTCTGGATTGGATTCCAGCTCTTATAACTAATGATGAGAGGACTTCTTGGAAATGTCTATTTACTGAAATTAGGAATACCTCCGCTATGAAACTCATCGTTATTTTGACCATAATCAATAAGCAAACTTGACATATGACCCGATTTCCACACCAGAAGGAAGAAATTGGTTCAAATATCTCTTCACAGTGCAATGTAAAATAAACGTTTACACCTTTATTTAGGAAGATTTTATGACTGAGTAGTAAAGTTCTGCAACCCATCTCATTTGAATAGAGCTTATTGTTGGGCATTGTCAAACGCTAATGGAGGGCTTTTGATCATTGTAATATCAATCTATACCATCTTGATTTTCAAGAAATTAGCAATTAGCTTTTAAAAGTAACCTTAATGTTGAAAACGTAAAAAAAAGCTTTAGAGGTTAACAATGGGCAACAAGCAGTCTAAAAAGCTTCTGTGGCCTGGTTGTGTAAGGCGCCATTCTCAATATTGGAATATAGTGAGTTCGAATCCCGATTTATCTGAAGACCCATTGTGTTGCCTAAAAGTGGATGAGGCATGTTAAGTAGTTCTTGGTCTTAATGTTCTCCATATGAAATGATACCTTTAGGTCAATTGCTGAGGTTTTCTGCTTAATATAGGATCACAAATTACAATGACTTCCACTTAGCAGTTTTATGATAGAGTCCTTTTCTGAGATAGGAACAGAAAAGTATGCCGATGAAATGGGCAGTCTAAATAATGAGGAAAAAACTATTATTATTCATATTGAAAGAATTTTAATTGCTAGTTTAACAAAACTAAAAGTAGTTCAGCTTTCATTACCATTCTATTACTCTTATGTTCATTGAAGACTTTTCATAGATATTGCAATGCACCCATGCGTCAAAAAAAAAAGGAGAAAATCCTGAAGTTCCGCTCAAATGACACGTAAATGGTTAGCATTTTGGTCTTCAGCACAATTGATCTTCTGTTAGCCATTTTAGATAGTGAAGTTTCGATTCCCTGTTGTGTACTGTCTAATAACCTTAAGCTGTTGTAAGTTATTTTAACATCCACCTTTACACCACTTTTCATAGAGAGTTAAAAATTTATTGCAAGGGAGAAAACCTGGAAAACTCCTAAACTGAAACTCCTGCTGAAAATCTTAGAAATAGCTGAAAGTCTTTGTGAGGCATTTAATATCCATCGTCTAAACTGCTTTCCTGGAGGACATTTTATAGATGGTTGGTCGTTTTCATGTACAGAAGAGGAAGAAAGAAGAAGAAAAATCCTAAGCACCCACCCACTCAAGCAGATATGCATGTAGAAGCGCAACTTACATCTCCCGTTGCTCAATAACAGCTGGGATTAAACAAAAGGGCTTTTTACTCTGAAGACTTTAAACCAGGACATGGTATGCCTAAATGGTAACGACGTATTACCATGTAATGGACAAGCTAACTGCAGAATGATGTTGTAAGACATTTTAGTATCCATCGCGTAAGTTGCCTTCCTGAAGGACACTTCATAGATAGTGAAACACGGAAATCTTTCGAACACCCACCCACCAGTGGGTAGACATGCATCATCTCTTGTTCTATGGTGGATGGTGATCGAAACCAGAAACTTATGCTCGGAAAGACGACATGTTACCATTAGGTATTTGAATCCATTGGGGAATTATCTTGAAAATATTGTCATCTAAATGTGCAAAAAGAAGAAGCAGACACTGAAATCTGCTTTATCTTCTAATCTGACCGACATAACGTCAAAATGACGAAGTATGAGCCACAATCTAATTATCCTGCTCACAACTGTATTGAATATATCTAGAATTCTTCTCAATACAATGTGAACATTAATCAATTTTAAGGAATGCATTTTAGTTTCTTACTTTTCTGTTAGATTTTCTATAAGTATACTAACAGCACTGAATAGAATATCAGAGTTCATGGGGCCATGATAACTTAAGACGTCAGCCCCACTCTTTCAGACGGAAGAACGGGGTTCGATTCCCAATGCCGCCGAAGAGCCACCGAGTATATGCAGTATACATGCTCGTTAAACCTGTGGAATCGAAAGTGCTGTGGTTGGTAATTGAGCAATTTCCATGAGTGTAATGGTCTGAAGATAATTTCCTCGCCCTCCAGATCAATGTGCAAATTGATAAAGTGATTCCTTTGTTGGTGCCATCTATTATAGACGCTTAGAGTAAATTTATACTTTCCTCTTCATGGTACTCTGGTCACGCCCTTCTGACTGACATAACCGATGTTATAGTGAGATTGGTTTGTCCAAGTATCATAAATAACAAGAACAACATACCAGAGTTCATCTACATGTGGTAAATAATCTATTCCTTAAAAATTATTTCCAAAATTTGAGTGACAGGACTATTAACTGTGTTACATTTTTTTCAGAAAACATCTTCAAGGCATCAGGTCCAAGAATTTCAAACGGATAATTTAATTCTAGAATATTCTAGAATCCCTTTTTAGTAACTGCGTCTGAAATTAGAAAGGAAAATTTGTAACTAAATGAGGTACATAGCATCTTTATTCAAAGAACTTGAAATCCTTTGTGAAATATTTAGTTGGTGACATTTAAAAACTAATTTATTGCTCTATGAGTTTAAAAAAGAATTAAAACATATGAGGCCCCTTCAAAATGGAAAGAGCAAAATAGTAAAACTGTTAGGCCTAAAAGTGAGATTCTGCTATACGGAATTTAAATTTCCAGGTTCGACCTCATTTATACTTGAACATTGACAGCTGGAACTGTGTTTCTTTTTTCAGCATGTATAGCTCTAGGGGTGTAGGCTTTTTACTTTTCATGGTTTCCTCCCTTTCGGTACATGAATACTGTCCATAGCCTATGAAAACACCTTCTAAAAAGTTAGACGCGATAGCTGCTCAAGTGTTTTCAGCTATATTAGATAGATTATGACATGTAAAAAGTCGTAGAACTTTATTAGAAACGGAATTATTTTAAGAACATTACTATGATAAAAATATTTTTTCAAACACTTATTAATATAGATTCTAGATGGTAAAAAACTATATTATTAAAATAATAAGCAAAACTTATTTCATTCATTAAAATATATTTTATCACTTTCCTTTTATTTAGAATCATTTTAAATTAAATGTTATTTTCCGTTTATAATAAGCAATTGTAATTAATGACTTGCAAACAAAAGAGGATTAAAGATCGAAATTCAAATAAAAAAACTGAGCGAAAATTGCTTTTAAAATATTTTTAAATCTGCTTGTAAACAATACTCCTTGTCAAGTTTGTAGTTTGAACGAAGGAATTTCACAATTGAAGCACAAAATATTTCCCCCTGCCCCTGCTACTTTTCGTTTATTTAAATACCAAGCGACTTGATCCACTGTTGCAAGCGACAGGACTTAAATATCTCCTCCGCTGAAGAATAGGGAGAAAGGGGGGGGGAAGCGAAGAAGTAGAAGTAGCAGAAGTCGGAAAGCAAATGGAGTGTGAAATAACGCTGTAACCTCCCTCTGACTCCCCTTCCACCCCCTCCAATCTGCCGGGTATTACGAAAGAGGGGGAGTCATTCAAACATCTTCCCCCCCTCTTGGACCGCCATTTTTTTCCATTTTGATATTTACGACAAAACTGCAAAAGGCCGTCTCTTAAACCTTGAATTATTGCCATTTTTGTATATTGATTGAGTGGGGGGTGTCAGCGCCCCTCCCTTCTTAGCAGCTCTTATGACGTCACGTCGCGCCGCAAAATAGCCACCGAATAGCACATGGTCTCTGCTGGGAAAGAGAATGAAGCCCTCTTGAGAGCTTTTGTTTGAGCGAGGATTTGAAACAAAAATGATAAAAAGGGGAAAAACGGAGTAAAAACGGGAGAGAAAATAGGGAAATTGCTCCTTATTCGATGTCTTTTTTTTTCTTTTTCTTTTCTTTTTTTTTTTTTTTACTTCGGAAATACAAAGAAACTCGTACCTGCTATTTTTTCTTTTATTTTAGTGGGACGATAGTTCTTTTAGGAAATTTTATAAGTATTCTCTGATTTTCAGTAAGATTAAGAAAATTGTAGATGTGAATATTTTTTATGCTTCGTTTGCCTTTTTTTAAACTACTTTATGATTGTGATTAATTATATTGTTCACTGGAATTTTAGGTAATTTATAAAAATTTTTAAGATTTATCTGTGTTACACTTCTAAATTTCTTAAATGTTTAAAGTTTAAGTATGTTGAGTCATGGTTTCAATATCTGTCACTCTAATGAGATAAATTTGTCGACACTTTTGCAAAAGAAGGACTAAAACATCCCCTTTCACCGCAGAACTCCCATATTTAGAATTATTTTCTAAGCAATGGGCACAAAACAAAGAAAAATGGTTAATGTCTCCGCTTCTCAACTGGTATAAAGGCAAAAATGCCTGGACATTACCAACCTTTCCCTTGCGACAGGCAGACCAACACATGTCTATCCCGTTGAAAATTTTCACATACTCTGGGGATAGCAAGGGATTTCCTTTTTGCCCTAAATGCGGGCAAAAACAGACGTCATCTCAGCATGCCTTGGACTGGACTGGGAAGGCATGAATAACTGTCCACTTCTGGCATAGGATTAATGGCATAATGGCAATGGTTCAACTGATCTGGCCTGACTTCATTAGAACACATGGGAGATTAGAAACTACAACAAATCTTCTCATAATTGATTTAAATACAACGCTTTTCAGAAAGAAAATTATAGAATAGGTATTGAAAAATCCGAAAATGATAAATAAAAAATCCTATAATATACCACATTCTGGGCAAGACTATAATCCTTGAAGAGGTAATTCTAGATATCATTCAAGCCATTGTCACAAATGTTAATAAAGTGAACTACTGAAGAGGAATATTAATTTTTTATTTTGTTTACTTTGTGTCTCGGTGTGTACTTGGAAATTTTCCAGGAACATTCGTTATCAATCAAAACACTTTAGACTAAGACTTCTAGTTTTGACACATCATAGAGGATGATTCACCGGATTGTCACTTTTTTAGCATTTTAATATCCGTATAAATTAGTTCCCGAAAAAAGATTTTTGCTTCCTCTAATGACGTATCACAAAATAAGAAACCAGAAAAACACCCTAGCAACCATTCCAAAAAGAAAACACGAACACAGAAGATAGTAACATCTATCTCATATTGTTCAACTATAACAGGGATTGAACAAGGGACCTTTGAAAATATCTATGCTGCTACGATGAACTTCTGAGAAAATGACAGTTAAAAGGGGCTTGTGAAACACTGCCAGTCATCCCATCCGCAGAGAATATCGCAACTAAGAACTATTGAAATAAAGATTAAAACTGTTTCATAACAATTTATTTTATATGTTCTATTTTTCTCAGGTAACACCATTTCTAACACAGACAAATAAGCTATGTCAATCTTCCACTCCCTGGTGCTTCATGATTTGACCAATAGAAGTCATATCCCTTACCCTTTATTATTGCTCTAGAACTGACCAGTCTACATATTCTTGGTTTGCAGATGACCATCTTCAAGGACTTAAATTTAATGACGAACGTAAGCTTTACCCTACCTGTTGTAAATGCAGTGTCGAACAGGCCAGCCCCAACACCTTCTTGTATGTCTAGGAGTTACTAAGGGGATTTCCTTACGAACCCCGCGCTGCTTCTTGATTTTGTGAGGGTTGGGAAGGGGTTGTGGACCTGGTGAGGCAATGGTATGCTTCAACAGATGACCAAACAACAACATATTTATTATCAACTATTAGATTTATAGATTTTCTAAGATTCTTATATTTATTAATCCGTATCATTCCCATCCATTAGGACTCACTGTAACCTAATGGTAGGATCAAGTTTTGCAGATGGGGAGGTCTTGGGTTCGACTCATGCCAATGTGAATAAAGGAGGATGGCTGGTGTATTTTTGCTTGTATGTAATTCACGAAGGGTATCATTTAGATTTCTTTGTTTCTTCACTTGCAACGCTTGAATATGGCTTACTGTCAAAGGGAAATCTTTCGAAAAGGTAATGCGCTACAGATTTGCAAGTCTTACAAGAACGTTCATAACTTCGATCTTTTACCATACTGTTCCAAATCATTTCCTCCTTGTTCAAGAATAGCTAGAATTGAATCTGAGACCACCCACAATGCAGAACAGTGTCTTATCAGTATGAATTGTATGTTAAGAAATATTATGATATGTGAATAATTAAAATTATATAAACTTCTTGTAGCATGATATTTAATAGAAATACTTTCATCTAAATGGTGTCCATTTTCATAATATAGTGAAAATTGGAAAATACTTTTTATGCAGCGAAACTATGAGTTGAATTGTATTTATTATGTCTAGAATGCGTTTATGATACATTTCTTTTGAAGATAAAGGTAGTTTGAAATTTTCGTTTCTTTTTAAAGTGTCAAATTTATATTTATGAGTTTGATTTTCTAATAATAAAGAATTCAAAATTACTCTCCTTATGTTCACAAGAATGATAAGTAAGTGATGTTGACAATCATAAAATACATAAACTCAGAATTAGTTTACGCATAAATAATCATAAAATTTAACCTTGTAACATAGTGGGGGTTTTTATTCTACATTAAACTAAACATGATAGAATTAACCTTTTTGCGCAAGAAAATTGCCATAGAATATTAAAAGAACCCTTTACGCTCCCGTATGGAATGCAGCGAGTTTGATTCTAACATAGCTGAATACCGTTGTATAAAAGGACCCATACTGTTAATATTTCCTATGCCTTCTTTATTAGCATACCATAAGCATTTGAAGCTTAGTGCGCCAGTTCAGGCGTCGACTGCTCATATCAAGAGGCTGTCGACTGAATGTTGTAACTCCGTTTAGAAATATAAGTGATTGGAAGTATATTACAGTAACTTAAATTTTCCACAAACACATTTTTGAAAGCATAATTAGGGCGTTGATCACTTACTGGGAGGAAGAAAGTTCTATACTTGACACTCTAAGGCGTTTGTCGAAAAGGAGGAATGTGTCTCTCCTCTAATATTGATGACCTTGAGAGGAAAGTGGAAGCTCAGATGTCAACATCTTAGCTTGACCTTAGTTTAAATTTACGAGGCTGTTGACTGCATTAATGACTACGATAAATAGAAATAAATAATTTGAAGCACATTGAAAACAAACAAACAATGATGGGAAAATATTTATATTATTTGCCAACGGATTTAAATTTACATTAATATTTTTAATATGTATACGTAAACTAGATTATTCAATAGCTAAATACATCAACAAGCTATAAAATATTGGTAGTTCGGTAAACAGATAGAACGCCATTCTGGAAAAATTTCCAAAATTAGAACATTTTCTAAAGATTGGAAGGATACACGCTGCACCTTATCTAAAACCGATTTCATTTTTTTATTTCTCCCCAAACTCATAACTTATTAAATAAGCTCGATTGCTACTGCCTGAGAAAATTTTATGTCAACAATCTAGAGTGGACTCCATTCAATGCCCGGAAATTATCCATTTGTATGTATGGATTATCTGAAATTATCTTTTCCTATTCCAGTTTATCGAGTGGCTGTATTCTGTTTTATGAAACTCATGCTTCGTTATTTATGAACACTCTTTCTTATATCATTTTGAGAATCACTTTCTGGAATGGGGTATTCTGTTCCGCTGTGAGCTGCTTTTAGTCTCGAAGGGAATGCTGTAAGCAGAGGGATTACGTTTCAGCTCAAGCTTTAAGACAGCGAATGTTTGTTTTCTCATGACATGGACATACGTTTTTAACAAAGAAATATTAGTCGTGAAATAGTTTGGTATTTGTAATATAATAAAACTATATATATATATGTGTAATATATATATACGTTGGAATATTTACTAGTGCATATATATATATATATATATATATATATATATATATATATATATATATATATATATATATATATATATATATATATATATATATATATATATATATATATATATATATATATATATATATATATATATATATATATATAATAAAATAACAAAATAAAAAGTAAGTTAAAAATGATATTGGCAATCGAAATGCTCATACGTTAGATAATTGCGATGCATATTTTTTACATATTTCTGTCGATTACAATCATTAAACACATCTAATCACTTCATTATATTATTCAATTAAGAGACCAAATGTGACCTGTGTTTGCATTGTCCTGTCCACCAGAAAAACATTGAAAGGAAAGAACTTGAAGACGAATTAGCCCTCTTAAAACAATTGTGTTTCAACTGAGTTAGATATTGAACCCATAGCTTTCGAAAAACGACTTGGCTGCATTTCACTTTAAACTACAGCCACCTTGAATAGATATTTATGCATGAAATATTGGGTACATGATTTAATGTCACTAACGTAATTGCAAAAAATATCAAAAACAACATCCTTAATTGTTCCCTTTTGAATCAAAAATGGAATCACTGATTATTTTTCAGCACTTAAGCAGTGAAATATTAATTTATACTTTATATTGTGCATTTTTGGTTAATTTTGATATTTTTTTCGGTTTCGTTTTAGTTTAATACTTGAATTGTAACTATGCACCCATTTACATTCATATGTGAAAAATGATATTCTTATTAAAAATAAGTGCATTCAGTTTGGACAGTTAAGAAAAAATAGACAAGAAACTGCTTTGATTGACACAAAAGTGAACAGAAAGGAAGTAACCAATACATTAGATTGTGTGACGAAATAAAAACTACATCCAAAAGTGAAAAATTATAAAATTTTCTTAGGTTCTACAAAACCATCCAATGAAGTCATTAAAAAAAACTTGGTTTTAAGTAAAAGAAAAATGATTTTAATATAGACTATACAAGTAAACCTAATTTGTATATAAAATTTAGAGTTCACTCACACTCGTTGTTGTGATTCCTCATCCAGTAAAAGTTTACAATCAGGCCTTTAGCCTCTTTGGGCCTCTTGATTCTTTAGCGATTTTTTGATGCCAAGATGTGACTAACAAGGTAACCGCTATACAAAAGCTATTCAAAGATAGGGTTACTAGGATTACCACAAATTAGAGTTTATAGTTAAAACGTTTCACCAAACCAAGTAGTACTTGATGCTACACCGAACCTCCCACCTCCATCTCACCCTATCTGGTTAGCCAATAGGCTTAATCAGATCCATGAAACCATGAACTAACGAAAAGTCCAAACAAGAAAGTGACTTAAACCAAATCCTCTATTCCAAGTCCTAAGCAGTAAAGTAAATAATCAGGAGTAAAGTGAGTGTTGTTGCATTTCCTACATACGAGAACGATCTTGTTACCTTGGTCAATTCTAAGACTTTTCAGGCGTTCATTTAGGAATCTTGATAAAGTTGCATGCTGTACGTGGCTACTCTTAAAAGTGACTGCACCACATGGTTGCTTGCCACCATACCATCTATGATTTAGGGGAAAACACCAAGATACGCAATGATGTATTTGACTTTTGAGCAGATCTCCAAAATGCCAGGGTACAAGATGTAAAAGCCATTAAATTTCCCCGTTTTGTCAAGGTAACAGCCACTTCATTATTCACACTTTCTATGAGGGGATCAACGAAAAAATTTTAACCTCACGTAGTGCACAACCTAATGACTTAAATCTATTATGAGGCCTTTTAATATCCACAGCTTGATTGTCTTGTGACGGCATTTAGCATAAATGGTGAACTTTATGGAAAAGTTGGAAAGGATGAAAATTCCTAAGCATCCACCAAAAAGAAGTCAGGCCGTGGTGACATGGCTGGTTAGAGCATCGTTCTCATTATCGGAAGGTAATGAGTTCGAATCCTGGCTTAAGCGAAGATCCATGTCGTCCAGTTATGGTGGCTGGGGCACGTTAAAACTGAGGGTGGTTGCTCTGATGATGAAATGATAGCTCTTTGGATAACAAGCCAAGTATTGGGGATTTTCGGCTGGATTTTTGGTTAAAAAATCAAGAAGATTTCACCTTGCTACTTTTATCAAACTGGTAGTGCTCAACTTAGGGCTAGGTACAGGGAAGCAAGCTGGCACAACAACTAAACCGAAGTTCATTCAGAAGCAAAGGATCCATCTCCCATTATCTAACAAAAGCTGAAAATTAATCTGGCTCAGAAAAGCTGATTCTGCTTCTTGATCATGGTGAGGAAACAGTTGTCTTTGACATCATGGCAAATAAAATTATTTTAAGGCTCGCTTTTTATTGACACTGAAATGAATTTACGTATGACGATAGCATCTATCGCGAAATCACTCGCGCTCAAGAATGACTGTATAATTGAAAGTGAAATCTGTCACCCTAAAGAACTCTGTCTTACCACTTGGCCTATGGGATCTAACAATAATAGAATTACTGCATTCTAGCATTTTTCTGTTTAGTTGTTTCTAAGGTCCTAATAGAGGGTAAGTGAGAAAATATATTCACTCTGCAAAAGCAAAACTAAAAGTATTTTCTATACTTTGGGATAAGTACGCCGACCACTTTGTTTTTGTTATGTGCCAGATAGGTTTGCAATATGAGTTATTCTGCTCCACCTTTCTAACTGAGTCATAATTTGGTGAGAAGTCTGACTCTCTCAGTATACACATGCCATAGGTACCCATTTATAGAATAAGAAACCACAACCCATTCCTACAAGGAAAGAACGAAAGTATTAGATTGAGAAATTACATCCATACCCAAACCAGGATTCGAAACCAGGACTTCTCTCGAATTAGAACCCAGGATTTCCAGAACCAGTAGTCAGCCACACTGACCACAAGACAGATTGGGCGTCTTACCGACTACTTTATAGATAAACTAAAATAATACGATAGCGCCCATTTAAAACATAGCGGGTTGTGGTTGTCAATCTTACAATGTGCTCAAATATTTTTTCATCCTGATAACATACAGCCTCAAGATCAATATATATATATATACATACATAAATATATATATATATATATATATATATAGACATATATATATATATATATATATATATATATATGCTTATGTGTATACATATGTATACACACATGTATATCTGTTCGTATAATATCCTACAAGCCCAGGCATCGCTCAAATGTGAAGTGCTAACAGAGAAGAAAGCCTTCCCAGGGCGCAATGTCAGCAAATCTAATAGTGTAATTAAAGGGGTGGCAACCTTTTGAGCAGTCAATTAAGGGAACAGAAGGGGATGAGCAACGTCCATTAGACTGAAAGGGAGGCACATAAATTTCTTCTGACTCGATTAGACGCTGGACAGAAACTTGATTTGCTTGTTTGTGCAGCGATTAGGCGGCATGGAGAATCTCGTTTGCTGATTTTGTGATGAGCGATTTTTCCCTCCTCCTCTTCTTCGATTGCCTTGACTGAGCCACCCTTCTTCATGCAATATTCATTCCAGACTAAATAAAAGGACAATTTTAGACTCACCGAAAGATATCAATCGCGCTCTTACTCGTTGTCTGTTAAGGAGGCATTGTTCCCTGACTTAACAATAGTTTTCCCCTCTCAGCTTTTAAACCTTTTTTAGATTGATTAAGCAAATGTTGATCATTGTTTACATTGAAAACGAATACTTCAGTTCAGTCATAGCAATTGTGGAGAACAAAAAGTATTCGGTTAATTTTTTTAAAATTATTGTAACAATCTGAAATTTAAAAAAAAGAAAATGATAGTTAAAATTTTCATATAAACCACTTTTTTAGCATAAATACTATAGTCACGTGACATATTTTTAAATTAATCTTTATTATTTTTACTATCAAAGAAGTTTTATTTGTTTATTTTAACTAGTAAGTTTTCATCTAGTGTAACACTCAACTGTAAAAAATGAAAACACTTTTAAAACATTTTGATATTCAACGGACCTCATCTTTGGAGTTGCTCATTCATGGGCAATGAATGAGACTCCCATAAGTGGAAAGTTAGAAAATTCTCTATCACACAGACCCAGACAGATGCAGATAAAAAAAGAAAAAATTCACCATTGAACCTTATTGAAGATGGCATGATATTCAGCCTAGAAGCTTTTGCATTTTGAACCAGATGCTATCATTCAGTCTTGTAGATAGCCTAATCTACTGATGCTTATTTGTGTGCAAAAGCAATGATCAAA
The DNA here is from genome assembly GCA_030067965.1 of Latrodectus elegans. NCBI lineage: Eukaryota > Metazoa > Arthropoda > Arachnida > Araneae > Theridiidae > Latrodectus > Latrodectus elegans. The sequence goes on along the minus strand of CM057819.1, from coordinate 9,733,816 downwards.
GATAATGTTCTACGATTTTATAGCAAAATAATGTTGCAAAAGTCGACTCTAGATTTAACAAATCTCTGTGGAAACTAGAAGGTATCTATAAAGGTATGAACGACATAATTAGAGAGATCTCATTGTTGGGGACTCTCTAATCCTATTGAAATAATCATTGGCTGAAGCAAGTTGTTCAAATGTTTGAAACCATGCATGTGCTGTGCTCAAATGACAATAGAAATTTCTTAGAGGAAAATGTGACATTTAATCTGGCTAAATTTATTCTCATTTATGAATGAAACATTTAGTAGTTTCAATTAAAGATCGAATGTAACTTATTTAGTATTAAAAATATTTTAAAACTTTCGAGAAAAGATGATTAATGTGATACAGACTTTCGGGAAAACCATAGAATACGATATTAAAAGATATTTTAGAACTTTCGGGAAAAATAGGTTTACTATACCCAATATTAAGATATATGCCAGGTTTTTGAATGGAAAAAAAGAGCTAACAGGCGTCACATTCAGAGATGTAATTTACAAGAGGAAATGTGTCATTATAAGCAATATGATTGTGATTTCCGTTAAAAGAGGGCTAACACGTAAATTACTGTGTGCGATACTGCTAGTTATCTTTTTCATTTCTCTTTCGGGAGAAACGTTTAATGCGCATTGTAAATTCAAATATAGTTTCTATATGAAAATTTCTTTATCTCATTTCACACCAAAATAGCAGACTTACATAGAGGGTGTCATAAATAAAAATTTATTTCTCGACAAAACTCTTATTTTTGTAGGAACGAGTTTTATTTAATGTTAGCATTCTTGCAGTCCAATAGTCTTAAAGGAATAGCAGCTCTTACAGAAACTGTGCAACAATAAAATGGTAAGATAGCGTGAAAAAAACCATCCCACTTTACTTAAAATTAGGCTGAATGCATTCAGCTTCTTCTAAAAGAAAGGAATTCCTACCGAAACCCATCCATGAGTGATGGCCTCCGTGCATAAAGCCTTCGATTCTAACCGCTCTTAAAATTAGCATTCCTGTATGAAAGTTGTTCGAAAGGAAAAGCAACTTTTACAGAAAAAATCTATTCTAGTATGTTGCAATGTTTCCCTTCCAATTTATTAGCAATATATGTTCTAAAAATAACTTGAATTACTGTTTTATTAAGTATTAAGAGAAAAACAGTTTAATATTCAATAAAAATTGTTTTATACTTAATTTTTAACTGACTATAAGGAACTTTACTATAAAATTATCAATAATTAAGTAAATTGTTAGCAATTTATAAAACACATATTTATGGTATATACACACAAAATAAGAAAATTGTAAATGTTCAATGATTTTCGCTTAATGTTCAAATCATTAGAATTGTGTTATATTAATTAAAATATCTTCATTTACAAAACAGTTGTCATTGGTTTATACTATCACTAAAAATGTATTTATAGAACATTACCATAGCAATAAATGGTGATTTAATAATTAATGTTCAAGTTATTTATATGTAATTAATGTTGATATATAATTTCTAGAGAATTCAGTGTTGATAGGAATAACATTTGTAGCGATTAATATTGCTGTAAATCCTACACCAATTAAGGAATGTGGAAATATTTTTTAGAACCATTAATATTATTATAAATTCTGTAGCAATAAATATGGTTATAGGTCTTGTAATAATTTATTGTTGATATGATTCCTATAACATTTAATGTTGATGTAAATCACCTTTAATATTGTTGCAAATCCTATAGAAAATGACGTCGATAATACTCCTATAGCAATTAATGAAAATATAATTCTTTAGTAAATTAATACTGATATATAGCACGTATTGTTTGAGTAATTACTAGAATCATTAATATTGCAGAAAATTCTACAGCAATTGATGTTGATGCAATTCCTGTAGGAAATTAAATATTTTTCTACCGCTTAAAGCTTCTAAATTAAATAATTTTGCTTGTCATTTTATTCACCGAATGTAGGACATGTCTTGATAATATTTGGATGTTAAGTAAAGTTTTGAACGTGTTACTTATTGAAAAGATATTAATTAGTCTAATCGAAATATTTTCCAACACACAAAACGTGAGCTATTCTTTGGATTTGAGGCGACAGGTTTCCCAACCCTTCATTATTTTTGAATAGGACAAAATATTGTTTTATATAAAAATAAATAACTATAATAAAATGTTTTACGAAAATACAATCTTTCCTTTCTTTGAGAATTTGAAATTAAATTATTGAATGAATAGCTCTAACAAATTTGTTAAAAGTTCTATTATAAAATCATTGCATTTCTATGTCATTAATGCAAATGTAAAATCTTATGTGAGACGATAGTGCAAAAATTTGTTATTTTATTTTTCATAATTAAGGATCTTGTATTAAAAGGGCGTATCACTTAGAATACAAATTTTAAATAATAACGACTATCTGAATGAAACAATAAGAGCCATCCCTTGTGTAGCAGCGCCAAAGCTTAGAGCACCATATGGTGTTATACCAATCTTACGTTTCAATTTTTATAATGTATATTTAAATATACTTCGATAATGTGACTTTTTACAAATATGACTTTTGGTTAGTAGCTATATAATACAGCAGGCTTAAAATTTGAAATTATTATGTGGATGCCAGTAGTCAGTCACATCACTTTGAAAAGCATATCTTAAAACAACAGGAAAAAAAAAATTAGTTTTTCTTCCAAAAGAAGAACGGATATCTTGAACATTCATTATAAAAGGTTCTCTTCTATTTTTTGAGTATAGAGTATATATATTCAGTAAGATATGATTTGAAATAATATGCAATAAATTCTTCTTCATAAATAAATTAAAAATAATTATTTTAAGTTTAACTAGTTTTTGCATAAGAAAAGCCACAACGATTACTTTTGGAATATAACCTACATTCTTTTATTTTTAACTGTGAAGCTTTTTTATTTTCATACAAATTGTAATAAAATGCATCTTGTATCATTACTTTGTCATTATGCATAAAAATCATCATAGAATAAACTGAGTTCTTCTTTTAAATAACATTTTATGGCAATCATTTCGAGGCAGATGTCGACCATGCATCGTTCAGTAAATAAAAGTCACCGCAGAAGATTCTCGCCAAATCAGAAGGGAAATATAGCACCCTTTTGCTAATTCAAAGTGTGGGACCATTTAATGTTCTCAGGAGGAGTCTTACTGGGACTCAGAAATTTATCGCCCACTGTCCAACAGGTCTCAGTGACGTGTGACAAATGGCCGCCGTCCGCGGTTGGGCAGTCACAAAAAGTGCTGAATATTCCGCTTCCTTTGGCGACCGGCTGTTCTGATTAAACGGTCATTTGCGTCGACCCTTCGTGGAGGGGGCCAATCAGAGCAGGCGCCATCCTGACCACCCAAAAGGAACTGAAGTAGGACATGGAGAAACAACTCGCGGAACTTTCTGATGAGATGCATCTGAATTCAATGAAACAAATGTAGGAAAGGGACTGTTACTATATTTAATTATATCTTCGAATGAAAAGCGGGAAAAAATTCTTGAATTCTTTATAATTTCAAATTTTTATAGAAGAATAAGAAATAAATCGCAAAATTTATTAGATAATAAAAATCTCTTGGTTTGAATATAATTCAGAAACAATGTAAAATAATAAAATATTGTCTTTAAAATAACGAAAGAAAAAAACCTGCGATATATTAAGCGCAAATTATTAGTGCATTTATATTGAGAGCAATTTAATTTGCATCATAATTAAATTGAACTAATCACATAAAAATAAGTATGTTTTCGAAATTTCCCAAACTTATAAATGTTTCCGATTGAGACAGTTGCAGATGTGTTTAACGTAAGATATTGAAGAAAAGTTAGTGTAGGAAATTTTTTTAACTTAGACTTCATTTTCAAAATATCCATTAAAAACACAGTTTTATTGTATATTTAAGAATTCTAGTATACTTACTAATTATTTTGTTTTTTAGTAATATTTGACAATTTTTGTTTGGAAATGTCTTTAAAGACCCTCTGTGAAAACAATATTACAAAATAATAGGAAAAAATTAAAAGAACCCATTTACGTGCTTTTTTTTTTTATTATTTTGTACAACTTTCATTTGTGCAGAACTTTTAAAATGATAATTGTTATAAACTATCCTGATTTTATGATTCTCTCCAAAGCGCATTGTCGTCTTGAACTAAAGTCAAGTGTCGAGGTCACATCTGAGCTGGCACCTCTTTCTCCACATTCACGCCACACGAACGGAAGGACTTTCGATGTCACTGATGAACGTGGACACGTCACCAACCCGTATATCTCTAGCTCCCGTATAGCTCACTCTTTTATTCTTTTATTTTTCCTTAATTAACAAAAGCATTCTGTGTATTTATCAAAGCTATGAGTTTTCTTACGAATGCTAGAGTTTAAACACGAGTAAAATTTTTAATTCTATTCGCATTTCAATAATATATATATATTTGTATGGATGTATGCATGCATTTAAGCATGAACATGAGAAATGCATAAGCATTTCCTTCTATTAAATTTTAGCATGGTAATATGCATGATTAAAATATGTTTTCTTGAAAAGGGTCTTTAGAATGTTTAAAAAAGCTTAAATAGGGGTGAAGTATACCATATTTAACTAATTAAATTATGAATTTGAATTTTTTTTTTAATATTTTCCAAATTAGAAGGAAAGAAAAAGTATCAATGCAAACAACAAAGTCGGGGTCTACAATGCTTTGTTTCATAGTGAATTATTACGCTTATAAAATAACAGTCCTTTGTAATATTATAAATACTTCATACCTTTCCTTCCTTCCTTGAAATCTCTATGAAGATTGAATAAAACAAGGAAATAGAGCTTTAGGAAATGTTCTAGAATTAATCAAGTGAAATAAGAACACAGATTTTACCATCAGCAAAACTCTCAAAAAGCAACAAAAAATATACAAACAACTCTTCATTTGCCACGCTTCTCTTAACATTTTGAAACTTCAATGCGAGGAACCAAAATACTAATTTCTTTGAAAATTGAGGAGGATCAGTATAAAAAATAAATAGAAAAGGCAAACGATTTTCCGAATTCCGAAATTCCTTTCGATGTTTTTCTTTCAACCCTTTGACAAATGAATCGTTTGGAATGCAAGCGGGCGTAAAAGGGAAAGTTGGAGAAAAGCAGCATCTTGACGATTTCGAAGAGAGATCAAAAGGATCGAATCATTTTGTAGCCCATTCAACCGATAATAGCTGACCTACCACCCTACTATCAAGAGGATATCCCCAGGCAGTTCCTGGGGGCTTCTGGAACACGACTTTGAAGTCCCCGTTCAGCTGAGAGCTTTGCAGGTGAGCGAAGGCAAAAAGCCTAAGTCAAGGAAGACGGTTATGGTTGCGATCGAATTTAACCTTGTGTAAAAATGGGAACCCTCGAAATGAATAATTTTATCTGACAACTGAATAAGAATTAATTAGAATTTTTGTGTTTGATCCCTAGAAAATATTTTCCTACGTCCATTTTAAATCTTTGCGTTTCAGTTAAGGTTTACCTTTGACAGTGTAAAGTTGGTTTAAGGTACTTCAACGACCTCTTCGTCATTGCCTTATAAGACTTTTTATGTACAATATGCCGTATTCCCGTGTCACAAGGGAAGAAACTCTTAAAAGTTCATGACTGGTGTGTGCAGAAAGTAGATTTGTCTTTTTTTGTTCAGCAGTACTTGAGATTGAACCCGATATTTTTTACTCTTAAAGGCGGTTTTCCTACCACAATGTCACAGTGATTCAAGTTAACTTTGTAAGAAAGATAATTTTTTATTTTATATTTCGCTGTTTTATTACGTTCTATCTATGGGCTACTGTGATTCTTATTATGACTTGTAGAAAAGATGCTTTTATTGCATGGTTATGGTATCTTACAACTGGGATAGGGTCATCCTAGTTAATAATGACTTGTAAAAAAGATGTCTTTATTTTATGATCATGGTTATAGTATACTATCACTGGACTATTCCAGTTAATATCAGTAAAGTGAAGCATCATTTTCCACTGACAGTGATTGGGAGAGTGATTACGTACTCTACTTCACTTAGTTGCTGGATCTGCATGAGTTGGAGACGTGTTCACGTTAATATGTCACGTTCAAAGTCTTTCCTCTGGTGTGGTGTGTATATGAAGAAGACTGGGCCAACTCAGGTGTGATCTCGTCACTTGATCATGGTTCAAAATTACGAAGCATTTTGAGATGGACGAGTAATCCAAGCACGTTAAAAGAAAGGTGCAATCCGAGGCTTGCATGCACCACTATGTATGAATGTACAACTAGACCACGGGGAAAATAGTTATGATGACTTGCAAGAAAATGATTTTACTATATGATTATGGCTTCCTATACCATTAATCCACAGTGAAAATTGTTAATGATAGCTAGTAAAAAAGATGTGTTTATTATGTAATTATCATAATGGGCTCCTATTACTAGGCGATGGTGAGTTAATGATGACTTGTTAGAAAGAAAAAAGAAAATATCTTGTAAGAAAGAAAAAATTTATTTTATGATTTTGGTTATGAAATCTTACCACTGGACAACCGTAAGTTTGTGACATAGCCACGATAATTTGTTACATTCAAAGTCCTTAAGCTGGTGGGGCATGGATGTCGAGAAAGAGTACCAGCTCAGGTATGAGCTTGTCACCTTTCCATGGTTCAAAATTACGAGGCGCTTTCTGATAGGCAAGTATTCCAAACCCGTTTATTTTAAAGTCCAGGGCTCACCGACACCGCTATCTATGCATGTACCACTAGGCTACGATGAAAATAGTTAACTATGATTTGGAAGAAAGATGTTTTTATTTTAAGATTATGGGATCTTAGATCCTGTTAAGATAAGCAAAGTGAAGCATCATTTGCCGTTGGCAGTGATTGGAAGATTGACTACGTAATTTCCCTTATTGAGTCTCTGGAGCTCCGTAACTTGGAGATGTGTCCACTTCAATATGTGACATTCAAAGTTCTTCCGCTGATGTGATGTGGATGTGGAGAGGAGGGTGCCAACGTAAATGTTACATCATCCCCTGATCATGTTTCAAAATTATTAGGTGTTTGGTGATGGGGGAATATTCCAACCCTTTTAACCTTAAGCGCCTTAGCCTTTTAACCTTAGCTTTACAATCCGATGCTGACTGCACAGCTATCTACCTATTTAACATTGGGATACGGTTATCCTAGTAATGATGATTTGTAAGACTAGTATTTTTATTTCAAATCCAAACTTATGTAATACAAATAATGAATGTGGGCGGGGATTATACCTGTATAAAATTTATCTACGAATGAAGATTAGAACTTCGTAATGTCAAATCCATATAATTGAGTAGTAGATATCAATATATTAAAGGGTAAAAATCATTCCAAGGGATTTTTTTATTTCTTGATGAAGCAATAATAATCAGCGTATCTTTTGCGCAATTAATATTTGTAATTCTCTGGTGTGTATATATAAATATATCGCACATATTTACTCTGTTTCTTACATTCTTCAAAACCCAGTCTCATTTTATAAGTTTTACTTGGTCTCACGAGTGCATAGTTGCATTTTTTTAGTCAAGATTGCTTTGATTCTTCGAGAATACTTTATTTGGTAGTTTTAAGAGCAATTTAATTTTTTATAAATTTGAAAAACCGTAAAAGTTTACTTATATAATGATTGCTTTTGTAATTATCATTTACTGTACCGCAATTAATGTATCTTTATCAGCAATTTTCCTCATATTCACAATTAAACGTTGCACAAATTCAGCTGCTTGGAAACAATAACTTTCAGCAGCTTTAGCATAAATGTAAATTTACGAATGAAAATACATGAGATCAATTCCATTTTCAGAGCATATTGAAATGGAGAAATTCGGACTTAAATTTATGATCATAGAGTTTATTTAGTATTATGCGAGGGCAGTTTATAAATATTCGTAGATTTGTTTGATTTCATTATCAGCTTCAGGACAAGATGGTAAAATTTTTATGGAACTTTTACGTCATGAGAAAAATCTTATGAAGTCCTCAAAAGAAATTTCCAAAAAAGAGTAGAAATTTCCAATTTTTTATCAGATCATTTTTAAAAAAGAAATATTTTAAAAGATATTTAGAATTGTTATAACTATTCGAAAGAATCAAAATAAAAAGTAGAAAAGCTAATTAATAATAACAAACTCCAATTACAACTTTTTGTTTTAAGATGAGGATGTTTTTCTTAAAATTTTCATCAGGAATTCGTTTAATACCAGTAAAAAAATTTACACCCACAAATAAGAGAAAAAGTATTTGGATACTGTTTTCCTACCATGTTTAAAATCGGAATTTTTTATGTAAATTTCTTTTAAATCTACCAAAAAAGTCGTTCTGAAACATTTTGAGGGTAAAAGTTTACTTTAGTTACATTTTTAAAAAGAAAAAGTTACATTATAAATTAAATAACACAAAAGTTATTTGTAAAGAACATTTAGATTTTTAACAGTCATTACTTCATTCTCTAAAATTTATAACGGTTATTATCTCATTTTAAATTGAAAATATCAGTTAAGAACTTTAAACATTTTAGATGCAAACTAGAAAGTCTAAAACCAAGCACTCCATTTTACTTATATAAGTAAGTGTTTTTTAATCAATTTAATAAACATTTTATTATTAATTATTAATAATTCTGCTCAATTTTATAATAAATGTTATTTTTAATAACTGTTTTGTTCACTATAGAAAGTAATTATTACTGGAAGGAATCTGAAATTAGTCGGAATAGAATAAAAAGCTATATCAAATAAAATCAATTAATAATGGTTTTAAACTTAATAATTAGTGTTGCTTATAGTAAAATTCTAATTTTTATAGTAAAGAATTTTCAACTGCTCAACTAGAGCCAAGTTTCTTGTAGAATAATCCACATAACATCACAAATGTAGCAATCAAACTTTGATATTTATAAATTTATTTTTAAAAAAAATTAAAAATATATTTGCAGAAATATTCATTCATTAAAAAAATCTTAGAAAAACAGAAATATTCATTCATTAAAAAAATCTTAGAAAAAAAAAATTTAGAATAAAATGAACTCCATTGGATTCTGAAATTTTTAGGAATAAGACAAAAAAGGATAAATAAAAAAATCAATTATATAACAGTGGGGCTAACGTTAATAATTAATATTACTTAATAATTATTTCCTTCAATCTAACAGTTTATTGTCCTATATAACAGTTAACTGCGAAATTTATCACGTTAACAATTAAAGAACATACTTGTGCAATTTTACATTGAATTAAAATTTTAATGATATTAATCACTGGAGATTAATCGGGTTCAGATATCATTAGGATAATATATATATATAGAAAATATAAGAAAGACTCTTTTAAAAGAACTTCGCAAGTGGTTTTATTCAAAGAAAATTACAATGCATTTCACATATAGTAAATACATGTCAAGATTTATTGAAATTACAATTAAAGAGCATGTTTTCAAAATTGTATGTGGAATAACTTTGAAAAAGCAAAATAAAATCAATTACTATTGTAATTAATGTTAAGAGGAAAGATCAATCAATTCAGAAAGTTGATTCTCAGTTCACAAAAATTTTCTCTTGTGGTGAAATGACAAAAATGAAAAAAAAAAAAAAACTTTTAAAATTACCAAAGGCTTTTTTTTTAATTTATATATAATAAGAAACAATTTAAATTTGAAATGAAGAAATTTTCCTTCCAGGTGTTGAGATTTCGATTTTTCCGAATTTTCTAGTTATGAAAAAATAATTTAATCATATTAAATCATGATTTGAAAAAAATTTAACCAGTAAAAAGCAAACGAATTTACAGTAAAAAAAAAAAGAAAAGAAACATTCATTTTTCTAAAATATTTGGAACATGAAAACCGTACTGAAATATTCCGTTTAAATTCCAACTTCTCAACTCTCCTCTCCCCCTCCTACCCTCATCAGATTGCGATGTCGATAATCATCACCCTGGGGGTGTTTGAGAGAGATTGCGGAATGATTTCGGGTGGGGAGGGGGTGCAGCGGAGCGAAAATTCACTCTCACTTTTGTATTCGAATTAAAGGGGAACAGAGAGAATAGCTAGGGGGGATACAAATCATCAAAAGGCGGGAAACTAATAGCGCGTAAGAGATTTCATTTTTAAAAGAGGTAGATTAATTTTTTGGCGCAGTTTTATAATTGTTCCACCATTTGGCGATGTATTTTTTTCACCCTCCAGTTCGTCGGTTCTGATCAAAGGAGAAGGGATTTAGAATACCCTCATTATACCGCCGGATAACGATAATTTGACGGGATGCCCTTTACGTCGGAAATAAGACGGCTCAATATGTTTTTTCGAAAGAAAAGATGAAAATTCGTAGCTTTTTTTCTCTTCTTTTAACTTTTCCAGATGTTCTGAAGTTTTTGTTTCTATTCCTTTGATTCAAATCGTAATCTTTTCCGATTTAAAATCGATCATATTATGATTTTATTGCGCTTTCTTCCTGCGGGTATTCATGATTATTGGAATAGAAGTTATTTAATATTTAATTTGGCTTTTTTATTGTTTTAAAGATCAAAGTATGAAGTCAACTAAACAAATAAAATAGTCATTTACTTCTTTAACTTTTGCCGACATAAGTAAACCTCAACTTAAAGCTTTACTTTTTTTTTAATCTCACTTTATTGTTTTTATCATATTAAAAGCTATAAAGTTATATTATATTCGTTTTAATTTTTTTAAAATTACTAAAAAATGTCTCTTACATTTTCCCTTCCAGTGGGCACATTTCCATCCTTGGACTAAGTAAGATTGATTCAGCCTTTCATCCCTTTAGTAGGTCAATAAAACTGAGTACCAAGCATGCTTAGAAACTAAGCTCTGAGAATTTCGTGTTAGGCTAACCACCTAACTGGAATATATTCTTCGCACCCCAAGGCCCTCGGTTAGTAAAGCAAATATGGGTATTGTAGCTCTTGACCCACATGTGCTCTCGTGCCACAATATATATATGTGTGTGTGTGTTTGTGCTTGTGTGTGTGTGTGTTTGTGCTTGTGTGTGTGTGTTTGTGTGTGTGTGTGTTTGTGCTTGTGTGTGTGTGTGTTTGTGCTTGTGTGTGTGTGTGTTTGTGCTTGTGTGTGTGTGTTTGTGCTTGTGTGTGTGTGTTTGTGCTTGTGTGTGTGTGTTTGTGCTTGTGTGTGTGTGTTTGTGCTTGTGTGTGTGCGTTTGTGCTTGTGTGTGTGCGTTTGTGCTTGTGTGTGTGTGTTTGTGCTTGTGTGTGTGTTTGTGCTTGTGTGTGTGTGTTTGTGCTTGTGTGTGTGTGTTTGTGCTTGTGTGTGTGTTTGTGCTTGTGTGTGTGTGTTTGTGCTTGTGTGTGTGTTTGTGCTTGTGTGTGTTTTTGATTGAGTGTGTGTGTGTTTGTGCTTGTGTGTGTTTGTGCTTGTGTGTGTGTGTGTTTGTGTTTGTGTGTGTGTTTGTGCTTGTGTGTGTGTGTTTGTGCTTGTGTGTGTGTTTGTGCTTGTGTGTGTGTTTGTGCTTGTGTGTGTGTTTGTGCTTGTGTGTGTGTGTGTGTGTATGTGCTTGTGTGTGTGTGTTTGTGCTTGTGTGTGTGTGTTTGTGCTTGTGAGTGTGTGTTTGTGCTTGTGTGTGTGTGTGTTTGTGCTTGTGTGTGTGTTTGTGTGTGTTATATTGGTTGCCGTAGAAGCAACTGGTAACAGCGTAACAGCGCTTTGATTCAGGGTGTCATCTATGATCCTTGCCATTGTGTAACGATGAGGTTATGACCACTCGACAAAGTTCTTCCCATTTATTTTTCAGAATTACTAAGAAATTATGATTATCTACACACACTTGGATGAATGTTTGACTTACAGCTTTAATTTTCAAAATATGAAATTCTTGCTACAGTTGCTTTTATAAACATTTATAAATGATAGTCAACAAAAGGTATGGATTATACCTGATGTCTTCATTACGCAGTCATGAATGGCAGAGGACAATGTGATTGCACTTATGATAACAAAAGGTTTCAACTCGTATTTCTGTCATCGTTAATTAAGCAACAAAGGCGTGAATTCTTTTCTGCATCTATTAGGATGAATGTTTCAGAACTCACCAGGCTCCTAACATCTCGACATTAAAATGAGTCTCAAAACCTATGGAAATACTCGATACGATGGATATTTTAAAAAGATTATAAAAACATGTAATAATTCGTCCAACATTTCATAGATTTGATTCCCATCTTCGACGCAGATGTTTTAGTTTTGGCACAGCATATTAGAGAATATAATGAGTTAATGCTGTTTTAAGGATTTTAATGTCCACGACGTAGATTGCTTTCAGGTAGAAATGTTCATCTATAGTAGGCAGCATTTATAGGTCGGAAGGAGGAAAAAACTAAGAAATTCCCAACCTTTACCCAACCAGACGTGCATGTAAATGGCATCTATCTCCCATTGTTTGGCGGAAACTTGGATTAAACTCGGAACCTTTTGCCAGAAGATGGTCATCCAACCTCTGGACCACAGTGAGCTCTAAAGTATGGAGCATTTGACCTCCTCCCCCATTGTGGGATGTCAAGCGGTTTAAGGCTCCTGTGAAGCATTTCGTCGCCCACAACTAATTTTTCAACGACAGTGGGCTGCATGCAAACAAGGTATAAATTCAGAAAAACTCTCAAGTACGCACCCCGACAGATGTCTATGAAGAAATGCTACATCCAAACCCCGTTGCTCAACACTGGTTGAAATTAAACTCGTGACCTTGTGTCCTTAAGAGCAATGTCCTCTCATTAAGCTGCTCAAGCTAGATGAGGCCAGTTATGAATGCTTGTAGTGGTTCGGATTTCCCTACAAAATTTAGCTCAAAGTGCAGGTAGTCCTCCAAAGACTGAAGTGCTACATCCATCTCCCATTGTCCAATAGTTTCAGCCAGGACCCAATGTTCTTAAGAGAACTGGGACCTATCACACTTAATTACTTTCGCAGCGTGAGGTCAAGTATGGATCCTAATAGTGATTTGGAATTTCCTTTACAATGCAACCACCCACGCAGACAGTCCTCAGAGAACAACCATCATGCAGTTTGTCCCTCAATGTTCATTTTTTGCCCACGATGGATGCGTGTAGTGGTTCGGAGTCCACTTTAAACCATATGTCCTGCTCTAATTACACTGGAACCTAAAGTTTAAAGTAGTTTCCATGCAACAGCAAACAATTAAGGCCGTATCTAGATTCGAACCCATGAATAAATGCATAGAAGATCAGAGCACAAATTACTCATTTCCCAGTTCATCCTAAAGCAGAAAACTAACTGACACCACAGACAACAAACAAAGTTCCTGATACCTGACAACCCGGGAATCCGCGAGTCTCCCTCCCCCCCCCCCTAAAATGACATATTGCTCCTTTTTATAGATGCCGCAGCGGCAAGAGATAACTGAGGGAGGTTCTCCTTTATCTCCGTCTCATAAAGCATTCCCGGGCAGAGTGGACGGCTAAAAGGGCAAGCACGGCCGCAATGATGTTTTATGGCGGAAACGGAAGTGCGCAGTTCTTTTCACTCGGGCGGAACATTAAAACTCTAACAGCTCCATTTCCAAATATTTTATGCAGTGGTATAACATGGGCATGAAAATATTATGAGACCAGTAAAAAAATGTTCCGTTGCCATCTCTTGCCCTCGTAAAAATAAATTATAAATACAAAAAAAAAGATGTTTATTAATCTCAGTTGATTAAAACAACGAAATCACTGTAACGTTAAAATATTTTTAGTAATTTATAATTAATATTTTATAAGAAATTATTTAATAATTTATGAAATATTAAAAAAATTTCTTTAATAATTAATATTAATAATTTATCGTAATTTATTAATAATTCAGAAGTACCATTCAATAAGCTATTTTAATAGCTAATAAATTTTAGTGTCTTTCTTTTATGAAAGGACATTTATTCAGAAGAGAAAATACACAAAAAAGTAAATTTTACATCAAGTACGCATATAAAAACAATATTTAATACTCTCTCTCAAATAACTTTTTTTTTTTTTTTTTAACAAAAACCTATTTTTATTAATAAAAACGCCTACAAATAATTTTTATATCATATGTAGAAGTATATAAATAATATATTTTAGTATGATCTCATAATTTATAGTCCACCCTTTTTAAAGGAACGTTTATCCGTCAAAATTAAAACAATTCAATGTTTACATCACACTCAAGAAATTAATATTATTTATTAAGGTTTTTAATTCCTTCTGACGTGCGCTGCTATTTTTTATTTTCTTGATAAACCAAATGAATTAATAAAATTAAAAAGTTAAATTTTTAATCAAGGAATATGCAAAACTCCATGCTTATTGATGTACTTGTAAATCTTATACATAACATTAGAACTTATTTTAAAAGAGCGTCTTAAGTCAAACAAAAAAATTTTAATTTTTACATCAAGTACAGGTGCCCCTCTGGGAGTTTACCTTCTTTATGTAAACACGGGTGTCACAATCCAGAGGTACCCCAGTGATCTGTCCTCTTTCTTTATTTACTTCTCTCCTCTCCTCTTCTGCTTTTTCTTCCTTTTCTCCCTCGTTGTGGTTGCCTCGTAAGAGGTTGAGGGCCCCCTTGAGTTGCTTTCGCCGCTCTGTTGCTATTAGCTCCTCTTGGGGACTAAATCACCCGCGTGTTTGCCGTGCGTGGAATCCCATGTCCCTGGAAAGGAGGGTCCTGGTAACTGAGGGCCTCAGAGACCAACACAATACTTTGGTCTCTGCTTCAGGTAAACGGGAGGTGTGTTGTGGTCCTCAGCACATCAATCGGCTTTATGGATCAAGCGATCGGTACTTCTACTGGGTGACTCGTTAAGGATGGCGACCACTCCAGGGATGTACCGTGAGCGTATAGGGACTGACTAGCAATGGTACAGTTAACCTGTATCCTCTCGTAGAGCTCCGTGGTGGGTGGCCCGTCTGGTCCCTGAATTTTATCTTACGCCCTATGAATAAAGCAACTTTCTTCTCACTTCCTCGGGAGCCTATGTGTGATGCTAAATTCTTCATTATCAAAAGAACTGGAGAATCTTTTGAATATGTTTCTCCCTTTTTTATTGAAAAGGGATTAATATCTCATCTGGATGTCTTAAAATCAGTGAAGAAATTATGAACAGGTAATTTACTGATTGAAACCACATCTGATAAACAGTCTATGAGGATACAAACTATTAAAGCATTTGTTGACATACCTGTCACAGTTGAGCCGCATACAAAATTAAATTTTGTGCAGGGAGTAATTTCTGCAGAGGATTTGTATCACACGCCAACTGATGAAATTCTTGACAATTTGAAAAGCCAAAAAGTCTGCGCCGTTAAAAGAATAACAATCAAAAGGCATAGTATTATCTTGAATACCAAACACCTTATTTTGACTTTTGCAACAACAGACTTGCCAAAATACATGAAAGTGGCTTACATGCGTTGTTCAGTGCGACCATGTATATACCAAATCCTCTCAGATGTTTCCAGTTATGATCACTCTAAAATGGCTTGCAGAGGAAAACCTACCTGTGCTCGCTGTTCTCAAGTTGACGACCATGATAGTGCTACCTGCAAAGCCAAAGAAGTGTGTGTCAACTGTAAAGATGACCACACTTCACATTCTAGATCTTGTCCCGTTTGGCAACAGGAAAAGGAAATTTTCACTATTAAGATCAAGAACAACATTACCTATATAGAAGCTCGTTGCATAGTTATTTCCCGCACTCCAACTCCTGGTCCTCCTAGTTACGCAACTATGGCAAAAAAGTGACCTGATCCTGCAGTACCCAAACAGAAACAAATTCTGCTTCTTCAGCTAGATTTCTTCCAAAGCAAAAAACAATAGAAGCATCAACACCCGTAATCGCCAAATCAGCTTTGGCAAAATCAAAAGCCTTAAAGGCTAGGAAATTAAAATTGGCCAAGGAAGGCCCTAGAAAGTTTTCCTTAACAACAAAAAAAGCTCTTCTGTGTTTGGATGCAGACACTGTCAAGCTGCATCCATCAAATGATGATTTCAATTCCAAAGACTAATTTAAGATGACTATGAGCAACAGTAATAAAGGCTAAAATATATTCCATTCGTGACTTCCATTGTTTCCTGGAATTGTCCCGGTTTTCATTCTCGCATTGATGACATCAAATTCATCATCTCTCGCTTTAACCCCGCATGTGTGGCTTTGCAGGAAACATTTCTGAAGCACCCTGTTATCACTGCGTGGATTTCAATGCTTCAGAAAGGATAATGCTGGTGATGCTGCTGTGTCTGGTGGAGTTTGTATAATTTCATCAAACAATTATCCCAGTACAACACATCAGTTAAGAACTACACTCCAGGCTGTGGCTGTGAGAGTTCACATCGCATGTCTGATTACAATTTGTAGACTCTACTTACCACCGAATGATGTCATCCTAGCAGAGGAACTAAACGGCTTACTTGATCAACTCCCAGCTTTATTTTTATCGCTTGGTGATTTTAACGGTCATAGTCCTCTGTAGGGTAGTGATGATACGAATTCTCGCGGTCATCAGATAGAAAAGTTAATTTCTGACAACTGTCTCTGTCTGCTAAATACCAACGAGAAGACTTATTTTCATGAATCTACATGGACATTTTATTCGCTTGACTTGGCTATTTGTTCTCCATCACTCTTGCCATTGCTGAATTTTGCTGTTGGAAATGACCTCTACAATAGTGACCATTTCCCTCTAATCGTGTCTTAGGCTGGAAATAATAGTATGTGTCAAAACCCACCTAATTATGTGTACACTCGAGCCGATTGGACGCTTTTCACGCAATTGTCTGTGATCAGTGAAACCAGAGTTAAGACAGATATGATAGATGATACCGTTAAATATGTCACCGACACAATTATCCGAGCTGCGGATGTTGCTATCCCTAAAATTTCCATCATTCCACATAAACACCGGAAAATTTGCTGGAATGAAGAATGCCAACTCTCCTATAAGAAACAAAGGAAGCAATGGAATATATTTCGAAGATACCCTACTACGAAGAATCTTGTTGCCTTTAAAAGAACCAGAGCTCAAGCTCGAAGAGTTAGACGTCAGAGTAGAAGATAATCTAGGATTCTCTATGTGTCTACAATCGATTCATCGATATCAATCAAACAATTGTGGGGAAAGTTAAAGCAGCCAATGGTATTTATCAGGAGTATTCCCTTCCTGTATTAAAAACCGGAGTTGCAATCCACTCCTCTTTGGTAGATATTGCTAATGTCATCGGTGAAACTTTTGCTAGTGTTTCCAGCTCTGATTAAAACAATTGCTGAGTGGACACTTCTAAGTTTTCATGATCGAAAAAATCTACCCTTCAATTGTGCTTTTAAACTGTCAGAATTGAAAACAGCCTTATCTCAGGCAAACGACACAACCACAGGACCTGATGGAATCTCGTATGAAATGTTTCGTCATTTAAATCATGATTCTTTATAAAACATACTTTCATTGTTTAATAGAATCTGGATTGAGCATGCTTATCCTACAGCATGGAGGCAAGCGATAGTGATTCCGATTTTGAAGTTTGGCAAAGATTCATCTGACTCTCTAAGTTATCGTCCAATAGCTCTCACGAGTTGCTTGTGCAGAACGTTTGAGCGTATGATCAATACAAGACTCATTTACGTATTAGAGAAGAAGAATTGCATACCTCTTCATCAAAACGGATTTCGAAAAGGACAATCCACTATAGATAACATAGTAGATCTAGAATTCCAAATTCGAAATGCTTTCGTGAGGAGAAACCATCTTGTTGCAATCTTCTTCGATATAGAGAAAGCATACGATCGTACGTGGCGTTATGGCATTCTCCGTACTATGAATAATCTTGAGTTTAAAAAGTATCTTTCAATATTTATACAGAATTTCCTAGCCACTAGGCTTTTTAAAGTAAATATTGGAAGTACAGTTTCCAATACTTTTACTCAAGCTGAGGGTGTACCTCAAGGTAGCGTTTTAAGTGTAACAATTTTTAACCTTTTCATCAGTAACATACTCCATCAATTACCATCTTCTGTTCATAGTAATTTATATGTTGATGACTTGCAAATTTCATATCAAGGATCAAGCATGAATATAATTGAGAGACAATTGCAAACAGCTGTAAATAATTTAACTACTTGGTGTGAACGGAATGGCCTTAGTATATCTACACGTAAGAGTTGTTTTCTGTAGGAAAAGTCCATTTCTGTAGGAAAACTAGTTTCCATAATGATCCTGTGCTTCACATACCCATGTGACCTGGACCCCTCAGGGGGTTTACCTTCTTTAGGTAAACACGGGTGTCACAATCCCGAGGTACCCTAGTGATCTTTCCTCTTCTATATTTTCTTCTCTCCTCTACTCTTCTTCTTTTTCTTCCTTTTCTCCCTCAGTGTGGTTGCCTCGTAAGAGGTTGAGGGCTCCCCTTGAGTAGCTTTCGCCGCTCTGTTGCTATTAGCTACTCTTGAGGACTAAATCACCCACATTTGCCGTGGAGACTCCGTGTCCCTGGAAAGGAGGATCCTGGTAATTGAGGCCTCCTGAGACCAACACATTGCTTTGGCCTCTGCTTCAGGTAAACGGGAGGTGTGTTGTGGTCCTCAGCACATCAATCGGCTTTATGGATCAAGCGATCGGTACATCTACTGGGTGACTCGTTAAGGGTGGAGTCCACTTCAGGGATGTACTGTGAGCGTATAGGGACTGACTAGCACTGGTACAGTTAACCTGTATCCCCTTGTAGGGCTCCGTGGTGGGTGGTGCCGTCTAGTCCCTGAATATTATTTTGTAATTTATGAATAAATCTACTTTCTCCTCACTCCTCAGGAGCAACAATTGCCAATGTGTGAAGCGAAGTTCTTCATAATTAAAAGAACTGGAGGATCATTTGAGTATGTTTCTCCCTTTCTGATTGAGAAGGGATTAGTATCTCATTTGGGTGTTGTAAAATCTGTAAAAAATTAAGAACGGGCAATTTACTAGTTGAAACTACATCAGAAAAACAAGCTATGATAATACAGACCATGAAATCCCTAGCTGACATACCAGTAACTGTAGAGCCACATGCAAGACTAAATTTTGTACAAGGAGTAATTTCTGCAGAGGATTTGTATCATACGTCTACTGATGAAATTCTTTGACAACTTAAAAAGCCAGAAAGTCTGCGCCGTCAAAAGGATAACCATCAAAAGGATGGTATTATCTTAAATACCAAACACCTTATTTTGACTTTTGCAACGCCAGACTTTACCAAAATACATCAAAGTGGCTTACATGCGTTGCTCAGTGCGACCATATATACCAAATCCTCTCAGATGTTTCCAGTGCCAACGATATGGAGCATTCTAAAATGGCTTGCAGAGGAAAACCTACTTGCGCTCGCTGCTCCCAAGCTGACGAGCATGACAGTGTTACCTGCAAAGCCAAAGAAATGTGCGTCAACTGCAAAGGAGACCACCCTTCATATTCCAGATCTTGTCCTGTTTGGCAACAGGAAAAGGAAATTGTCACTATTAAGATCAAGAACAATGTGTCCTATATTGAAGCTCGTCGCATAGTTTGTTCCCGCACTCCAACTCCTGGTGTTAGTTACGCAGCTATGGCAAAAAAAGTTACCTCATCTTGCAGCACCCAAACAGATTCTGTCTCTTCACCTAGCTTTCTCTTAAAGCAAAAACAGTAGAATCATCAACACCTGTAATAGCCAAATCAGCTTTGGCAAAATCAAAAGCCTTAAAGGCGAGGAAATTAAAATTGGCTAAGGAAGGCATTCGAAAGTCTTCCTTAACAACAAAAAAGCTCTTCTGTGTTTGGATGCAGACACTGTGAAACTGCATCCATCGGATGATGACTTCAATTTGAAGATTCATCAGAGATGACGATGAGTAACAGTGAGAAAGGTTAGAATCTATTCCATTCCTGACTTCCTTTGTTTCCTGGAATTGTCGTGGGTTTCGGTCTCGCATTGATGACATCAAATCAATTATCTCTTGCTTTAACCCCGCATGTGTGGCTCTCCAGAGACATTCCTGGAAGCCCACTGTTGTCACCAAAATGCGTGGGTTTCAATGCTTTAGAAATGATTATGGTGGCGATGGTGCTGTGTCTGGTGGAGTTTGTATAATTACATCAAACAATTACCCCAGTACAGCACATCAGTTAAGAACTACACTCCAGGCCGTGGCTGTGAGAATCCACACCACATGCCTAATAACAGTATGTAGTCTTTACTTACCACCGAATGATGTCATCCAAGCGAAGAACTGAATGACAGTTGATCAACTCCCAACTCCATTTTTATTGCTCGGTGATTTTAACGGTCATAATTTTTCTGTGGGTAGTGATGATACGAATTCTCGTGGTCGACAGATAGAGGAGTTCATTTCTGACCATAGCCTCTGTCTGCTAAATACCAACGAGAAAACTTATTTTCACGAACCTACACGGACATTTCACTCTCTGGACTTGGCTATATGTTCTCCATCACTCTTGCCATTGCTGACTTGAAGTTGGAAATGACCTCTACAATAGTGATCATTCCCTCTAATCGTGTCTCAGGCTGGAAGTAATAGTGTGTGTCACAAACCACCTAATTATGTGTACAGTCGAGCCGATTGGTCACTTTTTCACGCAATTGGCTGTGATCAATGAGACAAGAGTTAAGACAGATGTGATAGATGATGCCGTTAAATATGTCACCGACACAATAATCAGAGCTGCGGATGTTGCTATCCTAAAAATTCCATCATTCCACATAAACACAGGAAACCTTGGTGGAATGAAAAGTGTCAACTCTCCCTATAAGAAACAAAGGAAGCAATGGAATATATTCCGAAGATACCCTACTACGGAGAATCTTGTTGCTTTTAAAAAAGCCAAAGCTGAAGCTCGAAAAGTTAGACGTCAGAGTCAAAGAGAATCTTGGAATTGCTACGTGTCGTCAATCAATTCATCGACAACAAGTAAACAATTATGGAGGAAAGTTAAAGCAGCCAATGGTATTTATCAGGATTATTCCATTCCTGTATTAAAAACCGGAGCTGCAATACACTCCTCAGCGGTAGATATTTCTAATGTCATCGGTGAAACCTTTGCTAGTGTTTCCAGCTCTGATTCATATAATCCTACTTTTCTAAGGATTAAAAGAATCGCTGAGCGGACACCTCTAAGCTTTCATGATCGACATATTCTACCCTATAATTGTGATTTTGAACTGTCAGAATTGACGTCTGCTTTATCTAAAGCAAACGACACTAGCCCAGGACCAGATGGAATGGCGTATCAAATGCTCCGTCATTTAAATCATGATTCTTTATTAAACATACTTTCATTGTTTAATAGAATCTGGACTGAGCATGCTTATCCTACATCATGGAGAGAAGCGATAGTGATTCCAATATTGAAGCCTGGAAAAGATTCATCTGACCCTCTGAGTTATCGTCCAATAGCTCTTACGAGTTGCTTTATGCAAAACATTTGAGCGTATGGTCAATGCTAGACTCATTTACGTCTTAGAGAAGAATAATTGCATACATCTTCATCAAAGCGGATTTCGAAGAGGACGATCCACTATAGATAACATAGTAGATCTAGAATCCCGAATTCGAAATGCTTTCGTGAGGAGAAACCATCTCGTTGCAATTTTCTTCGACGTTGAGAAAGCATATATGATCGTACATGGCGCTATGGTATTCTCCGTACTCTGCATAATCTTGGCTTTAAGGGTAATCTTCCAATATTTATCCAAAATTTTCTGGCCTCACGCGTTTTTAAAGTGCGCGTTGGAAATACAATTTCCAATAATTTTAGTCAAGCTGAGGGTGTCCCTCAAGGTAGCATTTTAAGCGTAACCCTTTAACCTTTTCATCAGTGACATACTCTATCAATTACCATCTTCTGTTCATGGCACTCTATATGTTGATGACTTACAAATTTCATATCAGGGTTCAAACATGAATATAATTGAGAGACAATTGCAAACAGCTGTAAATAATTTAACCACTTGGTGTGAACGGAATGGTCTTAGTATATCTCTAGTAAGAGTTGCTGTGTCCATTTCTGTAGGAAAACTAGCTACCATAATGATCCTGTGCTTCACATAAATAATAGACCCATTCCTGTAGTCAGTGAGATAAAATTCCTTGGCGTGATTTTTGACAAGAAGTTAACTTTCCTTCCGCATGTTTTACATCTGCGGAAGAAATGTGAGCGACTGCTTAACATCCTCAAAGTGCTTTCGAATACATCTTGGGGTGCAGATCGCACATCACTCCTAAGAATTTATCAGTCTGTAATTTTATCTCGAATTGACTACGGCTGTGTTGCTTATGGATCAGCTAGACTCTCCATCTTACGCAGATTGGACACTGTTCACCATACTGCTTTAAGGATATGCTGTGGAGCTTTTCGCACATCACCCGTCCAGAGTCTATATGTAATTTGCCACCAATTGCCATTAGACCTGAGGCGGATGCAGCTGTCTCTTAATTATTATTCAAAATCATGTCTCACCTCATCATCCCTTGCATTCCACGATTCCAAGTGCTGCTCTTAAGAGATTATATAATGCTAGACCATCAAGCATTCAACCTTTTCTCTCTCGTATTAAATCCATTATTTTGCTTTCTGACCTATGTGATGTCCGAATCGAGTCTACTGACCTTTTCGCATATCCCCTTGGTATGATCCACATTATTGTGCTGAATCCCTTTGGAAGTAATAAATCAGACACAAATACTGCTATTCTTCAACAGCTTTATTCATTCCATCGCTGTCAGTATACTATGTACACTCCAGTATTTACGGATGGATCCAAATGTCCAGGATCAGTTGGTTGTGGAGTGTATCTGTGATGATACCTCGTACAGTTATAGCCTTCATAAATCCTGCTCCATCTTCACCGCTGAGGCTACGGCTTTATACCGAGCACTTCAGCTGCTACAAACTAAAAATGAACGTAAATTCTGTGTGTACACTGACAGTATGAGTGTATTAGAAGCTTTGAGGAATAACAACTATAATTGCCATCCAGTTGTGTCTAAGATATTCAAATTAATTGATACTGTTACTAACAAGGGATTTGAGATACTGTTTTGTTGGGTACCAAGCCACATAGGTATAGATGGCAATGAGAAAGCTGATGCTGCCGCTAAATCTGCAGCTACTTCCATTTTGCCTTCATCACCATCAATGGACATGAGAAAAGGATTCAAATATTTCATATATTCTCTTTGGCAGGAATACTGGGACCTGCAAGTCAGCAACAAACTCCATTCCATATTTTCATACATCATTCCATTATCTGTTTTATCTCCACGAAGCGCAGATGTCAGACTGACTCGCCTTCGAATTGGTCACACGCGTTTCACCCACAAACATTTGATCTTAAGTGATCTCCAACCGTGGTGTGAAAAGTGTGATGAACCATTTACAGTATGTCACATTTAATTGAGTGCCCAGATTTTAACCATCAGCGTTTTAGATATTTTAATAGTAATATTTTAACATTAGAAGATCTGCTTGGGGAACCACCCCATCGCAATCTATTTGCGTTTTAAAAGACATAGGATTTATGAATTTTATCTGATTTAGAAATATTTTATTTAAATATCAAGTTTTTAATTTTATACATGTATATATTGTATGTTTACACTCTTTTAATATGCATTTTAAATATATTTCTATTTTATACCTTAATATACTTTTTAAATATATTGGTATTTTATACTTTTAATGTACATTTTAACTATATTACTATTTTATGTTTTTAATTGGTAAAAAAAACTTGTATAATATCTTGTGATTGGCGCAGCTTGTCCTTATCTGGACCTTGCGCCATAAAAACCAACCAACCAACCAACCAACCCATGTGACCTGGTATCCAGCAGAACCGTATCTCAAATCCCTTGTAGTTAGAGAATTAATTAATTTGAAAATCTTGGATACAACAGGATGGCAATTTAGGTTATTATTTTTCAACGCCTAAAGGACACTATAACTGTCAGTGTCGACACAGTAGTTAAATTCGTTTCTGGAACTCACCTGGTAAAGTACACGGTATACAGCCATAGCCTCAGCAGTGAAGATGAACCAGGACCTGTGGAGACTGAAACTAAACGAGATATTATCAAAATAAATATCACAGCCAACGTGTCTTGCAGTTTTGGATCCATCTGTGAATACAGGTGTGTAGTGTTTATACTGACAGCCGTGAAATGCATAAAGTTGTTAAAAAATAGTCGGGGTTGTATTTACTTTTTTGTAATTTTCAAAGGGATTGATAACAACGATATGTGGATCATACCAAGGCGGATGAGCGAACAAGTCTGTAGACTCTATCCGAACATCAATAAGGTCAGACAGTAAAATATAGGATTTAATGCGGAAGAGAAAAGGTTGAATGCTTGATAGACCCATTCCTGTAGTCAGTGAGATAAAATTCCTTGGCGTGATTTTTGACAAGAAGTTAACTTTCCTTCAACTAGACTCTCCATCTTACGCAGATTGGACACTGTTCACCACACTGCTTTAAGGATATGCTGTGGAGCTTTTCGTACATCACCAGTCCAGAGTCTATATGTAATCTGCCAACAGTTGCCATTAGACCTGCGGCGGATGCAGCTGTCTCTTAATTATTATTCGAAAATTATGTCCTCACCTCATCATCCCTTGCATTCCACAATTTCTAAGGCTGCTCTTAAGAGATTATACAATGCTAAACAATCAAGCATTCAACCTTTTCTCTTCCGCATTAAATCCTATATTTTACTGTCTGACCTTATTGATGTTCGGATAGAGTCTACAGACTTGTTCGCTCATCCACCTTGGTATGATCCACATATCGTTGTTATCAATCCCTTTGAAAATTACAAAAAAGTAAATACAACCCCGACTATTTTTTAACAACTTTATGCATTTCACGGCTGTCAGTATAAACACTACACACCTGTATTCACAGATGGATCCAAAACTGCAGGACACGTTGGCTGTGATATTTATTTTGATAATATCTCGTTTAGTTTCAGTCTCCACAAGTCCTAGTTCATCTTCACTGCTGAGGCTATGGCTGTATACCGTGTACTTTACCAGGTGAGTTCCAGAAATGAATTTAACTACTGTGTCGACACTGACAGTTATAGTGTCCTTTAGGCGTTGAAAAATAATAACCTAAATTGTCATCCTGTCGTATCCAAGATTTTCAAATTAATTAATTCTCTAACTACAAGGGATTTGAGATACGGTTCTGCTGGATACCAGGTCACATGGGTATAGATGGCAATGAGAAGCCTGATGCAGCTGCTAGGTCTGCACCAACTCCTACTCTACCTTCAATTCCATCAATGGATGTCAGAAAGGGAATTAAACATTTCATAAAGTCTCTTTGGCCGGAATCCTGGAATTTTCAATTCTGCAACAAACTTTATTCCATCTTTCCATCAATCATCCCATTATCAATTTTAACGCTCCGAAGCGCTGATATTAAACCAACTCGCCTTCGTATTGGTCATACACGTTTCACTCATAGGCATTTATTCTTAAGTGACCTAAATTCTTGGTGTGAGACATGTGATGAACCTTACACAGTGCGTCATATTTTAATTGTGTGTCCAGATTTTAACCATTATCGCTTCACATTTTTAATAGTAATATTTTAACCTTACAAGATTTGTTAGGTGAACCACCATATCGCAATCTCTTAACGCTTTTAAAAACAATTGGTTTTATAAATTTTATATAAATTTAGAAATTTTAAATCAAAATTAATTTAATTTTGAATCTAATACATTTTAGAAGATACAAATATTTACATTTTATTTTGATATTTTAATTGAATTTTAAATGTTATACACTTTAGAAGACACAAACATTTATATTTTATTTTGATATTTTAGTATAATTTTAATATTTTAATGATTTGAACACACACATAGGAAGCAGATACGACTTTGTGCCTAGCGCAGCTTGTCCTTACTTGGAACTTGTGCCATTAAAACCAACCAATCAAGTACGGGTACCAATATTATTTATTTGTTTCGATAAATTTCATCAATATTTTTAGGAAGCAAACATTCATTAAATCTCTTATATTTAAAAAGGTATCAAAAGGAAGAAGGATTTACTCAAAAAAGGAGAATTCATAAATTTTGTGTTGAATAAAATGTAAATGTGCAAAATCCAAATTTTTCTTTTAATTCTTTTTCGACCTTTTATTGCATTGCTATTTGTAATGTATATTAATATTTTACATTTTCATCCCACTGATTTGGGGTAGAACCTGTGACTTGTGAACCCTTAATCAGTGAAAATTTTATTTTTTTTAGGCTTGATGGTTATTCTGTGGTCATTTTTTGCACACCAGGCCTAATTGATCGAAACCTAGAAATTAAAGTAAATTTTGAAACAATACTCGCAGCTACGGTAGGTTCATCAGGAATCAGTGGTATGTCATCCTACTGATCGAAGTGGTGTGTTTTGGGTTCGATATTAGCCAATGTTGAAAAAGGGAATCACATATTGAGCTTTTACCTGTACATCGGTCAGGGTAGGTCCTTGGATTATGTGCATAACTGCATAGTGGTAAAGGCGAGCTTTAATGATAGTACCTTAAGCGATTCGGTTACAGGAAAGGTTCATTAAGGTTAATGCGGGTTTGAAATACTCCCCCATCTTCAAGTGTCAATTCATTTTGAAGCACAATCAGGTGACTAGGTCATTCATCATCTAGTATTTTCCTCTCCACATCCTCGCCACACCAGGAGAAGAACTTTAACCGTCACGTATTAACTTGGACATGTTTCCAAAGCACGAAGCTTCGTAAACCCAGAGAGGGAGAACGTGGTCACCTTCCCAATCACTGCCCGTGGCAAATGATGCTTCACTTTGCGGATCTTAAGGGGAAGCGGCTGCTGAGTGACTAGAACTCTGAGCTAACTGCAGTACAGTACACACTTTTCAAACTGAAAGAAGACTGTCAGAATTAAAATATATCAGACAGATGAATAGAAAATGAAAATAAAGCAATGATCACCTTACTCACGTGAACGCATCGTCTCGATTATCTAAATATAATGATAAATTATTTCCATGGATATTTCCTTACTTTATTTTGGCACTAACCCATGTTCATCTGAAAAATAAAAGACACCCTACATAAGAAACGCAATTGAATGAGGGTGATTAAAATAATAGGAAAGTATTTTTTGTTTACGCGTTGAGTGCTCATTAATTGCTCTTCTGACTCTCCCATGAAAGGAAGGTGCTAGATCACGTGTAATTTCGTCACCCGAGGGTGGTTCAAAATGACGAGGCACTTGGTGATGAGCGGGTATTCCAAAGCCCATTTGCCTAAAGCTACAGCCCGGGACTCAGTCGCATCACTACGTTAAGGAAAACTGTGGTGACTTGTTTATTGAGGCCGTCGTTCGAAACGTTGTGAGTTCGAATATCGGATTAATTGAACATTCGCTATGTTCAATATTTCGTCATCACAATGTCCTTCAATTGAAATAATAATTCTGGGAGTGGTAGGTCAAATATTCGGGAGTCATCTGTTTGCCTCTAGCTTACGAAGATTCCAAACCGATTGCTTCTACCTAAGTGGTGGAGTTCAACTCAGGGTTGGGTACAGAAAAACGTGTTGGTGCAATAATAACATTTGTAAAGGGGAAATTGTGAAAGGAAACGAAAACCAAGCGCCGAGGAGTCTAATTAATAAATCGAATCTATGACTGGCATTTCCTGAGATTAATGAGTTTGGTATCTGACTCCTGTAAGGACAAATGTCCAAAGAAAATATGATACATATATATTTTATTTTGGATATATATCATATTTTGGATTTTTTTATGACTTTGTTTATACCTTACAGTTCCGAGCTTCAGAAAGACATCCATAATAACCGAATGCTCTATATCAGCTTAATGGTTTGCACTGTGGCTTTCGATTAAAAAATTCTTGGATTTGATTCCCGCCCAAGATTCAGGTGTTTCTAGGTATTTCAGAAAACGCCATAAACTGTAGGTCCCTATCTAATTATGCTAAGCTAACAACTAAATGGTTCGTATTCAGGCTTTCGGTTTAGCTGTTTGTGAGTTCAGTTCCCACCTAGAGCTTGGATGTTTGTTATGGTCTGAAATATATTTTAAGCTGTAGTCTAATTAGACATAGTGCACAAGAAAAAAGATCATTAACATCTGAACAAACCTCATCTACCTTAAACCAAGGTTTGTTTTAGAAATCGAAATGAAACTGAGGCTGTCATATTACGGGAATCGATAGACATCTTAGTTTTAAAAAATATTATGAATTACGATTTTTACATGTCTACAAATTTTCTCTTTGACTTATTTTTTTTGAATAATTTTATACGAACCATCATTATAAAACATAGATTTCTAACATTTTAATGTAACTTAATTGCAGACAAAATGCCGAGCATAGTAACAATTTTTTTAATAATAAATATTTTTATACAATTATTAAAAAATTTCATTATTTTAAATAATAGTTATTAAAGTTTTAAATAATTATTTCTTAATAATATTTATCAAAAAAATTATTTAAATAAGAGTTATAAAATTATTATTTAAAAACATATATTGACAGTAAAGCAATGCTACTTGTGTCATATCGATCATAATAACAATTTTTATCTAATCAATAAATCTAAGCTGCTTTGATAGACAGTTAAGGGAAAAAATCCTCAATCGATGCAATATTTATTAAAAAATGTGACAATTGATTTAATATTGCATCAATATTTACATATTTATTAATACATATTGAAATACAATATTTATTTTTAAAAAAATTAATCTCCCTTAGCCAATTTTTGACGCAGAGAAATCCCGTAATTAGAAATAACAACTTTGATCCCTTGGAGATCAGGAAAATGGATTACAGAGACATCTGTTTCCCAGCGCCATCTGTCGTCGATGAAGCAAGAAGTACGATCCATCGACTCGTCCATCAAGCTCTGCGCTTGTCCACTCTGTTTCTTCCACCCCCTCCTCCAACAACGTGGTCATAAATACAGCTCAGAGAAGAGAACGGGGGGGGGGATGCTCTCCCTCTTTATAAAGATGTTATCTTCTTTTTTTCTTCAAGAAGAAAAGAGTTAATAAAGATTGAAGCAGAAGAAAGTTAAGCTACATAAGCTCCCCCTTCAGTTTAAAGGTACTAAATTCGTGAAAGGGGAAGGATATGGAGAGGTTTATAGAAGTGAACGGTTAATGGAATCATTCGGCTGTTTTCCATCTTCTCACAAGATACTACCTTTTGGATACATTCATCGGTTTGTTATTTACTTTCTGAAGCCGTAACAAAATTACAAGAGGATGCATTTTCTGTCACTCGGAAGAGAAGATAAATGAAAATTTCAAATCATTCGGTTAATTAGGATAAATTTATCATGTTTTCTGGCCGGTCACTGGCTGAATGATTAGCTTTTCTGACTCTTAAGTTGTTGGTCCAGTGTTAGAATTCCAGTTTGGACTTTCTATCTCTAAGTTTCCTTATCTTTTCTGCTGAAATGATGAACAAATATGGCCCATCCTATAAACGGGTTTCTATTAGAGTGATGTGTAATGCTACTCTTTTCTGCACTTGGTTTACAGGTGCCCATCTGGTAATCATATGTGAGTAGCAGTTTCCGGCCTTGTTGTGTGTGTGGTCAGTTCTCTGCCATTTCAGTTCAGTAGTTCTGCCATCGTGTAGAGGACAATCTGATATTCTAAAGAATTTTTAAGCAACGAATAAAGTAATAAATTTTTATTGTCCACCAGTTAAGTATCTTTAAAAGAAAGTGGGACGTAGTCACGTGCCACAAGGGAGGAAATCTGGAAAACTTCCAGGCATTCACCTCGTAAACTGCCCTTTTGCTAGGACAGTTCTCTACGGAGTATAAAGTTCCGAGTTCACTCCCTGACACTGTTAGAAACTAAGTGTTGCGCTTCTGTATGCACGTCTGTCAGAGTGAGGGTTTGGAGAGTTTTCCTGATTTTTCTTCCTTGTGAATTCATATGTGAATACAACTCATTCTTTATGAAAATTCCTTCCATTTTGGTCCCTACGCATTATCAAAGCCCGTGGACATAATCAAGTAACAAATATTGTTACAAATGAAAATTATATAAATCATTTCTCCAAATGCATCAATGTATAAAGAGAACAATTTTAAGGCGGAATGAAAGATAGCTTTTCACAGTTTTAAATGAGCTTTTTGTAATTAACAGCATTTCCTTATAATGAATATTAAGTGATAAGTACACTTCGGTACATTTATTTAATTTCTGTGCACATTTCGAAATATCAAATGGATTCCATTTAAATACATTTCAAAATATCATTACTTTAAGCAAAATATTTTGGAAAATAATATTCCTATTATTGTTTTCTTTAGCGTTTAATTTATGATATGAATTTCATATAAAATTCAAGTTTGATCATAATGGTCATTCGTTTCTGTATTATGAAAAACGTTCTTTTTTAATTACGTTTTGTGACTTCTTTACATCCCATATTTGATTGACTTAATTCTCTGAAGTGAACCATTTAATGTGAAATCACAACATTCAGCAAATTATTGAGTTTAATGAATACTTATTCACAATAGCTTGTATTTTTTCTGGTTTCACATTTTTCTACCAAACTGCTAAATATTTATCTCCAAATGTCAGCATTTAAGATGTGGAATTTCCTGGGAACATTTACAAACACTTAATAGTTAAGCAAAGCATCTCATTCCATGACCTTAATTTTACTTTAAAAAAAATAAAGATTTATTTTTCATCGTTTGCAAAAAAATTTCTGTTTATTGAATACGCATTTATTTAAATTTATCATTTTTATTTACCCTTATTAAATTGATCGTATTGTTTCACTGAAAAAATTTGTAATAATTTTAAGTCAGTATATCTAAGTGACTATCCATGATTCTTGAAGCTATTGAAATTAGGAATCTGAAAAATGTTAAATAGATGTATTCTTAAAATTATGAAAAAAGTAACGTCTTACTGAAAATTAACTACTTTATTTTTTTTATTAAAAAAAAAAAAAGCTATTAAAATAATACTTGAAAATAGTCATGTATCTCAAAATTTTTCAAACTGGTTGTTGCCAATTTGGGTTGTCTAAATAAATGTTTTTCGTTTTAAGGTTAATTTTCTGATTGGGATCTTCCTCTTGAGTAGCCAACATGAATTCCTCTCTTCAGGTGAGAATTGAACCCATGAGCTATTGAGATAAATGACTGAGTATCAACTGTTTCGTTAACAGATTAAATTTACCAGTATTTGTAATCTAAAGTTGTTCTGCAAAATATTATTTGTAGTATTTTCAAGAGGACTTCCATAATTAAAAACTTAATGTGAATAATATTTACAATTTATCAAGAGCGCAAAAGAATAAATCACTATTTTCATTTTTTCAAATAAGACACCACAAGATTGACTTTTAAAATGTAATCTATGATGAGAAGAATATGACTGATGACCAAAATTTTTCATTTACATTATATCCTATAGTGTTTTTTTTTAAAAGAAATATGGAATTTAAATATTAAAATTCTATATGTCCTTCAAGAATGTATTGATGAAAATTTAAAAATATATATTTTTTTACTTTACCATAAATTTCCAGCGAAATGATTCATTAGTTTATCGCATTTAATACCGTTTCAAATGAATGTCACTAACTTGGAAAGGATTTTCCAAAAAGAAAAATAATTTATCCATAGTGCAAAACAACCAAATTGCGGAAAAGTTGCATCGCATGATTGGTAATATTACGAAAAAACTCCGATTGTCCCTTTAGGAACACTTCCTATCACGCGAACAACTGAACTGTTATCACTTTACTCGTTATTCAGTAGTTCTTATATTTGATGCCCGTTTTGTCGTGGATTTTGTAGTATGTCCAGCTTAAATCATCCCATTGTGCGTCAAAATCAACCCTTGAAAACAAACGAAAAGAACTAATAAAAATATATGTGTTAATATATGTTATAATAATTGTAACCTCGTGAGAAAATGTGTTGCTCTAGAGTCGAGAGGGCAGCAAGTTTGATACTTGACACAGTAAGAAAATAAGAGCAGGTTAAAAGTTCTGACATATTTAATATTCTTCAGTTGGTGGGACAATTACCGTTAAATTTTATAGTTACAGCTTTCTGTTGTCTGAATTGTAAAGCTGAGTGCCATCTCAGTTGTCACCTTCGTCATCTGAAGAGAGGCTCAAAATGCGAATCAGTTGGCTGTTTATGTGTGGTGCTTTTTATAAGAAGGAAGCTATCATGCCTCAATCATCTGAATTTATTTTTTTTAACCAAACTATTTATCATAGCACTTATTCTTCTTTTTTGTAAAATACTGAAAGTGTGTGCGTGGATCGTGGCTTACCCACCAAGAAAAAATCCAGGCTCTTGAAGAAGAAGGAGTCATTTTGGGTCTTGAGAGTAATGAAAACGCTCCATTTCATCTGCAACCCTCTATTTTTCAATGGCCTGGAAAGCGGGTGGCTGGAAGATATTTGTCAATATCTACCAATATTGTTCCCTTCCTCGTGGCTTAGGGTGATGTTTATGGATAACGTCCTCTATTTCTTACGAACAGTTTCCCTTTCACAATTTCGACTCTTCACCCAGTGAGTGTTTTATTTGGTGACGTATAGGGTCGAGGCTAAAAGCTGGGATCAGTGAGGGATTTGGTTTAATATATATACGGTGGTAGTAGTGAAGCATGCAAGGACTTTTCAAATATACGATTGTTTCCCGCCAAAAGGAGGGAAAGTTTCTTTTACGAGACATAATTCGTGAATTTTAAATTTAGTCATTTGCGTTTTCTTAGATTAATGTACATTAATTTTCTAGGTGATTTTTAAGCAGTATAAGAGCTTAAGTTTTTGATAATGTAAATCCGAACACTTACTGTAATCAATATTCAGTGAAACTCTAATTACCCAAATCAGTTAGGAAACTGGGCCCCATGCGGATATTCAAAAAATAGGTTAATTGCATTTTTTTAAAAGGGTTCTTTTTAAATAATCATTGTATGTTACAAAAGGGAAAAAACTACTTATTTTTAAAATAAAAAACGTATTATCAGTTAAGCAAAAAAGCAAGACTTTTAGATGTTCAGGTACTTACAAGTACTGCACATTAATACAGTATCTATGTAGAGCACTATAAATAATTTTTTGTTGAACATCTCGGTCTGAGAGAAAGCTGTCTCACTGCCTCCATCCGTTTTCGGGCAGCCTAAGTCCGCGCATCCGCTGGACAGTGAGACTCTGCTTGTGGTGGCACTCGGGCTGATGCTCCACCCCCTTCAAAGCAGGCTCGAAGCTGACGAATGCCTCCCTGGCTGATAGTCGAGTGTCTGCTTCAACTTGGACATGAATGTCATCTTCTTAATCAACACTTGCAGTAAGTTTACCATCATTTGTAATTTGAAATCCACACAAATCTTAAACCCTATACATTAAGCACTCACCTCTGAATACCCAGATATCTTCAAAAGAATATTTTTGTTGCCGTTACTTATGACACTTGGACAAGTCAAGCTCGCTATGCCCTGGCTATGCGAAATTTAAGTCAATAGAGAGCGTCTTTCGTTTTAATCAGAGCACCATGAAGGTGAAAGTACGTCTTTGCTCTTTTTTTTTAATTATCCGATAGGTGACACCACCAGAGAATCCACTCCCTCAATTTTGACATTGATTTGAAGAGGGGGGGGGAATTTTCTCCAGACCATTGCACCCATCGTAACTGCTCAACAACCGACCCCAAGATTTTCGATTCCACAGATTTAACGAACACGTATATCGCACGTACTCGATGGGTCTTCGGCGGCATCGGAAATCGAGCCCTCACCCTTCCGGATGGAAGGCCGATACCATAACCACTAGGTTGCCACGACTCTGTTTCGAAATTAATCAAGTGACGTGCCTCTCGTTTTCCTCTTCTCCTTTCACTTACCTTTTCTTTTCTTGAGCATTTTTTTACCTTTTCGTTTTCACTCTAATTCATTTTTTCTGAAATGTTGAAATTGATTCGGATAGACAGGGTTTGTATAGTTGGAGTTCTTCTGCAATTGTTAAGGTTTCCCAAGATTTGGACAAAAGAAAATACCTATAAGTTTCGATAGCTATATACGAGAGAATTTTCTTCCAAAAACAATTGGGCAGTTCTACGTAAACCCAAGCAAAATCAGATGATTAAATTTAACTCAAAAGATATCTTATAAAATCAAGTTTATGGTCCCCTTATTAACATCCTCACGACATTTCCAGGCACACTATTCTTAATATATAACGTTTATTTGTGACTGTGATCAATCTAATATTGCATACATTTGGCGTTTCAGATGACCGCTAGCGCAACTTCATCCTGTATTCAGAATATAATTCTCTTTTAAACAAGAAGTCTCTTCCGATTTCTTTTCAAATATCATGAAGTAGTTTTTTTCCTCCATCATCGAATTAAGAAATAATAATTTTACCTACTTTTTTCTGTAAACATACTTAATATTTGTTTTCTTATCACAGTTGTTATGTGGGAGAAACTTAAAAATTCTATGTTAATACGTTAACAAAAAAAAAAAAAAAAAAAAAAAAAAAAAAAAAACTAGTGCAAGGCTTAATTCTCATTTAATGTCGAAGTATAACATTTTGATGCATATAATTAGAAATAAGAGCAAAATGCAAAATCCCAAAGTCGTTTAGCTCAAAAATATTTTAATAATTAACATGTAACATGTTTAATTTGTAAAAGAAATATGGAAAACGTTTTCTGGAATAAAGGGGAGTTTTAGAAGACCGCGTGATATCGTGCACAGTAACAGTAAATCTCTTCGGCTTCATCAAATCTTGTGAAGCAAGAAATAGTATTTACCCACCCATACTCAACTGAAGACACGATGGTGGAGACTTTCTTTTTTAATTTCAGCTTCTTAAACAATAACATTCTACAGGATACAATTGACACAATTTTGAAGTTTCATAGTGAATATAAATTGCATTAACATTCATATTTCATTTAGAAACATGATTGAAGAAAAAAAAAGTTCTCAGAGGATTGCAGTGAAATAAAAAGAAATAAAAAGAGAAGTATAAACTATTGAGATGAAATCATTGTTAAAACATGATTTTAAAGAAAAAACTTGTAAAAGCAAAATTACAACCTCACAATGTTAAATCCATTGCTAGCTTAAGAATGTTAGAACAAAACTGTTCAAAAGAATTTCACGTTGCCAAAAACAATTTCTAGAAAAAAACTTTGGAATAAAAATAAATCTATCAGCAAACGATATTAAAAAGCAGACGATATCAGAAACTAAAAAGGTTAATTGCACCTATAGAAAATGGAAAGCAGACGATATCAGAAATTTTATACAACAGTTAGCTATAATTTTTATCGATTTGAATATAGTTTCAATATTATTATTATCAGTTTAACGTACATGAAATTCCCAATAAATAGTTTGGCATCAAATGAATTTATACATGAACTATACTGTCCCATCATTAGGTATCGAATTATATTCTCATGTCTAGTGCCATGACTGACAGATGGGGATATTCCTTTTCAGATTTGAAAAGTAAAATGTTTTATACCAACTAATCGAATATCACTTTAAATGCTTACACATATGTTAATATCATTCTTCAAAGGTAAATAATCTATGACCCTTAATTAATTTTACAGACCGATACTCTCCCACTGGTGTTCTGAAGTGTAAATAGAGGAGTGAACTTTCAGGATAGTGTCTATGACTGAAGGATAGTGGATTCGACTCAAGAGTCCATCAAAAACCATTATGTAACACACAATTAATTTTAGTATAGTTTAAAGCATCGATGCGATATTATTTATCATGCCAATTTCAGAATTTGGTGGGTTTTTTTTTTTTTTTTTGCTGATTTCCTTAATTATCTGGCAATTTTACTTTGTTATGACGTCACTGAGACGTAGAATAATATGAGTTAAGTAGAAAATTCCATTTTGGCGACCCCAGTACTTACATCGTCGCAAGACAATTTAGAAAATTTTTCTCCATTTCAGGATTTTAATTTAATATTTTTATATTTTCCTTTTCTTAAAATCTTAATATTTCAAATATATACTTATATTTTTCGTTTATCAGATTTAAATTTATTATTCAGATAGGTACACTTTTTTCAGGAATTTATTATGTCACATATACGACATCTTCACGGCATTCAGTCACAATTAAAATATCTTGGCAACATTTCTTCATCGCCAAAATAATTTTGAAATCTGCATAATACATTATATTGCAGCTCTGATCATTTTAATATCAATCAAATGATATGGTGTGGATATGTGAGAAGGAGGTTGATAGTTTAGATGGAAGGGAATCGGTGAGCTCGTAAAATGAATAATTCAAAGCGATAAGAAGCTATTTGAGCGATTCGATTAAGAGAAATGACTTGTCAATAATAAACTCAAAAAAGCAAACAGATAATTTCACAAATATTTAAAGAAAATTTCTCATTAGAACCGAGTAGCTACCCGTCTTGTACTCAGAAGACAGTGGACTTGATACCTGATCATTGTTGATATTGTGTTGAGAAGACCTGAAAAAGTTGAAAGCTTAGAAATGTTCTTGAGTTAGAGTAGTACGAGAGTATAAAGAAGAGGGCGACAGTGTAGGTATCCACCTAATCACATAGAAATTTGCATGACAGTTAACAGTGTTTAGAATAACGTTCTGCAATAAACTGACTCAACCTGTAAAAGGTCCCAACATGTTTTAAGTAACTAATAAATTTCTTGTTCACAAAATCTGATGATGTGCTATATTTATGAAAATGCTTTGTTAATCTAAGCTTTGACTCAATAACTATGCATTTGGTTCAGAAGAGGGCCAATACAATCTAATGATTGCTTTTGTTTTTAAACGCAATCCATTAGAACAGTTTTCATCGAAGGTCCTTAAAAAATCCTCAGGTATTCCAAAAACCCTTTAGGTCGGAACAAAAAGGCATTAAGAAGCTTCTACAACCTATTACATGGGCTGCATTCCATTAAAAAGGGTTGCATTCCCTCCCTCTAATGGAGGAAAGCCTCTCTGTAACCTCTCACGGCTTAAATCAACTCCGTCACATTATTCCGCTTTCGTGTTTTGGCATCAGTCTTGATTCCTTCATGGAACATGTTCCTCAAGTTCCATTTTGGAATACATCGATGTAAATACTAATCTGGGAATGGAATAAATACGTCTAAATGGTTTTTACGAGGCGCTTTTTTTCTGCTGATTGGATAATTTTTGTATTGCCCCTTTGCTGTTGATGTTTTCGAATTTACAATAATCCTTTTCCCTAGAAAAAAAATAATAAATTCTTAAGTATTTGATCTGATTAAACTTTTGTAACAAAAACTCGTATTATGATGATCTATGAAAAATAAACTTTTAAGTATGTAAATAAACGAATTAAGAAACGTATATTTTAAATTATAAATATTTATTTATAATTTAAAAGTATTTTA
This sequence comes from Latrodectus elegans, assembly GCA_030067965.1. NCBI lineage: Eukaryota > Metazoa > Arthropoda > Arachnida > Araneae > Theridiidae > Latrodectus > Latrodectus elegans. The sequence goes on along the minus strand of CM057819.1, from coordinate 9,696,264 downwards.
TTTTAATTATTTGGTAAATAAAAAATCTGGTTTATTGAAAAAATATAAAAAATTATTATAATTTATTATTAAAATTATAAAAAAATATAAAAAATATTGAATAAATGTAAATTTTTATGTTCGTTTTCTTTAAGCAAATGCTTTACTTATTTTTAAATACTTAGAAAACACACTTGATATATGAACCTTTTATATCATATAAAGACCTTACTCAACCCAAAATCCATCACCAATTAGATTAACTGATTTGCTCCGTTAAAGTATGCACTAAAGAGTATTGTATACTTTACCCAGGTAATGTGTGCATCAACGGTCATCATTGGTTGACGGTTGAAAAGTTGATTCTCTATCACCTAATTTGATGGTATCAGCTTGATCTCCTTTCTAATGTGGAAAACTTTATATTAGTTTCCCCTTAATTGAAAAAATACTTTAAATCGTTTGTTTCTTTGTAATATCATTTCATCATTTACTATTGATTTATCAATGATTCTATCAATTATTTCATTGCTTGTTTGATTTAATCAGCTAATTCATTATTTTGTGTGCATCAACGGTCATCATAGGTTGACGGTTGAAAAGTTGATTCTCTATCACCTAATTTGATGGTATCAGCTTGATCTCCTTTCTAATGTGGAAAACTTTATATTAGTTTCCCCTTAATTGAAAAAATACTTTAAATCGTTTGATTCTTTGTAATATCATTTCATCATTTACTATTGATTTATCAATGATTCTATCAATTATTTCATTGCTTGTTTGATTCAATCAGCTAATTCATTATTTTGTGTGCATCAACGGTCATCATAGGTTGACGGTTGAAAAGTTGATTCTCTATCACCTAATTTGATGGTATCAGCTTGATCTCCTTTCTAATGTGGAAAACTTTATATTAGTTTCCCCTTAATTGAAAAAATACTTTAAATCGTTTGATTCTTTGTAATATCATTTCATCATTTACTATTGATTTATCAATGATTCTATCAATTATTTCATTGCTTGTTTGATTCAATCAGCTAATTCATTATTTTGTGTGCATCAACGGTCATCATAGGTTGACGGTTGAAAAGTTGATTCTCTATCACCTAATTTGATGGTATCAGCTTGATCTCCATTCTAATGTGGAAAACTTTATATTAATTTTCCCTTAATTGAAAAAATACTTTAAATCGTTTGATTCTTTGTAATATCATTTCATCATTTGCAATTGATTTATCAATGATTCTATCAATTATTTCATTGCTTGTTTGATTCAATCAGCTAATTCATTGTTTTTTTTATTCTATCAACTAACACATGATCGCTTGATCCTATTAACTAATTCATTGGTTGTTTTTTTATATCAACTCAATTCTTTAGATGTCGATAAATAAATACTGTTATCGTAATTTAAGTGTACAGAAACGTTGCTGCTCTTCCAACAACCATCTCAATTTTCCGTATTATAAGAGATATACTCAGAACTTTGAAGAGTTCTGAATTTTAAGAATCATGTATACCTCTAAATACTGAATTTCCTCTTTAAAATCTGTTGTATTAATGAATGAAATATAATACGAGAAAAAACGTATCTTAAAATATATATATCTAATTAATATTCTGATAATGTTAAATTATTTTACATTACTCTTTTTTTAATGATTCTATTATTAATTTCTAATGATTCACAAACTTTGAGTAAAATTTTCGATAGATTCATTTATCAGAATAAAATTATCTGGAAACATTGCCGTTTTTATTGTGTACTTCTTATGATATTTTAATCTCTGTCCTGCCGAACTATTTGCTGAATGGTTAACAGTTTTCTTACCTTTTTTTTCAACAACTTGGCTTCGATGAATTTAGTTGTTCAGAATTCACTTTAAATCATATGTCCTAAATCAAACCGATTAATACCTATTGTGAGATGTTTTTGGCTCTGTTAATATTTTTATCTAAATATGCAATAACGAAAAGTCTATTTTTGCTTCATTTATAAAAAAATCACACATTTTAATATTATTAATATTAAAATATTGTATTTTAATATTAATGGTATATAAATATTGTATTTTATATACAAAAATAATACGCGAAAACAAAAATAATACGTCTAAGGTGTCAGTTACTAAGTGAAATACAAACTTATCTGTGATAATTAATTTATTTAAAGTCATTCAAGATTATTTTGTGGATTCTAATAGTGTATATATATATATATATATATATATATATATATATATATATATATATATATATATATATATATATATATATATATATATATATATATATATATATATATATATATATATATATATATATATATATATATATATATACTTGCTATTATGAACAAAATAATTTAAGTAACAATGTAAATTTTAAATAGATAGTGATTGCTGTGAAAAAGGCACCAAACTTATGGACAGCTGAACTAAATGTGAGTTAAATTTGATAAATACATACAAGTAGACATAGTTTTGCATACCTATGAGATTAATCCTTTTGAAATATGCTTTCTGTAGTTTAGTGAAAAGTTATCTGGAGTGGGAATTGAACATATGAACTGCTTAATTGAATGCCAGCTAATTTTGATTCCTTCAAATCAACAAATCCCTTGCACTGCTATGAGATCAATTTCAAAGAAGTCCTATTTTTCAAATCTGTCTTAAGAAGTTTGGTAAAAATTTGACAGAATCGGTAATCGAACCCCTGAACTAACGGATAGTTAACTTGATAAACAGTTCTTCATATCCTTAGAATAAATTTGAAACAACTCTTTCAAATCTATCTCAAGAAAATTTAGGAAAAGTTGTCCTACTTGGGAATCAAATCTATAATCTGATGAATTAAAGGCCAGCTAATTTTGATTCATACCTCACTTGCAAGCAGATCCTTACAATTCAAAATATCATTTTTTCCCAAACCTGTCTTCAGAAGTTTAATAAATTGCTTGAAACGAGAATCGAACTCATGAACTACTGAATAGTTAATTTTGATGAATGCGTGCAAACGGGCATACCTTTTCATATCCGTGAGAACAACTCAAAACAAGCTTATTGAAGCTTGTTTGGTCAAAAGGTTTCACTTGTGTGCTCTTTTTCAGTATAAATAAATATCTCACCCAGAAGGAAGTTAACTAATGACTAGGAGTGGGGGGGGGGAGAAAACGCGTGACAGGCAGCGCGTAAGAGCACATCCCCATTCACTCCCATTGTTGCGAGGAACTATATTTATCCGTGGCTGAGCGGGGAGCCGAGGGCTCAAGGCGACCGTCGTGATCCATTGTTTCTAGCAAGCGGACTATGTTTAGCAGCGCCTCGTTAAGGGGTTCCCCGACGCACATGTCATTAAGCTCGTTCCCGCGATTGTAATTCGTGGTCGAACACAAAAACATTCTGCACTCCGAAAACACTGTTACTGTGCAGTGATCCGGTTTGACGTCAGTGGGATGTTAAGTGACAGCACTCGAATATTAGGCACACAAACAAACAGATATACATCGCATTTCGTTACTGTTTCGGAATACAGAGCTGGTACTATCTTCCCCATAAGGAATTGCATCAAAAAGACTACATCAGTTTGGTTGTGAAGAAATCGGAATGAAAACAGGACAAAACTTTTACATGATAGGCCACACTGGTTTAAAACCAAAATCAAGTAGTAAAATCAACACCTGATATGTTACTCTACTCTCTATAATTAGTTAGGTTAGCAAATTTCTTTAGTTTTGTTACTAAAAATAGCACCAAACTTATACATGATAGATCACGTTAATTTGAACTGAGGTCAAGAGATGAAGTCGACACCTGAGCGGGCACTTTCTTCTCTGTATAAAGCTGCGTAAACTTACTACATTAGCTTTGTTACTAAGAAATATGAATGAATAATGGACAAGACTGATACACTAAAAACCAGGCTGGTCAAGTTATGAAGTCGACACCTAGCTGGTATACTATAACTTACACCGAAAATCGTATTTCAAACAGCACAGAGACGTGGTAACTTGCTAAAGCAGTTGCATAATTCTAGATTCTCATATTTAGAAGATTATATTTCCGATATTTAACCCACGAAAAATAGTTGTACTTGAAAAAGCGAGTATCAACCTGTGAAAAGTAGCAACACAAGCAGCGGAAAAGCTCCGTTTGTTACTTTTGTTAAAATGTTGTATGTTGCTTATTACGATAATATAATTTAAAATAAAATCTTAATTAATAAATAATCGAGATGATGTCACAAAAAAAAGAAATATACTAGTCTTACATAATTAGTAATTTATAAGGTTTTAGTTGTTTGTTATTAATAGTCATTTTTTTTTTACTTTGAGAGCTCATTAAACCGCGACCTACACAGTGCATTTGAGCCACAACAAACATCCCTGTGATATGAGATTCGAACCTACGAACTGTTGAACTGGGAGTGAAGCCCTAATCACTTCGCTGCAATTTCAACTAATTTTTAAGGATAAAATACATGTTTAGTAGCACATCTTATTAGAAGCGATTCAAATAATGAAATTTTTCTCTTGGTAAAAATAATTATTCCTCCTGTATTGTTGACCAACCATTCTGTATCTTATAAGGAAATGCATTGCTCTTGTGACTGCAGAGAAATAGGTTCGATACCACCCAATCGAAAATTTTCAGCAGAGATATTCATGCAAGTTAAAAGTTCAATGACATGTGATGTCCTATCTCTATTTGCCACAATATTCAGATCTTTATGGAAGATTGTATTTAAATATACCAACTTTAAAGATGCGAATGCTTTTCAATAAACTGTATGTGAATGTAATTCACATAAAAAACATTCATGTCTTCGATTTCTTGATTCAGAATGTATAATTCTCGAGTTTAGGAAATAACTTGAAGCAAATTTTGCAATGCATAAATTCAAAGAAAAATACAATTGAAATAAAAGAAATCAAAAAAAGTTTACTGTTCCAGGCTCTCATTCCAAGGAAGCCCTGGTTGCCACCAGACAATCAAACTCTAATCATTTTTATATAAAATTGCTAAAAAATTCAAATATTGAGGTATGCTAATAAATCGAAATAAGATTCGAAAAATTTGGATTCATCTTCATTCTTATAAAAAAAATTCACAAAATTTTAAACAAACTTCACTTCCTGGTTAAGAATAATAATTTTTATAATGGAAATGTATATTGTGCGATTTATAAAATACTTACTCTTGAACTTGTACAAATTAACAAGTTCAAGAGTAAGTATTTTATAACAGTATAATAGATGACGCTTTATCTTTCAGTTCATCAGTTCATGTGTTCAATTTCCACAAGTTGTTTGATTCGTGATTCCATGCTTGTAGTGGTTCATCGTGTAATTTAAGGTGTACGTCACATGTATGACAATGGCCTAGTGGTTGGACAGATCTCTATAGCGTGAAAGGTCTCTAGTTCGACCCCACTGTTAAACGATGGACGTCCGACAAGTGAGACATGCATCAATGTGTGAGAGGAGTGGCTTATTGAAAGCAACTCAACTTTGCCCAGCTGGTAGTGGATTGCTTAGTAATCTGATTTGCAGTTCATAAGTTTATAGGCTCGAATCCAACATTGATAGATAAATGGAAAATTAAAAAAAAATTAATTTCATTGGAAATCATTATGCCCTAGTAGTAGGGTAACGTTCTTCACAACCAAAGGTCCAGAGTTTGATACAGGTGACTTTTAAACAATGGGAGATGGATATTGCGTTTCTCCATGCTAATCTGTTGGGTGGGTGCTTGAGAATTTTCCGACTTACTTCATTTATGACACGTGAGTACGGATTCTTGTTCATTCAATGTTCTTCCGGAAAGCAATATCGAAGTGCCTCGCAACAACGTCACTCAAATCCACTGTGCGATGTGACATCATATACAGGAAGTGACGTACAGATGAAAGTAATCAAGCAATATTCCTTATTTTATTTTATTCCATAATCGATTCAACAAAGTTTCGGAAAGCTGCTGCTAAAACAAGACGAAGCCAACGGAATCGATTTTTAAAATGAATGTAAACACAGACAGATATGACACTCCGTAAACAAGAGAATGATCCTGGATATATCGCTCAGAAATGGCGGCATTTATTCCGGTCACGCAGGACACACACGAGGTGGAACAAAAAAAGTCCGGAAACCCAATAACAAACAATCGAAACAAGGGGAAGGTCTCTTCTTCCTGACCTTCCCCTTAACAAACTCCCTGGACGCAACAAACCCCTCCCGGACTGCCGGACAAAACCAGGACAAATACGATGGTCAATCCAATTTGCTGCAATTGTCGCTGGACTGGATCGCAAATGCGATAAAAAGCAGAATATTTTGACCCTCTGCTTTTTCCTTTATCGCTTGGCATTCGGGGTTGAGGTGTTCCGAAGGATGACATTTTTCTCCTTCCTTTTTCTTTTCCGAAGGCTCCTTTACCAGATGATCGGATTTGTGGAAGAAGAAATGGTACACCCCTCTAAGTTGCCCAGGGCATCATGGGATATTTGGCGAGAACGAAACACAGGTATTATTTTTTCTTTGTATTTATTTTCTTGCACTGGACATAATGCACGGACAAAGATTTGTTTTCAGAGAAAAGTTTGGTGGAAATTCAAAACACCCTATATTTATGGTGCACGTTCCTGCGAAGAATTCTAAACGTTAACTTGTTTACAGACAAAGCCTAGTCCATAAATCTTTCACGTATTGCCCACACGGCAGATTTAAAATACAACATCATAGTCGCTTTGCATTTTAAACAAAGATTTCTTAGATTTTGTGAAAAAGATTTACATATGTATGTATTAAAAGAAATATTCAAACTATACCCTCCCGACTATTTCTATTGAAATGAAGTCGACTTGAATTCAACTTCAAACTTAATGTTTAAAAATGTATTCGCTGGATATAAGCTTGCCAACAAACCATTTTAATGAGTTAAAGTTAAAAAAAATATTTGTCTGAATCCGGAAGTTAGTGGGTTCAGTACCTGTCTTTACCAAAATATATTTTGCTGAGAAGACCTGTTAATGGTAAATAATCCGTAGGATATAATATTTCCCTTTCTGTGATATAATATAAACGAAATGTGTCAGATTAGGTGTCGACCTCGTCATTTGACTATGGTTAAAATTTGCTAATTGTTTTTAAAGCCTGTACGCAACAGTTTCAGAGTATTAAACTAAATGCCTGAATGCTTGAATCTATTTAGCTTAATTAAAAAAAAAACTAAATTAAAAATATTTTTAAAAAAGTGTAAATAAGAAAGTATTATATCCTCAATTTCCTAACCTGAAATCTCGAGAGAGACCTTTACGAAAGTAAATCAATAGAAAAATCAAATGGAATTTTTTTGTGTATTTGACATCAGTTGATTAATTTGAAAGGACTTTGGTTTTTTAAAAGTCATCTACGCATCCAAATTCATCGAGTTCGATACCTGACTAAGCTGATAGGCTGTGAATCCCTTAGAATATAATGAGAAACCAGTGTGTGTCTCTCCTATGCTCGGAAGGTATCAGGTTCGATACCCAATCAGACATTTGTTTATGTCTCTTCAAACTTGAGAAACGTGAGGTAAAAGATTAACGTGCACAGGCAACATAACGCTTCCCATGTGAATCTGGTATCGATCTTGTTACCAAGTCAAGAGAATAGTGCTTTTACTCCCCAGCTGCCATGACCCTTGATTTTAACAATGTTTCATTTTTAATTTTAAGCTATCTTATTTATTGTTGCTGCAGCAGCATGGTTCCCTGTACCCAGTCCTGAGTTGGGCTCCACCAGTTAGATCGGAGCAGCCGGAGGGAGTCTTCGTGTGGTTTTGAAGCAGGGACCAAGATAAGTACCCCCAATACTTGGACTGCCGGCCACAGAGGTGTCATTTCACTTGGAGGACATTACAATCACGCCCGCTTTTTACGTGTCCCAGCGGATTTAGCGAACGCGAAAGATCTTTATTAAGCCGAGATTTCAATTCACTACCTTTTGATAATAGAACGATACCCTCATGAACCAGACCACCACGGCCCTTTATCTTATTTGCCCTGATGTCTGACAACTCGCCAGTCGCTCACGCCGCTTCCCGTTACGATCAGTAAAGTATAACTTCATTTGCCTCTGGGAGTATTTGCAGGGAGTGTGATCACCTTCTCCTTCACCGGATTGCAAGGGCTCTAGTGTTGGGGGCGTGTCCTCGTTCATCTGTGATGTCCGAATTCTTTTTTTTGGTGTGTCGTGAATGTGGAGAAGAGGGTACCAGCTCAGGTGGGAAGTCGGTACCTGACCCTGGTTTAAACAGACGAGGCTCTGGGTGATGGGTGAATATTTCATACCCGTTAACCTTTAAGTACCTACCGGGGTTCACTTTCACCGCTATCTACGTATGTCTGGCCATTCGGCAGGTAATTTTATCATTTTGACAAATGACGAGATGGACACCTCATCTCTACCTACCTCTCCAAACCACATCATATCAACCGTTGACACTGGACCATAACTAAAATTTAAAGTTAATTGAACTTCTCAGCAAGATGGTTTTTATTGGAACAGGTATCAAATCCACTATTTTCAAACACAAAAGTGACAAATTTCCTCATCACTTGACCGAAGCCATAATGCTATTTAACATCCTACTAACTTGAGCAATGATATTTTCTAGATATTCTAGATACATGCAAATCTGTTTCACAAACTTTTACTAGAGCTTAAAAAATCTTGATGCGTGATATTTAACAATAAAAAAAAATTACTTATAAATATGTAGAATAAAGTGTCGATACCATATTTAAAAAAGGACTGCTCCTTCTAAAAGCTTTAAATCGGCACAAATAATGAAATCACCGGGAAGGGATAGAGAAGCGAGAATGGAGGGACAGGGACGAGAGAGAAAAATACTTTTCCGGTACAGTCTTACGGGACGAAAAATTCGACTAAAGGCTAATGGTGGGGGCGATCTTTCCAATTGTAAACTTTCCGCTCGGTTGCCCCATCAAGCAGAAGCCCCGGCTTCCTTCCCCTTCCCTCAGGTGGGAAGTGAAATATCGCGACAAGGGTTGTTTTTCAACTCCCTCGGAGGGGGAGAGTCTTGATTTATAGCTTCCCCACCCCCCGATGCTTGATTTATCGGGGGCGGGCACAGAAGGCTTTGATTAAGTTCAGGAGCTGAAGTGCTGGAAAAATGTTTGTTCTTTCTGGTTGTTCTACACCTTCTGAAGCTATTTATCCCGTTAGCTCGAAGGAAGGCGTTTAATTCTGACAAATTGCGATTTTTTAAATTATTTTATATGCTGTTTCAAGAAAACGATATTATTCAATTCAAATACGGTGTTTCTCTTCTATATTTTGAAAAGAAAAGTACTGTTATATATATATATATATATATATATATATATATATATATATATATATATATATATATATATATATATATTTATTTATATATATATATATATATATATATATAGATATATAACATAATTTTGTTCACATACGTACTAGTGATCCTATTGTAATTTTATATTCTAAATTTAAATATGTAATTAGATTTCCTGAATGAGGGATCGATATTATGTGAATGTCATCCGCATTATACTTTGATTTTTGAAAATTAGTTATGAATTTATCCAGAATAATTTAACACCATGTAGACTGATATTCATGCCGAAACGTATTCTAAGAACATTTATGCCTATTTACGATTTAATGTGTCAGGTTTCGCTTTTATTTTTGAAAGCTAATACCGGTAGATAGAATTGGAACTATCGTGAGCCTGATAACATGTTTGTGATGGTTGCTGTTTTCATTTCTGCAGTGATTTTGTGCCATTTTCATTGGTTTTGCGTTTTACAGACTTTTGATTATTTTAAGAAAATGCTTATATTAAGCAAACAATGTCTGCCACATCTGTGGAGAACTGGCATTCTAGTCTTAAAGACAAAATGTTATACCACAAATGAAAAAATATCATGAATTGTACTTTGGTTGTAAAATTGGTGATTTTGATAAACATTGGGCTCCAGAAAGATGCTGTGTGTCAGCGATCGCCAAAGTGAAAGTCCGTGGACCACTAGTGGTCCAAAAGAAAATATCATTGCCCCCCAGAAAAATGAGGAATATATTTATTCATCATGCTATGTTTTAACATGCATTGAAACACAATTTAATTCCTAATAATACGTATGAAATTATCAAAACGCTTTTCCATAGAATAACGGCACAGTAAACGAGTCATACTGCTGCAGATGCACCGTTTGACTTCGCCTCGTCTCGTTTCACTCTCTTTTAATGTTTCGTCCTGTATGTCGCACATGTATATCAGTTCAATCTTTTAAAGGTAGGCGTATCTTTAAATACCTCAGTACGGTGTATTAAGTTCAATATAAAATATACTTGATGTATTAGTTGCGTTATTAAGGTTTTTTTTATGTAAATCAGTGTTTGTTAATACTGGTATGATCTTAAATTTTAACCATGTCCATATTTTCTATTATCTAAATATCTACTGGGATTATATTTATCAAATTTATTGGAATTCGGTTTAAAGTAAGCACCAACATCCATCACACTAGGTATGCACAAAATATATATGCTAAAACCATTTTTTAATCGCTTTATTTTTACAGTTTTTGTTTATTTTGATTTATTAATAAGGATTTCATAATTTGGTTACACTTAATAGCTTCAATTTGTTAACTAGGTACATTTTATGTGTTCTTAGACCACAATATTATATATATATAATATATATATATATATATATATATATATATATATATATACATATATATATATATATATATATACATATATATATACATATATATATATACATACATACATATATATATATATATATATATATATATATATATATATATATATAAAAATATATATATATATATATATATATATATATATATATATATATATATATATATATATATATATATATATATTTAAAACTTAAATAATCCATCAGTGGGATTTAAATTATGAATTAACTGGTCCGTGAGTTCACAAAGTTTGGCGAACGTTTATATCATGTGTTGGTCTTTCTATGGTACGGGAAAGTGGTACCCATCCTATGCCATTTTAAATCCCTATGACTTTTTAGAAGGAGCAAAAGGAGCATTCTCTCAGCAGACTATTACTTAATATAGAGAAATAAAGTACATAGTAAAATATATATATTAAAGTATCCCAGTTTGGCTCCTGCAATGAGATCTGTGCATTATATTGAAGACTTTCCTGTACCAAAGTAGATTTTGTGAATAGAAGTGAAAATTCCTATTCCAACCAAAGCTCACACTGAAGATGTAGAAATGACTTTACCTTTGAAGCAGGCAATTGTTCAAAATTTAACTTTTTAAGTCAACAATATCCTTATGACATTACAAAAGATTTAAATTAGAGTAGATTTTAAGTTCCATGCTCAAAAGCTAAAATCCACTTGTGTATATCTTAATCAACATAGAGATTCTATTTCTCTAAAGAATGCACTATGGATTTTTGGAATAATATTTGTTCAGTAATGGAGGCTCTTGGATATCAACACCAGATACACGAGTGGTGATTTTTCATAAATTCATCGAAAATAAGTTTGAATGTTGTATTATTATATGAAGGAAATGGCTTGCCTGTGTGTTACGCATGTTAGTGGATACGAAAAAGGCATTGTTGTTAGGAAAAGTCTAATGCACTAAATATAACAGAAGCATATGCTGTGATTTCAAGGTGCTAGCTTTATTGTTTTGTTTGCAACTTAGAACACGAAATTTTGTTGTTTTTCTGTGAACGTTTCAGCAAGGGTAAGAAGTCTCATTACATAAAGAAACAATGGCCTCTCTGAATCTCTTATTCTAAAACATAAAAATGTATTAAGCACTCCTTTAGTGGTTCTTGAAAAGATGTTTTCGTTTCTCCTATATGTAAAACAATGGGGTGATCGGAAATTTTGTAAAAACTATGAACAAATCTTCTGCTGCCTTCATGTATTTCAAATATAAATTTTCTAAAACAAGTGATGTAAAGTTAAAGGAAATAATGGTTATAGGACCGGAAATAAGATCAATAATATCATATGACGAACATTTTACGTAACTGTTGAATCCATCGAAAAACACAGAGGAAAAATCATCCAAAAATATTTGTTGTAAATTTCTTGGGAATAACAAAGAAGAAAAATATAAGGAAATCTTTTGGCTTCATACAAAAAATGGAATGTAACATATCTTTAAAAATTTACCTTGTGGACTTTTATTAACAATGTTTCTCAAAAAAATTTGAAGATGTCTCTAATGACTATGATGAGCGTTTTCATCAACACATTGTTACCATGGAAAAGAGGGTACAAAGCCCAGTGGAGTCTCAATAAGCCAGCTGCGGAGAGAGAGGTATATATCAGCAGCATTGGCACAGGGCCTTCATCAGAAGTCTCTGCCATTCTGTCCTTTTTCCAGAAATCGATCTCCAGTTTTTGACTTTAAGTATGGCAAAAAGTCTTCTTCCTTCGGTCTTCCTTTTACAAAATAGGGTGGAAGAAGAACACTCCTAATGCAATATATAGAAAATATCAAAATATGCTGCTTTTTACGTAAGCCAGAGTTAACTGAATATTTATCATTAAGCTTTCCCTAGGAATCAATTCATTTATAAGTTTAAAAGACACAGGAAGAATCCTTTAATCCTTTATATATATATATATATATATATATATATATATATATAGATATATATATATATATATATATATATATATATATATATATATATATATATATATATATATATTGCATCATACGTGTCAGAGCATCACGAATGTCAAAGTATGACTTTGCTCTAAGAATCCTCCGATAGATGGCACTATCTGAGTACCTACTCCCTTAATTTTGACTTTGAGCTGGAGGGAGACGAAATATTCTTCAGATTATCACACCCATGGTAACTGCTCAACGACCGACCACTGGATTTTCAATTCCACATATTTAAGGAACACGTATATAGCATGAACTCTGTGGGTTTTTTGGTGGCATTGGGAATCGAAGCCCGCCCTACCGACGGATGGCCAATGCTCTAACCACTAGGCTACCACAGACAGCATTTTACTTTTTTGCCTCACCTGAATGAGGGTCTAAATTGACATCAATTATTCTAGAATACTATAACTTCTTGCTGATATAAGATATTGTTATTAAGTGAATAAAATGGCAATGATGTTGATATGCAAGGAACGAAATTAGATTGGAATGATGATGATGCGATTGACGGTGTTCAGCTTTAACAGCCGATTAAATGGACTGCCCCAAAACTAACCTAATAATGCATTTAAAAAATGCTTTTGCACTGTACTCTTAAGAACTTCCTTAAGTAAATTTGAACCAAACGAATTCTTATTTACAAAATTTATTATGAAATTACGTATAAAAATAGTAAATTAAGAGCAAACTGAATTCTATTTTACCTTTTCATTTAATATCGAAAGATTTCATTCAATGTATTTTATTTTTCAAAATATTTTATATCGAAAGGTTTCATTAACAATATTTCATCTAGAAGATATCATTCAGTATATAAAATGCATTCTCTCAAACATTTTGTTTTGGATTGCTTTAATCAAATAATATTGATTGAGATAAAGTGGTAGAAATATTTTGTTCTGTTAGCAGGAGTAACTTGGTATAGAAACATAACCACCTCGCTTCTGGAAGTTAGCAAATTCGATATTTTTTTTTCCACCATAAAGCAAGGGATTATGCACTGTAAACTTTTGTTCGATTGAATATCACTCCGCTGGTTTGAATTAGAATTTGGAAAATGCAGATTAGTTATCGTCTCCGTCTTATTCGAAAGAGTTCGTAATCTACTGGAAACTACGGATTCTGGATGTTGAACGTAACAAAGAATTATAATAAGTCGAAAAACGGATCGAACTTGCAGGTGGCGGCAAAATTTTCAAATGACAAATTGATTTCTCATCATAACACATTGGACTCAATGTAAATATTTTCTTCATATAACATCAAATAATTGTAATAGATAATAGTCACTTACAAATCTATTTTAATTAATTCGGATGATTGAAATTGAATAGAATAAAAATAGAATGTTATTTAAGTTAGTATATATATATATGATATATAGTGATGAAAAGTATATATTTATCAGTCATAAGTTATTCTTTTCAGTGAAAGTATATTTTCTCTCTCTCTCTGTATATATATATATATATATATATATATATATATATATATATATATATATATATATTCTAAAGTCCTAACAATTATACGCAAAAAGTTGATGTACAATATTTTATTACAGCGCCATCTAGCGACCTCAAATTCAACCTTGAACGCATCTCTTGCCGAAATCAAATCTCTTTTCATCGCGGAACAGCGAGGAGTGGATGAGGGATTTTCAACTGTCATATTCTATCAACAATTCAATCTCTCACTTGATTCGCTCGCTGTAAAACGATTCCGCCAATAAAGAGTCGAAGAGCTATCCTGTCTCCAGCGGCTTGAAACTGAGAATCGGAAATTTAAGTGGCACGGGGAATGCGCCTTAAACTGTCATCTTGATTTTGAATGCTTACATAATGCTATTATTCAATGGAGGATCTCCATGTCATCGACGTACTGAGAGTTGCGCGACGAAAACGCTACCACTATTTTTTTTTATAAGCTAAAGCACAACAAAACGACTGAGTGCAATTTGGTTTCAGAAAAAATATATTTATGATAGTTAAAATAATATTCATATAAAATTTTTCTCAAATTTTGAAAAAAAAAAGGCCATATGATTTTTTTTTAAATTTTTTTTTTTTTATTGTTTGCTAATAATTTTATCTATTTATTTATTTATATTTATCGGCTGCTTTTTTCTGGTGTGTTAAAAATGCTAAGTGAAAAAAAATTCCACGTTTTTTTCTTCTACTATCAAGTATTTTCAGCCTCAAGTCAATAGTTAGTAAGACTTCCAATACCCATGCAAAAACTATCTCTATTTTTGTATTCATATAACTCGAATGCTATCACAGCGGCATCAACAGCGCTTCTAAGTGGATCGTAACATGATTTTTATCTCTTTAATTCTATGTAACTTTTAAATTAGAATTTTAAAACTATACAATTTACAATTAAAAAAGCGGAGTTGTTCCTTTAGCCACTAAATTTATTATCTAGAATGCTAATATTTTTTAACTTGAATAATGAATAAAATTTTCGCCAATAATATAATTTGTTGACATTTCTATATTACGAGTTTACATTTTTCTTTTACTTAATCTTATCATTTATTCTGTAATTTTGCTTCATCAATGATTTCGGTAACTAATTTATTTCAAAAATTTTTTGATCGGAAAATTAATGCTCTGATTAAGCTTCATTCCATTTAGTGCCTTAAAAATATTTACATTTTAAAAAATTTTGAATGTTATCATTACCAAGTACGACTCTTTAAGTCGTTGTAAATTATATACATAAATAGCTTCATGATCTCTGTATATTTATGAAAAGATGCGAAATAAAATATCAAATGAAATTAAAATTTTGAATCAGAACAAATGTATTCCTCTATATGGATTTGTTTTTAAAACTAATAAAGCTATTAATTATTTATTTAAATGTTAAAAGTTTGATTAGTTGTATTACATTAAAAACCAATCGATGTTTTTAAGAGCATTTTAAAAAAATGTCTTTAACTAATATTTGTAAGCACTTTTTTTTAAATCTTAAGATTAATGTCTTGCTTACGCCAACAATAATATTTATTTAATTATTTATCTTTTTAAATTTATTTTAAAAAAGCGTAAAAAACACTCTTAAAAAATCGAGTGGTTTTTTACCACTCGATGAGCAATTGATATTTTGTACTCCATGAAGATACAAAATGAATCCTTTTCTACTTAATTGGGTAGTAAAGTTCTCTTTCAAACACTCCATCCCCGATTCAAAGCGATTTTCTCTCTTTTTTGACGTGTTTATGGCACAAAGCAAATGTGATGTGCTCTGATTGGTTTAAGTCATCACGTGGCTCTATGATTTCGGTTTTGTTTCGCTAAAAGTGGAGGAATTTAGTACTCCATTTTGTAAAAGTTATCTATTAGAATATTTAAAAAAAATAATTGGACAAAAAAAGTGCTGAAACATTACGGTAAGTCTTTATTTCTTATAATTAATTGAATGAAATCTTCATGTTTATGATTTTTCACCATGATATAAACTTTCCTATTCGAAAGTGTGAATAAATGAATTCTATTGAATTTATATTCGTGTAATATTTATAATATTTGAAATTTCTGATTAATTGATAATATTTAATAATATAACAATGTGTTTGCAAATTATATTTTTTATTTCAAGTACAATTTTCTGACAAAATTTAATTCATTATTAATGAATAGTAAATTATAATGAATGCATTTTTAAATTATTTTATTTTCGAAAGAGCATGAATATGACTATTAATTTTCTCGTTGATTTAAATATCCACAATGTATATTATAGAAATATTATATTTAGTATAGTGTATTGTACTGAAGTGAAAGTGCGATTAATATCAAATACAACATTTTACCAATGAATAAGAATAAATTTTTTCATAAATAAAATTCGAAGTTTTTTAATTTAAATGTTAATACAATATAAAACAAATATTAATCTGCAGAATATTACTTGACAGTATATGTCTTTTATTTATTAAAATTTCACTGACAATATTTGATTTGATTTGATTGTTTACTAAGTACAAGCATTCGTAGATAAAACGAAAAGGAATTGTATGTATCAAAATCTATTAATTTGTATATTTTAGAATTTACATCTAAAACATTTTGTCGATGGAAATATAATTTACATTCGTATTTTATGGTTGCCATTGTTATCATCGAAGAAAAAATTAAAATAAACAAAATTAGCAAAAGCAAATTGGAAACATGGAGTTATTTTGAAGATGATGAAATGCAATATAAGGAAGAAATGACTGATCAGGAATATTCTGTATAATATGTATTCAAAATAAGTTTTATACAGACTGAGAAAATGTTAACTATTGTTATTACTAAAACTATTGATTTCATTGTGCTTGTAAAATTTATTTAAAAGTTTGAAGTAATATTCTATGTTTATGTAAGAACGCGGTAGCTTAATAATAATTTTAAATCTATTTTGAAGTAAAATTTTCTAAATTTTCAATTTGAATTTAATAGTTTCAAAAGATAAATATCCAGTAATTATAATTCACTTAAACATAGTTTTTACATGTATGATGCTATTGAGTAAATAACATGAAAATTCCAATCAGTATTTTCAGTTAAAATCTCTTATTAAAATTTTTTGGTTTTGAAGTTGATTTTAAAATAATGAAAGGTTCATTAAATTATACATTAAATAAATATTACTTGGTATACTTGGTAGCTTAAGAACTTTTAATAATGTTTTTAAATCAATTTTGAAGTAATTTTTTTTCTGCTAAAATTAAATTCTTATTAACTTGATAGTAAATTTATAATTCATTTAAAATTTTCTAAAATTTTAATTTGAATTTAATAGTTTAAAATGTAAATATTCAGTATTTATTCCTTGACCATAAATAGTTTTTACATGTATGATATCATTGAGTAAACACATATGTATATATATATATGTATTTTTCCTTTGAGATAAAATGATTACAATTTTCATGTAACTCTTGCATGTAAATTACGAAGTACAAAGAAGTATGGTGTACAAAAGCATCCGTTGGTCAAGTATTTTGCATAGTACCTAGGGTATATATGTTTGAGTAATTTTCAAATTTGAATTATCGCTTTAGTATTTATTCAAATGTATAAACAAAATCAAAACTAAAATACAATCTTATTTAATTTTTATTTTTTCGTAAGATTTTTCATGCTTAACCTTGTCTTACAGTTAATTAAATTTTAACTATCTTTTATATTAAATGATAAAGTACAAAATACAAATAAAACGTAAATCCAATAAAATGTTTTTAAAGTGTTTTATTTTTATTATATGCAGATATATTAGAAAGCTTTTATTTTTATAAATAGCCTTGCGTTTGATTTGGCTCATTCCTCACTTTTTAATCTCGAGATTTATTCAAACGATTAATTTTCAGAAACAACCAATAATTTCGCCCAGATTAAACATGAATGATTTTTAGATAGAATATATAATTATTGATTGCATTTGCTGGAAACTTAAGACAAAATTAAGAATTTCTCTATGAATTTAGGTGTGTGGAAAAATTCAAACGGCTTTTAAGTCACCTACTACAATTTTAATAACTGTGCATTAAGAAATTGTTAGAGTTACATGTGTAGTACAATATACCCAAATCATAAAATTCTCTTACATTGTAAAGTTTCTATTTTACCTTAAAAATATATCGGAATTAGCGCAATGATGTAAATATAATTTTAACTTGAGTATAAAGGCATTAAAATTAACAATTTTTTTGATTTTATTGGTAAAATTTAAAGTTTAATAACCAGTAAGTTTTAAATGGTTCTTTGCTATATCATTACTGATAGCAAAAAATTATTTACAATATTGAGAATTTACTAATAAGATTTTCCATGAATTAAACTTTTAATCATATGGTGCTGCCATCTATTGGATAAAAAACAAAATATGGTTGATTTTAAAGGATTTTATTACTTAAATATTATGCAAATGCCTTTATATTTAATTTTTAATGACAAAGACTGTACAGATACATGTTATTCATCTTTTAAATTTTGTATTTATCAAATAAATATGCAATTAAACTGTAAATAGAAAGATGAATATTAAAGGTAAGACACTTTATTCCCATTAAATAAAATGTGCGTGTGTTAATTATGGTATCCATTTTAACATTTTTTCATCTCCAAATTAAGTGCATGTCTTTTAACGCCGGAATTTTCCCGAAGTTCCAAAATACGCATATTGGAATATTTTAAATCTCATAATACATGTCGAATATGCTCGGTGATATTATGCAAAACATAATAATAAATTTAAAAATATATAATAAACAAAATAAAAAAAGATATAAATAATAAATAAACAAAAAGAAATTGGATAAAAAAAACTGTTTACGATGTTTGTACGCTGGGGAGACACAAATGAAAACTAAAATAAAAATCATTTAATTTAGTTTTCATTTGTGTCTCCCAAAATATATCATCTCTAAAAATTTGTTCAGTTTTAATTGCTTTTGGGGACAAAATAGCAAACCAACAAGTTGCGTTTACTAATACGTAATTATCCTTGGATTTGGAAGTAAAATTTATGATTTTTATCTATACCTTTAATTTCTTTTGTTTTTCTGTCTTTTTTCCAGAAATTGAATGCAGATTTCTTTATAAATTTCATTGGGTTGGATATCGCGACATGTATATGGGCATTTGATTTCAACAATACCCTCTTTGCCAATTATTCCATCTAACGTGGCAGGTAAATGAGGTAAATTTTTATCGATGAATATCCCACACATGACTCTATTTTAAGTCATTTCTTTTTCTTGTTCGAGAATGGCAGTTTTTTCCTGAATAATCCAGTACAAAATTGCTTCATTTATTACGTTAGAGTATAATATTGTTTTTTACTAAATTTTGGCATTCTGTAGTTCCGACATACAGCACCGAAATTTGACGCTGTTAGGTAGGAATTCCTTAGACAATAGTTGACTCTCTTCCCACCCGTTAACTTGGCAACAATTGTGTGAATTAAATAGTTCTACAATATTAGTATTAGCGTTAAATAATAGACTTTTGGCATGCAAGGCTAAAGACTCTAAAATTTCTAATATTTTATATAAATATTATCGCTTTTAAGGAGCTGGAGGTAATTTTTTTTTTTGCCGTTTTCTTGACAAAAATAATTTTTGCATGTTTCATGATTTCCAAAGACATGATTTGGGATATTTATTATATCTGTTTTTAAGTTTACTATTTTTTGATCAAAGGGTAGCATTTAGTTATGGCTAAGAATTATATATTCTAAAATTTAATTCAGTTTTTTTTTTTTTTTTTCCCCCATTGCCCTGCTGTTCAACTTTTTATGATTTGGAAATTAATACTTTTTGTAATATTTAAAAAGATATTTTTATTATTAATTATTAAAAAGCCGCAAGTTGGTGATTTCATAGGTAGGAGTCCTCAAAATAAACATGCAAATAATTCTTGTGGAACAGGTAAATAAAACTCTCAACACCACATGTTTTCTTCAATACACGAAAACAGATTTCTTAAATTATAAAGTGAATGCTACAATACCGCATTTGTGGTTTCAGTTAAATTTCTGATTTTCTCCCCGTTTTCAAATTATTCATTACATAAAACCATGCAATAAAGTCGATTTCTCTATTTCTTATAAAATTTTAAATCTACTAATGACATATACACAGTTTGTTTTATAATGATTTTAAACTGTCATTAATATTTTTTTTTCAAGTCAAACGAAAATGTATGAAAATTTTATTAATTTCATAAAGTAAATTATTTAAGAAAAAATAAGCTTAAACATATTACATTAAAAATAAAATTGTCAATTTGTTAGCATTCTCTTTTAAATGCAATCAACGAAATATGGTTGACATTAAAGGATTGTATTGCTTAAATATTATGCAAATGCCTTTGTATTTAATTTTTTATGACAAAGACTGTATAGATACAATTTTATTCATCTTTTAAATTTTGTATTTATCAAATAAATATGCAATTAAACTGTAAATGGAAAGATGAATATTAAAGGTAAGACACTTTATTCCCATTAAATAAAATGTGTGTGTGTTAATTATGGTATCCATTTTAACATTTTTTCATCTCCAAGTTAAGTGCATGTTTTTTAATGCAGGAATTTTCACGAAGTTCCAAAATATGCATTTTGGAATATTTTAAATCACATAATAGTATAAAGCATCTAAAAAAAGTATTACAGGAAAAGTATTGCAATCAAAGATTTTAATTAATTATTTCGGTACAGAATATAATTTTAATAATAATAATATTCACACTAAATAAATTAGAGTGTTAATATTTGAAAAAAAAATATTCTACCAATAAAATGTATAATCTAGCGAGATTAAGAACTTAATCTTAAAAAAAATGAAATACAAAATGGAAAAATATTCACTCTTTTGGATTCGAGGAAATTCTAGAAATGCGATGTTGGAAAAAATGCTTTTATTTCGTATTTATCATTTCTAATTGAATTAAAAAAAATTTTTTTTTAATTCTGTGAATTATTTTTAGTGTATTAGAAACTGAATTTTATACATTTCAATTTCATCGCAAAATCACGTAATTCCTCTCCATCTGATTTCTGATGAATGGAATGATCTTTTCAAGCAATTAGATATGAGTATAGATATTAAAAATTATTACTGTAAAATAAAAATACATTACAGTGATATACAGTAGCTATATAAAGATCTTTCCTAAATTTGTTTAGTTTTATCATATGATATACCCATTTTAGATTTCGATGTAT
Source organism: Latrodectus elegans (assembly GCA_030067965.1). NCBI lineage: Eukaryota > Metazoa > Arthropoda > Arachnida > Araneae > Theridiidae > Latrodectus > Latrodectus elegans. The sequence continues at coordinate 9,674,811 of CM057819.1, read as the reverse complement.
TTTTTTAATTTTTAAATTTTTAACTATATATTTAAAAATTCCTTAAATTTTTTTAAATGCGTCGAAAATTTTTTGAAAACTTTAAACTCAATTTTGAATTTGGTTCAAATAAAGCTTTTATGTACTTCAGGAGATATTTTAAAAGAGTAAATTACAAAGAAAGACTAAACATATGTGTGCTTATTCACCTGTTATAGGTTGTGGACAACCCCATTCTCCAAATAAATCTTAAAAATGACAATATTCTGAATTGATCTGTAGAAAGTTGGGGATATATGTTCCATCTCAAATTAGAAGCATCTGTACCCAGTGCAAGGGGAGGGGAAGGACTTGCTTTGCAGTGAAATCATAAACAAATATAATTTCTTTTTCTACCTCCGATGAATCAATTTAATTTAACCCATTAAGGGGTAATGTAAAACACAAATCTCATGCATTTCGATTAATAATTTATTTCTTTTGTAAAATTTATGTCAGATATTGGCTTTTTATTATTTTTAAAGTTGATTTCTTTAGATCAGCAAATTATTTTTGATTAATATGCGCACTGAAAAAGTAAGTGCCTATTTATAAGAATTATGATACCTAAAATAGTTACATAAAAACAACAATAATTGCATTCCAGCTTGAAATTTATTTATTTTCTCGTTTGTATATCATGTATTTGCTTTTTGTAGATAAAATGCATGTTGTAGATTCAAAAACATTTAAAATGATAAGAATGTTGAAATGAATTCACAAGAAATTCGAATTTTCGGAAAATAGCATTCAACATCCATTGAGAAATGCGTCAAAAGGAATATGTTCAACAGAATCTTGCGGTTGATTAGTTTGGAATGGCTGTATTAGAAATCTGTTTGGAGACGATACTTCGTGTTGTAACACGTATTGCAACTTTGTGGCAACAAGGTGATTTATGATTTAATTATTGTTGTAGCCATAACAGAAATGAAGTCGTTCAATCACACTATTTCTAGACGAGTTACTCAAGTGACAATGAGCATATCTAATTGATTCTCAATTTCCTTCCTGATACTCTTTAACATCTGTTAATAATTTCCCCCGTTTCTCTTATTTGCTCCAAAGCTATTACTGTGATACAACACATCTCTACTAGAAGAAAGGTAGTAATTATATATCCCCCGTTTTTACTTTTTTTGGAACGTACTATCAAAATGAATGAAACAAAATTACGAATTATAAAAATCAAAAATTAACTTCATAGAACATAATATAAGTTTCCATATCTAAATTTCCACGGGAAAAAAGTTATCGGGCTTGTTTATCATATTCAATATAATAATTTCAAATTCAAACATTTCCTCTCGAACATCGATACTAAAACTTTAGTTACATATTTTATATCACCTTAAATGCTGCATGATATTTACTCATTCTTTTGATATTTTAGTACTTTTATTCCTTTTTTGTCAAAAGTAATGTCATTTGCGTTACGCAGGACAATATTCTTCTCAAATAAATTTTGTAAACATAAAATGGTTTCCCGAAAGGCATTCTAATCCTTTCATCTGTATTGTAGTGTGTTGCAATGTATTGTAATAATTCGTTTTGTTATTGAAATGCTTTAATGTTGTTTTTCCGTTGAACTTTTACTACAAACTCAATTTTTTTTCAACGATGTATATAATTTTTCAAATTTAAAATATGTTTAATTTCTTATCAGACGCAATATTTTAGTATGATAGTATCGTATGCTTATTAATCATACCTTATAGTGTATAGTATTTTTTGTTTTCTTTCATGAAATAAGTTGAGAGTAAAATTAAATGTCCAAATGTTTGTAGAGGTAAAAACTCATTAATTTTGGAAAATGATTAAAAATCAAATTAAAATATTTGTCTCACTATTATTTTGATAAACTTGTTATCATTCTTATTATTAGATATTTTATTATATAAGAAATATATATATATATGTGTGTGTGTTTCTATTGTAAAATGCATTTTTTATATTAAGTTCCTTAAATTTTTAATACATAGGTAATCTTGTAATCTTGTTTCAAAATCGTAGTATGTAATATAATTGAACAAGGTAACACAAAACAGTTTATAATATTTCCCTTTTAAAATTTACTTAAATGAAAGTAAACAAAGTTGACTTAAAAGTACATATTATAGCTTTTTTTCCAAGGCTAATAAACAGGAATCTAACATGCATTATTTACAGATGTCTTTTCAATTTCGTGAGTGAGAAAAACTTAATTCTTCTAGCTCGATTTTGAAGTGTTTCCCAATCGCAGCGTAACACAGCGGGAATCATATGGGGAGAAGTTTTTCCGAGAAATTCCTCCTTCTTAAGGTTACCGTAGTGAAGTCGAAAATCAGCCAAGTTAGGCATTATAAATTTTCCAGCTTCATAGATGGCGTTGTGTACAGAGATGGATTTTCAGAAATAAGAATGAGTTTGATTTTTTAATCAAAATTCGTATCGAAATATTAATGCAATCAAAAATATTTTTAGCTTAGAATAAACAAAAATGTTCATTTTGTAATTGTACGCAGAAAAAAAGGAAATATCTTTAAACCAAATTTTGTACAACCTCAATGAAATTAGAATTTGGTTGAAATTTACTCAGATGAAGATATTTTGACATTTTAAAAATATTTGCAAAACGCTAAAAATTGGCATCGAGGTGACAGTAGCTCTGTTCTTTGTAATTTGCAAAAGACCGGAAGTTTCTATCATGAAAATAGCACTTGTGACACGTTTTAATATTATCCATAAGATTAACATAAGATTCGATTTTCCGCAACGGAGGGCTATCAAGGCCTTAAGAACTCTGGTTAGTTATGGGGGGAATGGTGGCCTCACTGGAACTAAAGGTAAGCTTATCTATTGTACCAATAGTAACGCTATAACTTGCATACTTTTACATAAAAACATTGAGGTTTTACCCCTCTTTGAATTTATCCTTAGGGACCTGACAGTTGTGAAAGTCAGACTCGTCATAGAGGGAGAGGACAGAGAAATTGTTTTTGGCTCTGTGTACTTGCCCTATGAAGAGATTGCTCCACCTGACCATTCTCTGCACACACTCATGAACTTTTGCAGAGACAACAATTTGCAGGTAGTCCTAGTACTAGACTGTAATGCTCACCATGTTGTCCTGAGATGTACGGACATAAATAAAAGAGGTGAGTGCCTTTAGAATTCATTCTAAACTACGAGTTTATTCTAAATGAGGGCAACGAACCCATTTTCATTACTTCCAATCGATCTGAAGTAATTGACATTACCATAACGACAACGCTAATTAGCAAAATATCAAAAATTAGAAAGTAGTTGGCAGACCTTCTGGTTCAGACTATCAAAACATCCATTTTGAAATTCACTCTAATGTGTGTCTGGATCGCATGTTCAGAGACCCAGATAGAACGGACTGGAAGAAATTCCATGAGACTGGGTTGGTTGAGCTTGGGAACAGACCTATTTATAATATATACAATACCCAATATAAAGGCATTTGCATAATATTGCTTAAATATTATGCAAATGCCTTTGTATTTAGTTTTTAATGACAAAGACTGTATAGATACATGTTATTCATCTTTTCCATTTTGTATTTATCAAATAAATATACAATTTAAATGTAAATAGAAAGATAAATATTAAAGATAAGACACTTTAATTTAACATACGTTCCCATTAAATAAAATTTGTGTGTTATTAGAGATAACTAGTGTCTAGAAGTTACAGCAGACCTGCACAGTAGTATTCTAGATTCTTATCATAACAATTGTCCTATTCACACTAGGAGAGCTAAACTCCAATGTCTTTGGTGGAATGACTCTGTAGCAGTCGAAAGAGCAAATGTTAGGAAACTTTTTAATAAAGCTAAGAAAAATGGTGAAGAGGAGAACTATAAAACGGCCCTCACTAATTATAACAAACTTGTTAGGAAAAACAAAATTAACTTTTGGAGGAAGTTCTATGAAGAGAGAGATTCTATCTCTGGAGGAACTAGGCTACAAAAACTCCTCAAAAGGGATGAACCTATTTTGGTTGGCACCTTAAAGGAAGAGGAGGGTAATTTTGCTGCTTCCGGGAAAGAGGTTATGGAAATAATGACCAAAACCCACTTTCCAGGTGCTAGAGATATTTATAGCAACGAAGGGGAGCACTGCATGGGCTCTTTGCAAAGAGTCAATAGCGATCAATGGACTATCGCTAAAAATATCGTTAACTACAACAATTTTAAATGGGCAATATCTGCCTTTAAATCTCTAAAAAGCTCAAGGCCTGATGGAATTATGCCCATGCAGTCTTCCGGATCCTCAGGATGATCCGGAAGGCAGAGGAGGTTATTATACTAGTGCTAACTAGAATTTACAGAGCTGGCTTAGCACTGGGTTACATACCAAAGATATGGCAGAAGGCCAGGATTGTTTTCATTCCTAAACCTGGCAAGGACACCTGTGACCAGACCAAATCTTACAAACCTATCAGTCTCTTAAAATTATGGAGAAAATCATTGATCGGCATATTAGAGATTACTTAGATAGTAACAGTCACTTGCATGGCCTATCAACCCGGCAAATCTACTGAAACTGCTTTACATCATCTAGTTTCTAAGATTGAAACCACTCTAGATCAAAACGAAATTGCCTTGGCAACTTTCCTCAACATCAAAGGTGCCTTTGATAACACTTCCCATCAATCTATCCTTAATGCACTTAGAGGGACAGGAATTAATCAGACCCTGTGTGCTTGGATTGAGGCCTTGATTTTGGATAGATGTATACAAATGAGCATCTTCGGTGAATCATTTGAAAAAAAGAATGCTAGAGGGTATCCTTAAGGATGTGTTTTCCCACCATTACTTTAGAACCTAGTAGTAAATAGCCTTATAAAATATTTAAATGATGGGGGCTAACAAAACTGATGTTTTGCATGTACACAGCTATTGTCACGCAGCCATTTGCGCTAGATTATGCGGGTGAGGATCTATACCGCGAATATCCTGATAGAAACCCTTTCAAATATTCTTGAATGCATTTAATTAAGGTGACTTTACTAGCCAGGGAAGAATGGTAAACTCATCTTGGTGCACTTCGAACCATGCGGCACACTGCCAGCCGCAGGACACCTCGCTTTATCCTACTGATAGATGCCATCATCCTGAGGAAAACAATGCACATATAGGGGTGGACATGGTCGGCAAAGACAAATGCGTACTCGTATTGATCCAACGTACCTTTCACAATAATGAGTAAACCCAGAGAGTGCCAGGAAAACATTTCTTAGAACACAATGTTCCCTCCTCTAGCCTGGACCATTCCGGAAATGTTTGCAGAATTTTTGCTTTCAGAGGTTTCATGCCAGTGACCATCTGTCCGATAAAGCATAAAACCAGTCCATTGGGAAACGTTACCTGTCTCCACTCAGTGAGCGTCCAATTGTGGTGATGGTGTGCAAATTCCAGTTTTCATCTCCGATGGACAGGAGTCAGCATAGGTGCATGATCCAGGTGTTTGCTTCGAAAGCAAAGTTGCAGAACGTTCGCTGAATAGTAGTTTAGGCGGCATTGTTAGTAGCCTTTAGGTTCTTCTAGGCTCAACGGAATAGGTGGTCTATTCGCTGGAATGCATTTTTGCAGCCGTCATTCACCTCTCATGCATGGCCCGTTGTGCACCACGTTTGCCACATCGCTGATTTTGAAAAGTCTTGTTTTAACATGTATGGTATACTTTTACAACGGTGCGACGCGAACAGTTCACAAACTTAGCAATTGCGGAAATTCCTCCACTTATGATCCAAAAGCTTCTGGTGATGCTCTTTTGGACTTCAGATAAATCGCTATGTTTCTGTATTACGCCAACGATCGCAATGTTTTCCGAAGTCCTCGCACACCCTCTGTATACGCTCAACTGCACTGTGCTGCCATGTCTTCTGTAAGCCGCGGTGGCCTTGTTGATCAAGGTGTCGTTCTCATTATCAAATGATAGTGAGTTCTAATTCCGGATTAAAATTCACCTTGTTTGCTAAAGGCTTCTGGTGCACGTTAGAAAAGTCGTGTCGCAATGTCTTCCAAGTGATATGATACCTCTGGAGGTGTCAGGCCAAGTATTGGGGACCTTTTACTTGTTCCGTGCTTCAAAATCACAAAGACTCCACCCGGCTGCTTCTATCTAACTGGTAGAGCCCAACTCAAGTCTAGATACAGGGAAGCATGCTGATTCAACAAGAACAATTGCTTTGTGTGAGAGGTTATTTAACGTTGACGTTGGTCACGTTAATGTTACTGCACTGTGTAAATTTGTGCGTGAAGTTTAGAAAATTAAACTATAATTACTTGATATCCTCGTCACGTCTGAAATATTTGTTAAAATGAGATTTTTACTGCTCTCTACTGAGCTTTATTTTCCACTTAAAAATAAAAATATAAATCAAATGCCAAGTTTGTTTTATTTGTAGTGGAATCAATATCCTTTATGTACTAAAAGTATCCTACATCATCATTTACTTCCAGCTAAATGAATTTATAGAGTTAAATTAATTATTTTTAATTAAATATTATTAATTAAATTATTTCAGTTTGAATGTTTCCTAGAGGAATTGTATTTTAAAATTTTTAATTTCATGAAAATACTTCTATAGGTACTATGTTGTAGTTTTATAAAGAATAATTATGGTTTATATCCTTAATTTAAAATAATTTGCTTCGAAATTCGTTTTATAGTAATACAGTACAAATGAGAGGGAGTAATCGGAAATCTTGAGTAACTATTATGCTCCTAGGGCCAAAAGTGTTCTTGCACAGAACTTGACCGGCTTATCCATCATGATAGTTATCTTAGAGTTTTTTCCGCGTTTTTTCCATTCCAACACATGAATATGGACTACAATCTATGAAAAATCATCTTGCGTGGTAATAAAAATGTCACAAATTTCTAAACATTAACTGTATTTGTCTTAAAATATCTCAGACAGTTCTGAAATTCTAAAATTTCGAGCAAAAATCGCGCAATTTAGGCGTATTCTAAGTTAAAAATGGCATCTCTAGTCGTTTGTCTACTTGGTGAGATTCTTAGCAACTTGGCGATTTTTGTCAGGATTCTTCGCGATTTAAAGATTATTTGGCAATAAATATATAAATCTGGAAAATTTCAACACCGAAGTACTAAGACCAATATTGCTCGAGATAGCTTAGAACCTTCCACAAACCTTGGCGAAACTCTAAGATTTACCAGCCGAGTCATGTATGAATACCGCTTCCCTACAAAAAATTATTACGCTCGTTTTCATTCATAATAATTTTCTTATCAGTCTAGAGCACAGAAACTGTTGTCTGTCAGAGGTGTTAGAGATTTCTATATTTGGCAGCTGTTTCTTGTTCTATTAGCTGAGTTGAAGAGTATACTTGTGACTTCTTACAGCTGACAATTTCCTTTATTTCATTGAAATTGCTAAGAATAAAATTCTTGTGATTTTTAAGAAATTGTTATATCGACTCTCAATCAAGGCAAACCCTGAATCGCATACACTATACTGTGAATGTTAGGTATAATAAATAATAGTTTTTGCCCACTATGACGCATATAATCAAAAATAAATATACTTCACATCTTTTTGAGCGACTGAGCAAATCGGTTTTTTGCTTCTCAAGGAAAAAAAATTTAGGTCCTTAATAAGTTTCTTTAATACAAAAATTTTTACTACATAAAAATAGATAAAAAAAATTTTATATATCATTATCTCTGAAATAATTTTTTTTTATGATAAATTATGCAATGATAATAAGCATATAATATTTTCACAATGCATTTCAGCAGTCTGTTGAAAGAAATACTATTTTTAGGCGAGAAAAATATTTTCAAATTAAAGAATACGGAAAAAAAATATTTAGAAAAATTAATAAAAGTCTACAATAGTTATTGTAAAATCTCTGTACAAATGATATAATTGTATTAAATAATAAAAAAAATATGCAAATGTGTTTTTTTTTTTAAATTATGCCGGTTATCCTCAGGCATAACTGTTAAAATGTTTAGTTCCAAAGCATGCTTGGTGCTTCAGTGAGTACCATGCATACTTTGGAGCTAAACATTAAGAGTTTCTCTTTAGGCTGACCATCTAACCGACATACTTGCTTGATACCCCAGGACTCTTCGTCAGGAAAACAGATATGGGCAGTGTAAGCCCTGTTGAAAATAATTCTAAGTGTAAGGGGTGTGTCATTTTATAAGTTTATACATACATACATACATGCATGCATACACACACACACACACACATATATATATATATATATATATATATAAATTCTGTGGCATGACAGCCTATGTGGGTCAAAGCCTACAGTGCCCACATCGTTTTCATGACCGAGAAGTAGTGGGGTACAAAGCATATTTCCCTATTATGTGGTCAACCTAATGCAAAATCCTCAGTTTTAGTTACCAAGCATGCTTGCTACTCAGTTTATCGACCTACTAAATGGATGAAAGGCTGAGTCAACTTTGCCTAGCCCGAGGATCGAACCACAGACTTGTGCCTTGGGAGAGTATATATATATATATATATATATATATATATATATATATATATATATATATATATATATATATATATTCTTTTCGAAACAAATTTAAAATTTCATAGTAAAATTTTTATTTATTTATATTTTGCTTTAATGAATACTACTCAATTTATATTCATTTAAAATAAGACAGTTTAAAATTATTAATCTTATTTTTGGGTGTAAAAAAAATGTTTATTATTTTGAGATACTATTAAGTGATATACTTTTGCAAATAAATAAATTTTATTTAGTAGTGATTAAATCTATACTTTTGTCGATTATGACGTGAAATTGAAAGCGTGAAGATACGTGACGTCAAAAGCCACGTTGCAACGTCATTGCTACAGAACTCCTTACAAGAGCTTTAATAGCTATTCGGCGACAACATCGCGAGGAAAGCCAGGATATATACAAGATGCCATCTCATAGGATTATCAGATGTCATCTTGTTTTCAACTCGTCTGAGGGGCGTAAAAAGGGACAAACAAACGAAACCAGCTGCATTCCATGCCAAGAATGAAGAAATTAGTGTACCTTGAACTTTAGCGGACTTTATGAACTTACTTATAAGATTCTCATTAACTGTGCCTCTTGCCCAATATGTTTGAATCGGGAAATTTGTCGCCAGTAGAAAATTAACACTGGAAGAAGGGATTTCAAATTAATCTCAAAATAGTCCCTGTTTACTGTGCCCGCATCCGGTTTTTTCCTGGAAATATGATAAGATACTAGTGGGGAATAGTATGAAGGAGGTGAGAAATATATAGTAGTTCGCCCTAAATTGAAAATAAACTCAGTTTTATTATTAGCGGACCTGAAATTAGTAAATGAACTTCAAAAATGTAAGACTTAGTTTAAGCTTCACTCTTTATTTTATTTTTATTAAATAAAAAAATTATGTTAGATATTTGAAAATTTAAGTTTTATTTTTATTTTATCTAGCGCACATGCATTAAAAATATTAGCTTGTGAATATTGATTTTTTTTATCAGTAGTATGCCCACAATTGAAAAATATGTATTCAAAAATCGAATTCCTTATTTCACTGGTTTATTTAAATTATTTACACACTTTCTTAAAGAATTTTCATTCAACATATAAGTTTTCTTTTCTTTTAGAAAGCACATATTAAAAATGTTTAACACGTGATTAATATTTAAATTATGCTAAAGATTCTTCAAATGTTTAAGCACTGTTATATGAGTAATTCAGAGAGTCTTATGCAATTAAATTGAAAAACAAAAATTTAGATACATATTTAAGTATATTTATATATAAAACTTACTTAATTCAATAATTTTTAATATTTTTGATCTATTTATTCGATTCGTACAATTTATGAAAACTTTTTTCAAGGAGAGAGAATAAATTTTATAACAGGGTAGTTCCTTAATAGTAGGGGAAATTGTTCATTTGAAACTAACAAAAATCAAAATGTAAAATGTAATTTTAAGGACTTTGACTTTTGCAAAATTCATATAAAAGAAAATTTTTAATTATGTTATTAATCTTGTTTTATCATTGAAAAATTTCTTTTATTAGTGAGGAATTTCAAAGGATTAGAGTATAGTTGAATTTAATAATAGTTTATTTTTTTATTTTTTATAAATTGTATCCATTTTTTAATAAACTCTGTAACTTAAACTTATTTCTTCTTAATCTGCAACCATTGGGAAATTTTACATTTATATTCCTTGCATTGCCGGCCAATTTGTCTAGTGGTCAGCGTGCCTGACTACTGATAGGAAGGTCCTGGGCTCGAATCCCGGTTTAGGCATGTATGTACTTTCTCCCTCTCTATACTATCGTTGTCCTTTCCTTGTGCGTGTGAATGAAGTATGAATGATGCCTACCCTATAAACGGGTCCCTATGGCATGTGTGAGGGTGGCACACCTCCTCTGGTGCATCCGGGGCAACGCCTCGGCGGCTAAGAGGTCCGTGTTTCTGGCCGGTTCCTTGAGTAAATAAATTAATTGGGCACACACACAATAAATTAATTGACTCTGTTGCAGTTGTAACTGTCTACAATCTCCCATTGGGAAAAAAGAGTATAGTTAAATAAAAAAAATCTTTTTTTTAAATCTAAGAAAAATCATTAAATATAAAAAAAAAATGTGTATTATATAAATAAAATATATTCATAGAGAGAGAGAAAAATTATACTTAAAGAAAAAATATGTATCTGAAAATGTCTTTAAAATCATTCATGGTAAAAAAAGTAGATAGAAGCTCTATGGAAGTAGATAGAAGCTCTATTTTTATCAATGAACTAACAAATATTTTTTTTAAAAATACCAATAACCATAACAAAAAATAAATTAAAGAATATATTTATTAATAGGCGAATAAACACATGGTTAAATTTAAAATCATAGAGTAGGAATATTTAAATCTTTTTTTTTTTTTTTTTTTTTTTTTGGTAAAAATCTTATTAATTCTGCTTTTTTTACTATTTCAGGTATATATATTTTTATTTCGAATATATTCTACATTTTTGCTTTTGATAATTTATTTTATTTAAAATTCATACTTGAATTTAATCATTTTGTAAAATTTTGTATTTAGTGATCAGCTTTGAATAAACTAGTTTTTATTTAAATTTTTATTTCATTCATTTATTTATTTTTAGGGGAAGTTATTACGAAAGGCTTGAATCTGTTATAAAAAATTAACCTCGCTGTTATAATGGTTGCAATTGAGACATTGTATCAAAAAAAAAAAAAAAAAAAAAAAAAAAAACGATTTTTTTGTTTGCTTACTAATTTATTTATTGAAACACCTGAAGACTGAACAAATAATTAATGCTATGTAAATAAACATAATTTTTCAGCAAAGTAAATAAATTTAAAATTTTATTCGTCCTTTCCAATTTAAAATAACCATAAAGTGGATGTTTTGTTTCTTTCATTTTGCTTTTTCTTCTGTTCTGTTGTCAATGTGTTAATGCTTTGAATCAATGGTAAACGGCTTCTCAAGAGGATGATTGGGTCCTTATATAAGGAATCGTTTTCTAAATAAAATAGCGACATTATTCTCAAACATTCGAGGATGAACCTCGTCTTGCTTGCTACCACTCGAAGAATGCGATTGGAGGGCTGACAGCAAATCAGTCATCAAATCGGATATACGACGCCGTCTCAATCATGGAGAAAAGAATATAAGAGAAATAGTTCTAACCGCGAAATATCATGAGCGCCGGTGAAGTAGATAGAAGGCGATACCACGCCCACTCTGTGTTTCAAGAGACAGTACTTTCGTATTGAGAACACAGTATAGGAAAGCATTATTTTCATTTAAATTGCCCACACCGAAATAAAAAAGATCTAAATTACTTACTATTTTTTAAAAAAGTTATTTTTATTGATAGTTGAATGCTTATTTTGTGTATTTTTGCTAATTATTAATATAATGTATTTCAATAAAGAAATTTTAGAAGTATTATTCACCTTTTTGACGTATTATTCACCTTCTTTACCTATGCTTGAAATACTCTGCTATTTGGTTATGATTTTTCCCTTTATAAGAAAGAATTATACTTCTGTTTATTTATCTATATAGTAAAAGAACTTTTCCTTTTGTGTATTTTTAGTCCAATATTAAAAAAAGTATTTATTATCAATAATTTGTAAATGAATTTTGTTGAATAATGTAAAGTAAAAAATTTGTAATACAAAGTCAACTGTAAAAAAAGCTAGAAACTAAATAAAAAAATTTTTTTTAAATTTTTTTTTATTATCTAAAATTGAATTTCAACAAATCTTGGTTTATTATATTTAATAAGATTTAGATATAATAAAAATATCTTCTCAAGAATTTTGCTATTTTAATATTAATGTAACGCTAAAAACTAAGTAATTTGGTTTTAAAAAATTGGAATTTATTCATTAGCAAAATAATTAAAAGTATTCCTAAACTTATAAAATTAATCTCCTTTAAATTAATTTCTTTACAAATGGGACTTTTCTTTTATAATGATTATTCAATAAACATTCGTTAAAATAATTTCTGTTTAAACAATGAAATTTATATAAATATATTTTCTTTCAAATATTTCAATTCAACAAGAGGCTTAATAGTAAAGAACAGGTTTTAGTGTAATGCTTTGGAAGACAGAGGTGATACGGCACATACGTCAAGAGCTGACCAATCGGGCGGCTCCACTTATCTTCCTTCCTCCATGGTCTATATACGATGTGAGGTAATTGAAGAGTTTTCTGATTTATGGATACTTAAAACTAATGAGAATTGCAATAAAGAGAAAGTAGTCATGATTACAACTGGAACGAAAGAAACAAATTGGTTGACCTTATTCCCTCAAAATTGCAGGGAATTTTTCATCTCTACTTTAAACCTATATCTATTTTATTATCTTGAACTGATAAAGAAAAAATAATATTAATTTATTTCTTAAAGTAAGGAAAATAGAAATTTTATTAGAAGTTTCATCAATTTCTTAAAATACATTAATTTTATTGACAATATAGTTATCTAATATAAATGCTTATAAATAGAACACTTATTTTTTAAATATTTTTAGTTATATATATATTGTTACTTTGTTATTTTAATATCTTAAAAACGAGTTAAAACTGAAGCTTTATTTCTGAAAATTTTCCTCAGGAAATGTATAGCTAGTAGTAATTTCAATGTATTTTAAACAAATTTAATTGATTAGAAAACGAAATATTTGAGAAATTGAATGTAAAAGAATGCTGAAAAAGAATTAATTTGGTATTTGATCAAGAAATGCCAAATACATAGCTTAATTAAATCATGGACTTATAAACATGAATTAACAAGAATGTCATGGACTATGAGGAAAATAAAGCTATTTAATAGAACACTAATAAGCTTAGAAAATGTATTGATACATCGAAGGAAAAAAGGATTTTGGAAGTTTATTGTAATATGGAAATAATTCTTCATATGTTTTTTATTATTTGAGTCACAATAAAACTATTTGGTTGGATTGACCTTTCCAGTTTGATAAGCGAAGAACTATTTAAGATATTCGTTACTGTAGAGAGACTGAATTCTAATTTTGTGTAATGCACAAAACAGCAGCCTTTCTGTATAGTTACAAATCTGTAGATATTATTTGTGTGCGTCTTAAAATATCACAGACAGAACACATCGGAAATACTTAGATTTGGGTAACAATTGCGCAATTTAGACGTATTCTGCGTTAAAAACGACAATTTTATTGATTTGGCAACTTAGCGACGTTTTGGAGAGATTCATGCATTTAGTTGAATTTGCTATGAATTGTGATTTTGTCTTGTGATTTTATAAGGGATTGTTTTATCGACTCGCAACGAACACGAACCCCGAAAAGCGATACAGTATAGCGTTATCTACAATCATGTGAAGAAATCCTCTTTTTTGAAAGAAAATTTCTTGTCCCATCGCTAAATAAACTTACTTAAACTGTGAAAATCAATTGTGAATGAAAAAAATAAATAAATAATCGTCTTTAAAAAAGAATAATTATTATAACTTATCCTCGTTTCTTAAGTTTATTTCTTAATTTTCAAAAAATTACTACTTAAAAAGATTCATATTGTTAACTATTCTAAAAGATCCCAAAATTTTTCAGTGTTATTTTCAAGTCATTAAAGTTTTCACATTCATCACCCTTACTTACGCACTCATTTTCAGATATGGAACAAACAGCTATATAACATAATGTTACTAATTTGCTTATTATAATGAGCTTTCGATTCCTGCCCCAACCAAAATATCCGTCGTGTTCCTCAATGGCTTCTGGAATACGTTAAATATGTCATGGTTGAAATGTCCTCTATGTGAAATGATACTTCTGGGGATGGCCAAGTCTTTTGTTTAGTCTCTGCTTCTAAATTGCGAACCCAACCACTTTAGGTGCCGCGATGGCACAGTCACTGGGTATCCTTATTATACAAGGTGCCATCACTTCCGCCTCTTATACTGGAAAATGAAAATCCTACTAGTCCGGCGTTATATATATATATTATAATAATAATAAACTTATTATTAGTTTTGAAAGTTTCTGGAAATTTTGTAATTAAAGTACAGACAACAATTTTCATAGGAATTCATCACACTTTTAAAAATAGGAGAATTTGAAAAATTTTGAGAATACACACTTTTATTCTTAAAAATGTGAAGACGTAATAATAAAAGACGTCTTTGAACATAGATTCGTCCTGAGGACAAACAGAAGCCTTAATTTTGGCATGAGTACATTTTATACATTCTTGTTTACGGTTTAGTTTACTGCCCAGTATTCGTTTTCTGCTCACGAAGGCCAATTAGATGTGGATTTATGATATAAAATAAATTATGAATCACTACAAACATCCAAATCCAAGGGAGGATTCGAAATCAAATCTGTTGAACCAAAATCAAGAACGCTAACTATCAGCAAATAACTAGGCCTTTTTTTATTTTTGCACAAAACTACTAGTTAATGATAAAGAAATAAGTCAAAGATTCGAATAATAGCAAAATAAAGGAAATATTTACTATTATTATGATTTCAGTTATACTCAACTTTTCAAAATGATAGTGAGAACTCATACACGAGGACATGAAATGATAACAATGGCACTAACTTTTATCTTGATACTTTAATTTGTTTATTAATTTTTTATAAAACAAATAAGATATTATAATATATCTCATCATATGACCAGTTTGTGTCTATAATGTAAATGCGAGTATATGAACAGATTCGAGATATTTCTTCACTTCAGTTCCATAAAAGTGCTAAATTTAAAAATTTGTTCTTTTTTATTCACGTTTTAAATGATGTTTTATTTTAAATTAAAATTGTCCTAAACAATTTAGCTTTAAATTTCATGGCAAGGATACCACACAAATTATAGTTTAGAAAAAATTTGTAAATTTTTTATTATTTCATTTTTATTGAAATCCGTACAACAACTAAGTTTCTCTATCTGTGTGTTGCTTTTCTTTACTCAAAGATGTCAATAGTTATTTCGATGTAAACTGCGAATTAATTCATTATTTATGTATGTTATAGTAACATTTGGTGCTAATTATGTTGTCTTGTCTATATGCTTGAATCTTGTTAGCTATTGTGAAAGGTAGGTTGTTTTTATATGCAGTAGTTTAGTCACCAATTGGTGTTTGAAGATTCTCTTTTGAATTCTATTTAAACTCTTTTAAATGCAACAAAATGTACTATTTTGAAATTATTTGAGTTCTTCTATACCCGAATTTCGCTTGAGTATATATTAATATTTATATAGATGAGTGCATGATAGATTTGTTTCGAATTCTACCATAACTAAAAAATTAATGAATGTGTAATGTATTCTAAACTAGTACATTCGTTATGGTATAAGTTTCTGTGCTTTTAGTCATCTTTACAATTCTTATATTGGATAACCGTAAGAAATATTACTTTTGGCTTAGATTATCTCAATAAGCAGAGTAATATTTAAATTATATTGTTGCGCAACTTCTAATATTTCTTATGCTAAATTACGATCTGCACAAATGGCCGTTTTCTTTTATTTTACTTGCTAAAGCGACTTCTATATTTACATTCTTTGATGAATCTATATATTTTAAAAATGCTTTTAAATGTTTCAAATTTATTTACCAATTTACATGTTACTTGACTTTCACATAACATTTTTTGACTGTAAGTTTTTAATGTAATTAATAAGTCATAATAAATTGAAAGCAATTATGAGTGTGATAATTTTAAAAGGATAAAATTTTTTACTTATTTTAAAGAATGTATTTAATAAAAGCATCTTATTTTGTCTTATTAAATACACATTTACGTTTAATTACCATGATAATGTAAGTACTTATAAAATGCTTTTTTTTTCTCATGTAATGTTTTGATAATGTACATCAGTGTTATGATTAGTTTAAATTTTAAGGCTTAAGAAAAATTATTGGATTTTAACTTTCTAACCAACAATGTTTACTTATATTAAATTACTAAGCACTTCATAAAATAAGGAGGTTAGTATCCTTCAAAACATTGTTGCAGTAACTATAAAGTAACAGCTGCAAAAATAACCAACCAAATGAAGGCGTGGTAGCCAGATTGGTTTGGGTGTTTGTTCTCGTTATCTGAAGATTAAGAGTTCAAATTTCTACTTGACATACATTGTGTTCGCTAATGGTATTTGCAGCACATTAAATATATTATGTTTTCAATGTCCACCATGTGAAATTATACCTCTGTTGGTTTTCTGCTTCTATATAATGAAGACCCAACCAATTTCAGGGCAATAAGAGTGCACCTTCTGTGTGCTCTTCTATATAAGTTGTCATCACTTCTGCCCAGTGTAGTATTAAAAAATGGAAACCCTAGTAGTAGCAATTAGAAATGAAAAAATAAAAATCTAATTGTTTTTCTGATTATTTTCTTGCATATTTGCATTTATTTTTGTAAAATTATAATTTTATATCAGATTTTGCCAGCCAAGCTACAGCCATATGGTTAATGATTTTACCTTTGTTTTAACAGTTTGTGTATTTGAATGTATCTTCAAGCATATGTGTTTGTAGTGGTTCAGAATCCATTTGAAATTGTAGATCTTGGTCATTAGCTCTTCTGTGCAAAAAATTACTGATTGACAAACAAAACAAATGTTTGGCCATTTGAATTCTATTTGTTTTTAACACCACAGCATTTAGTTTAACGATTCTACTTTGTGAAGTGAGAATTAATAATGTGTAAATATTGTCAATCAACATAGCTTAATGTTAAGATGACTCTCTAAAGCAAAAAATCCTAGGTTCTTTTATAGCTACCATTGAAAAACGAAAGTTCGGTATTCTGCATCTGTCTTTGTTTTGCAGATCTGTATTTAGGAGTCAGATTGACCCTGCTTATGATTCGTACCCTGCAGAGGTCTTTTAATCGCTGACTAGCTACCTTCTATAGAATTTGTGTGCGCACCTGTCTTTGAACATCAAACTGTGATTTACTGTTATGTATACAAAACAATCATCTGAGAAACAATCATATTCTCTCCATCACTCTGACATTACAGTTGTACCTAGAAGAACACATTCATGCAGAATTCCAAACAAAACATCTTTACTCCTATTTTCAACAACATGAAAAAAACTTATTCAATCCTCTTTCAATTCCTCCAAGCACCCACTTCCTCTCACATGATTACCTTTATTATACTTTCTTCTGCCAAACTCACTTTCATTAATCTCAACTTCACTCACTACACCAAACATTTCACTTTCACAAACACTAATTTCCGAACACACTTCTTTAAATACTCATCCAATTAGTCACAGTTTTCTTATCCAATCGCTGATCTTTCACAATAAGATCATGCGTACATTCTTTCACCCATATAAGTCATCAATAAACACTCATTTCCATAAAAAAAACCACAAGCTCTTTCATACAGATCTTTTAATATATCGGGCATTCTCTTTTGATACATCTATATATACCCATCATTTATATCACACAAAATCATATTTCCACCATACTTAACACATACATGTCAGCAATCAAGCCTACTTTCTTACACAATTCAACAACTTATTACCATTACACTTTAAATATATAAAAAAAAAGGAAATTCAATATATCATCATCCATATTTGTTATCTTTCACAAGCAACACACAAATTCTAAAAATCAAATATTGAAACTCATTGCTTCAAGTTTATACATTAATTGTTTCAAGGGATATATAAAAAATATGTGTGTCATATGATCACATTATCTCATAAAACGAAAAGCAATAAGTCTAATTATTGATATACTACTAGTTTCTCATACATTATATTCTATGGCTGAAATGAAATACTTAAACTCTATTAAAAGGATCTTGCCAACCTATATAGTTACCAAATGGCAATCACGTTCAAACTTCAACATAGTAATCACACACTATTATAAAGACCGAATATCAAAATTTTAAATATTCTATTATTTACTGTCTATAGAAGTATTAAAATGTTAATAACTAGAAACTAATTTCCTAAAGATTACTTGATAAAAAACAAATATAAATTAGGTATCATGAAACTAAATCTGTTATTCCAAACAAATTGCATTTTGTATTGAGACTCGATTTTTAATTTTGCTAATCAGTAATACTTCGGTCTGGCACAAAATTAATGGTATTGAACATTACTATGTAAATACCAAGAAAAAAACAAATATTTCGTCATCACGCTTTAAAAATACTGGTAATTTTTTTTAGAATTTAAACTGAAAAAAAATTTTTTTTTCAAAACTGCTTAGTTGATTATATTTTGTACATAATGTTAGAAAAATTGATACAATCTTTGATGTGAGATTGTTTTAGTACATATGATCACTCACATTACATGTGAATAGTTTTAAAAAGCTAAAAAACAGATAAAAAATGACTTAATAAATAGTGCTTTAAATCAATTTTTTAATTTCATATTCTAATTATGGAAATTTTTTAGGCAACATACTATGCATTACATGTAAATAATACATATTATGTTGCCTAAAAAATTTATATCATTAGAATATGGATTTGAAAAATTGATTTAAAACACTAAAGTCATTTTTTATTTGTTTCTTAGTTTTTAAAAATTAATTTGCTTTTATAAATTTGTGTAAACCTTATGTGACGGTAAATATTTTAATAAATCCATAAAGGAATAAAAAATATTTAAAAATCTATGTTAAAAAAATAATAAATAGAATAAATTAATAGTTAGAGCTCAAATATTAAGATTATAAGGAAATTTGGAAATGCAAAACATTTTGTCTGAAAATTAAAATATTCTTCTAAATATATTTAAAAGAATAAATGTTTTTTGTAAAAAGATCTTACATAGATTTGGTCATCTTATTTGTTCATATATTTTTAGTTGTTAAATGTCTTCATTCTCTGTCTCATTTTACAGGTTATGAGCGTTACCATGTCTTTGAGGCCAAAAGTAGTAGATTTTGCAAAAACTTGGGGTATATTGAAGGAAACTGTTGAAGGAGTTATTACACTTGGTGATGTCAATCGGCACACTTGGAATGACCGTTTCAGATATCCTTTTATTAATTTCTACTTCACAATCTACTTGAATGTTACTGCAAGAATACTGCTAAGTTTTGCATTTGACATTTTAAATTTTTTAATTATATTGGAATTATTTATTTATTGTTATTTAGCTTTTTTTAATTGTATTCAAATATGAGCATTATAAGGAATGTAATGAATATTTAAAAATATGTTGCACCTAGAAAAAAGGCAAAAAACTAACCACTAGGTTGATGTAAAAATTATGTGCTTCAAAATTTATATTTTATGTAAGTTAGTGTTTTATGTATTGAAGACTTTTCGAACACATTTGAATTATTTTATTTTTATGAATTTTTTTAAAAACGGGGGAAATGGAATGGGTGTATTATTTAAAAAGTTTAACTGTTTTTAGTCTTCTTTTTTACATAAGAAAAGGGGTGGTTAAAGTTTACAATTGGGTACCTTTGATCCTTAGGCAAATGTTTTGACGATAAAATGTGACTAACAAGATTGCTGCTATACAAAGACACAGTTACCAGAGTTATCAGAAATTAAATGTTATGGTAGACCAAGGGAAACCTGATTCCACATCAAACCCAAATGGATTTATTGTAACTTAATTTTTTTGTTTTTTATTCTGATTTAGACTTGTTTTTTAATATTTTGGAGTAGAGTGAGGAAAAATTTTTATAGTGGTATAAATTTCTTTCATTTGGTTCTATCAGTTCATTTTTATTTTTCATTGTCCACATATTTCATGATTTCATTATTCCTTTTTAAAATAAATCTTCAAATTTCAATTTGTTCTTTTTACATGCTGATGTGCTAGATGAATGTTTAATGTTTTGACCTTAAGATTTCACTTAAACCTTACAAATTGATAGCTGAATGGTTAGCACTCTAGCCTTGAGTCCAAAAGTTCATAGATTTAAATTCTAGCTTAATATTTGTTTGTATAATAATTTCTATAAATCAAAATGGTAATGTAGTTTTTACTAAATTTTCACTGTATGCTCTTTAAGACCTAAATAGACTACTTTCAGTTTTTTTATTTAATATTTAAATTTTAAAGCATAGAGTGTGCTTGAAAGGGTTAATAGTTTAGAACATTCTAATCTATAAAATCCATTTGAACCACTTTACTTATGTAAAAAGTGATCATAATGTGACTGACATCATAATTTTTTCTTGTTAAGTTTAGAAAAATTTGTGAAAGATTTTATTCTCCAGACTTGCAAAAGAGTGGTGTAATTAAAAATAAATTTGTATTTCAGAATTCTTTATAAAATATTTTAATTTGATTTTTATTTAAAAACACTAGAACTTTTGCAATCTTCTGTTTTTATTATGATTCTTATAAATGTTGTCTTTAATATGTGAATTGAATGTTATTACAACCTTAACAACTTCTTACTGATGTTTACACGCTGTGTGTTGCGTTTCCTGAGCCTTTAGGAGATAAGCTCTACTATGAGACTAAAAAGTACTTGGAGCAGCATGTCAAGCAGTTGCATAAGGTATCAAGCAATAAGATTTAAATGAATATTTTTATGTCAAGTATATACATTCTGGCTTAATTTGAACTAAATAGAGTTTTATTTCAAATCAAAGAGCTCTCAGTAACTTGTGTGATAACTGAACAGTTAAAGCTTCAAATTTTAATTTAATTTTGTGTATTCATTTGCCACTCAGGGTATAGATGTGACTGGACCATGTTAGATGCCGTAGTGGCCTTAGGGTGTCATTCTTGTTGTTGGAGGGTAGTGAATTTGAATCCTGCCTTAACCAAAGATCCATCATTTTTGTTAAAGGCAGCTGGGGCATGTTAAATGTGTTATGGTTGTTATGTCTTCCAAGTGAAATGATACCTGTTGGTTGCAAGATAAGTACTAGGGGTCTTCTGCTTGGTCCCTGCTTCAAAATTGCAGACTCCACCAGGCTGCTTCGATCTAATTGGTAAGGCCCAATTCAGGTCTGGATATAGGGAAGCATGCTGATGCAACAACAACTAAACCATGTTAACTGATAATTAACAGGGAATCTTCAGATTATGACAATAAAAGAAAATTTTAAAAATTATACCAGTATTGGAGTTTACTGTGCCCTAATTACAGAATAATGCATTTCAGCTCAGAAAATCACCAGTTTTTTTCCAGCCATTGTTGAATAATGAGAGATAATTGTTTTGACGCTTGTGGATAGTCTAACTTCTGAAGCCTCTTGTAATGTATTTTAATACCCACTGTCTAGATAACTTTTCATAGAGAGTAGGCCATATTCACTTGTCACAATATAGGAAACTTAGTAAATTCCCAAGCACCCCATCAGCATCAGCTGAGCAACATCCATATCCTGTTCAACATTGATTGGGATCGAACTCAATATCTTTTGTTCTAAAGAGTGGTGTCCAACCACTAAACCATGGTCAGTTCTCAGAGGTGAATATTCCATCTTCTGAATAGACATTTGTTGGAAGTGGGAACTTGGAATTCTTCTGTGTTCCTTCCCTTGTAATGTATGTATTTATGGTCCACTATCTGTACAAAGTCATTCTGGAGGGCAATTTAAAACTGTTGAGCCAAGCTGGCAGCCGAATGATTAGCGCTCTTGCCTTTGGTTCAACAGTTCGTGGGTTCGAATCCAACCTTGGGCATGGATGTTTGTAGTGGTTCGGAATCCACTTTAAACTGTAGGTCCCTGTCTAATTAGCCCTTGTGTGCAAAAAATGACCGTTGAGTGACAAACTAACTAAACTAACTTAAAACTGTTGATATTAAAATGGCTTAAAACATCTTTAGTGTTAAGCTCTTTTTTTACATTGTTAAAAGTATATCAGTGGTGGGTGTTTACAGGTCTTTGTTAAATCAAATGCATTAATTTTAATTTTCTTGAATCATTTTTTATAAGTACTTGTGCATTTTTCATAATTGATGACTCTCAACTAATTTTTTAGATTTTACGAAACTTTACTGAAAAATGTTAGGTGTAATTTTTTATTAATAAGTATATATTTATTATATTTGAATTTTATAGCTAAAATTGTAAAATAGTTTTTTCATAATCATATTTTTATATCAATTCCTATGCCATATGTAAAATGATTTTAAGATCATGTCATTAAAAAATGGTTCTTGACAATTCAAACATAAAATGAGGTTGTTTAAAAAAATAAAAGACTTGTTAAACATTGTTATTTAATCTGTATTAGAAGTGGTCACTAATTAAGTACTATTGTTTCAATAAAGTAAAAAATAATATAATGGAAATGTAATTCATAGTTTTAAAATTCTATTTTTGGGGAAGTATGTCTTTCTTGTATTAGATTTAAAAATATTTTTAGTATGTGTTGCAAACATTTTGTTGTATATGCTTTTATGTGTAAAGTTCTGCTATTTTCCTATAGTTTCCTTACAAATTAAATAAAGCAATTTCTTGGTATTCTTTTAGGAAGTTTTATCATCAAAAGAAGGACTGCTAGTTGCTTATTACAAGCATTGGACAGAATATAGTAAAGGCATTGGTTATTTAAATAAATTATACATGTAAGATATTGTTTAACATTTTATATAAGTATTTTTATATTTTCAACTATAAAATTAATTTTAAAATGCATTGCACTTATCATTGGATTAATTTAATTATGCTTCTCTTTTTTTTGCTGTTTTATTTCATTCACATTCTTTTACTAATTATAAAATTTTTATACTATTTTAAATTTGTAATGAAAAATCTTTGACATAAATTTTTAAGTTGCAAGTGTATTTTGATCTTACATATTTTCTTTTAATTTGTGTTTCTTAGGTATTTAAACACGCAGCATATAAAAAAGCAAAAATTTAATGAAGCCGACCTTCAATATGGCCGTTCAGAAGTCTGGGACCAGATGCTTGAAATAGGCGAAGTAATTTATTTGCTTTAATGTTTTTTTTTCCTTCTATTTATGTCAGGAGTTGAGTGATTTTTCGATTAACCCTTTTAATAAATATGCTGATTGGTTTATTATATACATAATTAGAATTTTACTGTACTTAAGAAAAAGAAATTGTTTTTCATCAGAACAAATCTTTGACATTGCAGTCCCCAATTTCAGACATTAACATATAAATTATCTGTGTACAGTTAACTGTAAGGAAAGCAATCAAAATTTAAGTCTTCTGATAAATATTTAATTATTCAAAACCAACAGAAACTAATTTTACTCTACAAAAAATTGCAATATAATTTTAAACATGAATGTAATACAAATTATATTGTGAAACTGCTAAAATCATTAATTTGATTTGAAATTTTCTGTTCTTGACTTTAAATTAGTACCCATGCATAGTTTATTTTGTATTTGAAATTCATTTTAACTTCAATTATATTGAATATTAATTTAATATTAAAGTATTTCCACTTAGAACATTTTATATTTCAATATGTCAGAATGTTTATAGAAATTTTCAATGTTCTGATATACTTCATATGTTCTGATATTAGAATAAAATTAAGTTAATTTTGAAGTATTTTTATTAACATTATAAGTTTATTATTATTGACATTTGCTGTCATAATTATTAGCAATATTTTGTGTTTCTTGTTATTTTGGAAAATTTTAAAAGTATACCAGCCTTTATTTAATTTTTAAATTAAATTTAGGGGTAAATTATATAAAGAGTAAATTTTAAGTTTAATGCTATGAAGTTCATATCTAATTTTTAGATTTAGTACCCATGTGAATTTTATTTTACTAAGATCATGATATATTTAAATATTCCCTTTGAATGAAAATAAAACTAGTATGTGAATTTTTAATGATATTTTTTTCAGTTTTAAATCATAAATTTATGTAAATCTTTGACAAGATTTGTTAAGTTATTTTTTTAATAATTTTTTTATTTAATATTGTTGGTGTAATATTTAAGAGCATCATCTATATAATATTTTTTATTAGCTATCGATATTTTATAAATAAGATTACTTTTGATTTAAGCTATTGCTAATGTCAAATTTAATTTTAATGACAGTTGTATGAATTTGTTGTTTACAATTTCCTTGAAAAGTAAAATACTGAGTAATAAATTTTAAATTTTTTAAAATGCTTGAAAATTTGTTATCATTTTTTCTTTTTTCTATAGCTAGGTTTAGATCTATGGAAAAAGTATATGATTGAAAAATTATCAGAAAATTTGGTTCACTTACTTCTAGAAGGCATAAAACAGTAAGTAATTGACATAAAATCATTTTAAATTGTGTTTGTGATTTCCTCTTTCTTTGCTACATTTTACATAAATATTGAAAATTTAATTGATTGTAAATAAATTTACTTTGAGTCTTTTTTTTCTGCAAAAGTATTCATTAATTTTCTAAATAAAAAAAAATTACAGTAATAGATTATATTATAAATTTATTTTGTTAAATTAGTTTCTTCTATATATTTTATCTTTAAGAAAAGTTATAATGATTAATATCATTGTTCTGTAATAATTGTGTCAAATCGATTTAAATACTGGAATTGTTAGCAAATAAAAATTTAAAATTTGATTGTTATAAATCATTTATCAGCAAAATAGAATTTTTATAAAATATAATTTTATGTAGATTACTCTTATGTGCATTTATTATTTTATATCTTTAAACTTTGATATTTTGTATATTAATTTTGTATTTTTGTTGAATTTAAAATATGTTTTAAAAGTGTTGTAATTAATTTTTTAAACTAGTTTTCTTGCTGTTTTGCCTCTGTCTTTTATTAGTATTCAATTGATTCTTTATATAAATCCCAATCTAGT
Source organism: Latrodectus elegans (assembly GCA_030067965.1). Lineage (NCBI taxonomy): Eukaryota > Metazoa > Arthropoda > Arachnida > Araneae > Theridiidae > Latrodectus > Latrodectus elegans. The sequence goes on along the minus strand of CM057819.1, from coordinate 9,649,500 downwards.
TAACTTTAACTTAATAAATGTACAACTATGACAAATAAAAATAATTTTTAATAAGGAATTAATATGAAACTGAGCTTTGGAATCTAATTTGAATTTTTTTCCCCCCATTCTTCCTTGTGAAGAGATCGCCTTGGAGACAGTCCTCCTAATCAGTCTGTTTTTCATGGTGTAATTAGCTCATTTGTCCAAGTAGAAGAGTTTAAGAAGAATGATAACTTAGCCGTAAGTGTGCATAAATATAAGGTTTTATATTGCATTTCATTTTTTAAAACTTTCTTTTAATCTTTGTGTAAAATTTTAATGAAAAATTTTGCTGAAATATTTCTCAGTTATTTGTATATTGTAATTAATTTTGTCGTGTTTGTAAAAGTACTATTTGATATTTTTAGTTCATATTTGGATTTTAAAAATAAATTCTTCATACATTTAGTTGATTAAGAACAAATACTGAATTTTAAGGTAAATATTGAATTATATGAATAAAAATTTGCATCTTTAAATTATTTCAATTATATATACACATTTTTCTATAACATAAATTTTTAAAAATTTTATATGTATGCTTATGCGTATGAGAGTTTACTGTTAAATTATATATTGTGTCACAATTTAAATCTTAAACTAGTCTTTTTTGTTTTGTTGGTATAAAAAAAATTCTTAACAGCAAGCTTTAATTTCTGCTTCATTAAATTTTATTTATATGTATATTTTAAATTTTTATTAAATTTTTTTTGTCTAAGTTAATGTGTTTTTGTATTACTTTGGATATATTTCAATTGTTACAATGAAGTTATTGAACAGATATATTGTGTTAATATATTTGTTTAATAATTAATTCATGTTCTCAGAATAGAAAACCATTTGAAAATTTCTGAGGATGCTGCTGGTCAAAAATTAAAAAATTGCTTGAATAACTAACTGCCTTAGAGATTAAGATACAGTAACATTGATCAATACATGATTATACTTTTAAAATATTAGGTATTTTATTTTTGTTAACACATATTTAAAAAAAAATTTTTTTTATAGCAATTGTAAAATAAATTTGTTAAGAATTAAGATTTTGCAAAATTTTTTTGTGTAATCTTTTGCTGTTGTGAAAACTAGACAACTAACTGTGACCAAGAAATTTTGTTTTCATTCTCCTCTAGGAGTAGAGAGACATTATCAGTATTAGTGTCTAAGTAAGAAAAAGAGTTTATTTGATTTTGAAAGCACCATTGGTAGTGAAAATTCAAAACTAAAACTTTTAAATAAGCTCAAATTGTCTTAATTTGTGTTTAATGTATAAATGTGACATCTTAAAGCAATGTGTTATATATTATTCATCTGATTAGAAGACATGATTGTTAGAATCTCAGCTATATTTGAAATTTTCTCACCAATAATAAATTCCCTCTGCAAGATAATATCAAGCATTTCTTTATGACAAATTTCTAGATTTTTTAATTAAAATGTGGATATATGTTAATATCAGTGCATCACTGCTCTTTACAGTGTTTTATAATTCACATTAAAATTAACATAAGATGTAAAATGTTATATAAATGAATAATTTAAGGTAATTAGATTATGATGCATCTAAAAAAATATTTAGAAAGGCAAAAGTGGTAAAAGTTAAAAATGAATCATTATTAATGTAATGAAATAGATTAGACTTTATTATCCATTTATTGTTTATTAACTATCATAGATGTAAAGTTTATTAATAGTTATAGTTAAAGAAGTTATTATATATTATGATGTTATATTTTGTGTAAACTACTTTGTTTTGATTCATGGATCAGGGAAGTTTAAAACATTCAAATTGTCAACATCTGAAAGCTATCCCCTTGAGTTGCATAAATTATTTCTCTTATAATTCAGCTGTTTGTGAGTTTAAGTATCCCCTTATTTACCCATCTCCATCCTAATTACCATAATTAATTTTGAATTATTTTAATTTCATGTTTAATTGATGTTTTACTTATTTCTCTAACACTTCCAATTCTGTTTAAGTTACATCTCATAAAATACTTAGCAAGGATAATATTTTATACTTTTGGATAATTTTTAAGTACTGATGAAATAACTGTTAAAAAGTTCAAAATCAATTATCTTTGATTCATATGTGAAACTATTGAGCTTGTAGCCAAATAATTACTATTATTACCACCAGTTTAAAATTCAATAGGTTTGATTTTCACCTTAAAACTATAATATTTTTAACTAGGCAGTTTTAACATTCAATAGTGAGAAAATATTAGTGACAGAACAGTTATATATACCCTATTTTCTCGTATGTATAATCTGACAGCGTTTTATCTGCAAGGCATTCTTTTTAGTAAAAGAAGAAAAAGCGTTGCATAATCTGCAGCAGTTTTTCAACAAATAATCGAAAATATGTGCTACTGATAATTTGGTGCAAAAAAAAAAAAAAAAAAACTACTCATAATTTAAAAAATATAATAAATTGTAAATAAAAAAATTTATCAAAAATATTTGTTTGGATCCACCTCAACGCAAAATGTAATTAACTGAGATGAAAGCATGGCATTGATGAAGATCAGAGAAGATTCTCGTAAAAATTATTGATCGTAAAATGATTGCCTATTGCAATTGTAATATTGTTCAGAGGAACTGAATGTGTTCTTGAATGCAATTGGACAATACTGATTATAGTTGAATTAAGTCAGCCATATCGTAGCTCCATCTGTTGTTTATTTTTTTAAACATAAGCAGCATTTCTTTCAGAACTTGGTTGTAAGCTTTTCTGATGAAAAATCTTTTTCATGAGATTATCTGTAATGTCAAACTAGTTATACATACTATGAAATTAGAAACTTTTTTAACACATAATCTGTGTATTATATACATGAGGAAATGTAATTACTAATTAATATAAGTTTCTCATTTGTTTTTGTAAGAAAACTAGTTAGTAATGTCATTATATATTTATTCTTTGTCATTCCAGTATTATCAAGAAATATTTGAGAAACCTTTTCTGCGGAAAACAGGCGAATACTACACAGCTGAAGCTAGTCGTTTATTGCAAGAAAATGATTGCTCACAATACATGGAAAAGGTGATTTTTCAATTACTTAGAAAAGTAATTTCATTTGCATGTTACTCTCAAATGTAAATTTCGAATGTATGAATTCATCTTTTGCTTTTATATAGGCTTTAAATGATTTTGTTGGCCATTGTTTTACAAAATTAATGTGAATGTGAGTTATTCATTTGATATTTTTTATAACACACATTAATAGTGCATGCACACATTTTTTCAAATAGAATTACCTTATTTAAGTTTCTTTAGTAATTTGGAATGATATTAAATAGAAATGTTAGCTTATTAGCATTTTGTTGATGTTATTTATATTTAACTTTTATCACTTATGAGATTTATATTTATTGAATAAGTTTTATATAAAAATTATTGATATAAAGTATATGTATCAGAAATTTGAATTAATGGGAGAAAATATAATGTATCTTTAAAACTTAAGTACATGTCATTTCAATTTTCTTTATTAATTTAAAAGCATGATTTTTAAGACAATTGCAGCTTCGCTCCCTTTTTAAATTACAAAAATATATTCATTTATGTAATATTTATAGATTTTCGTACTGTCAAATAATATTTTTTCTTTATTGTTAACTTTTAGTAATTTAAAAACACATTATTATTATTATAAATATTTTTTTTGATGAGGATTGATTTACATTATATCTATGAAATGCTATAATATGTAGATATATCTCACATATATTGTAACATATTGTGATTAAAATTTATTACAAGCAATAGAAATCAAATTTAACTAGTTTTACTTATTCTATATGCAAATGAAGCTGTATAATACATTGATGAATTTAAGAAGTCTTAGTATGTTTCCATGAAATCTTACTCTTAGATTTTTATATGTCAAATGCTATTTAATAATTATTCATGTTTTTTATAAATATTCTAGCTGCAATAAGGAGCTATTAAGTGTTAACAAAATACTGCTAATTTTATAAATATACTTTTTACATTTATTTAAATTTCCTGTTTGAAATATCTTTATTGTAGCATATATATATATATATATATATATATATATATATTCTTTACATTTGTCTATTAAAAAATTAATTTCTTTTAATTGCAATCTCCAGTTGAGAATTTTAAAATAATAAATAATTTGTGAAAAAATGTTTTTGAAAACTATTTGGTAATTTAAATTATTAAATTAAATTTCAAAGGAGAAGATATGGTAATGAATATAATTATGTATAACTGTGCAATAACATTAGAAACATTGACATTGAAAGAACATGACAGAAAGAACATTGACATAAACGATAGATGAACTGTTTTTACTTGTTACATATACACATTCATACTTGTTATAACTGTATTGAATATCAGCATGTATGTAAAACTCTTCCCTTGTTCCTGAGTTGCAATTTAAAATTTTTATGTGGAAAATGTGATACTGAATATTACTAAGCATATTTGTTAATTATCCGTAACAATAGCTCATAAAGGAGTTTTCCATCAATTTTTTAAAATTCAATTTCAATCTGGAAACTGAATGCTTAATCTTTCAGTTCAACAGTTCAAGGACAGAGTTCTAATCACACCCACATATGTTATTGTTTATAATGGTTCAGAACACTAAATTATGAGTTCCATTTGCCTTTGTTTTCAAAAATAACCACAGGACTACAAATAAACCAAATCTTTTAAAGTTAAATGTGTACTGCATATAAATATAATAATAATGAATTTATTTATGATAAGTTTTATCACATCAATTCACTTGCTTAATGTAAATGTGTTATCTGTTTATTATTTATTAAGTATTTAATTTTTTCAAATCATAGAATTCCATTTTTGTGAAATTATTTGAGGATATTAATTTTTATTATGATCTTTCTACACTTAAATTTAGAGTTAAATTTTAATAGTATGTTCAATATACTTACCACCTATGGTTTATCATTTCAAAAATAAATAAAATATATTTTGTATTGTTATATTTTAATGAAATTAAAATATGCTCTAATATATAAATATCTTGAAATAAGTGTGTATGAATTTAGCTTTATTTTTAGTAAGATTAATGTAAAATCGGTGCTAAGACAATAACAGAGAAATTGTGTGCTTTATTCATGTGATTTAACTAATGACAGTTGCTACACACAACAGAAATAGTGATCTCACTCTTTCTATTAGCAGTTTTTCCATCTCAATCATGAATCCTGGCTGTGTTTTCAGAATCATTATTCCATACATCCTTGCTGGTCAAAAGTTATACTCTAAGTGCCTATAAATAAGTTTATAGAAACGTAAATAGTTAGATTTCTATTGCTAGTGGTTTTTTATACTAGTTTTATGGTACAAAATTATTAAATTATTTTTTGTACTTCAAAAAAAAAATGTTGTTACTAAATACATCCAATTTTAGATAACATAATATATAATAAAAATGCTTTGACACTATTAATTTTTGAGTTTATAGTTTTTTTTTTTTTTTGAATATTTTTCACATTTTCTTGTTAGTACTCTTGTTAAGTGGCCATAAATTCTGTAATGAGTAACATCTACTTTGGGTCATTAAAAGCTGTTGATATATTTGGCTAAATTGTCAGTGCTCAAGCTTTCACTTCAACATAGATTTGATTAGTGTATGGATGTTTTTTGTTCACTTTTTCAGAATCCACTCTAGATGAAATTAAACTTTGGCAAATTAGCCCTTGTGTATGAAAAGTAAGCACAGCATGAAAAAATTTATGCTTGTATTTTTAAGTGCACTATTTTTGTAATTAAAAGATTTATCTTATTGGATTGTTTTAATTTAAATGAAGATCTATTTTCCCCATAATGATTTGCTAATGTTTTAGGTGATTTTAAACTTTTATCGAGTTTAGTAGTATAATTTTTTAAAGTAGAGAAGTATAAGTCAAGTAATACATTAAGATGCGAGTATGTTCTAAATATGTGCTTCTCTCTGAAGGTCCTACAAAGACTGGATGAAGAAAATCTTCGCAGCCGCAAGTATCTTCACCCAAGCTCCTATCCAAGAGTTACTCAGGAATGTGAGAGGCGCATGGTGGCCGATCATCTGCAGTTTCTCCATGGCGAGTGTAAAAGAATGGTTGAGCAAGAATGTCGTAAAGGTAAACTTTTGAAAAAATTAGGACTTTCTTTATATTTCAAATGTGTTACTTTAGTTATTAAATTTTCTGAAAAAAGAAATCTAATAGGTAAAAAAATTTAACCCTATTTCTGCTGATGAAAAATTAAAAATGAGTGATAGGTTAAGTTATTTTTATTTATTATTATTATTATTATTTTTGATAATAGTTGCGTAAGGGTAAAAATGGGGTAATAATTGCTGCGAATGTTTAAAGAGACTTATTGTTAAATTTATGACTTGAAAATCAATGTGAAATATGTATATTCATTTTGCTTTCATATTAATAAAGTTTCTTTAAAATATCTTAGTTAAATGTATCTTTTATGATATCAGATGTTTAATTTAAAAGGCAATTGTGTGTGAATGAGTTTATTTGTAATATATCAGTTTGTTTAATTTTCTTATTTATAATCCTTTATTAACTGGGGTTTCCCTTTTTTTTTAATATTACAAAAGCTCTGGAGATTATAGTTTTGAATTTTGACACTTGTTTGGTATTGCTTTTAGAATTTTTGTGGCCTCTGTTTAATTTTTTGATCAGTTTGGTGCAGAAGGTGATCTGTCAATCAGTTTTCCTTTCAATTATGTATGCATTTATTCTATAACTATTTTATACTTTACTTTTTTACCTTAAATATATAGCTTTTTGTGGTATTATTCAGTATCACTTTTTAATATCGGGGTTTGTACAACTCCTGAAATTTTAATTTAACTCCTTTAAAAATAGAAATTACTGGAATTTTTATGCATTTATTTTTTGTTAGAAAATATCATAATTTACTTCGAGTTTTTTGTTGCAATATTTTAAAATTTTTCAATGAAATAGTCTAAAAACCTAACTGAGTATTAGCTCTTAATGTTACATCTAGATCCTGGCGCGATCGATATTAGACTGTTGTATTCATAACTGTTGACTAAAATAAAGATCTAACAATGTAATTACATGATAATCCATTTCAGTTAAAATATACTTTCTTGATGAAAATTGCGTGTAATTTCAGTGAATTGGTATGAATTTGTTTATCAGTGAAATGAAGACTGAAATAAATTTTTAATGCTCCTAGTGAAAGGGTCTTTTCTATATCCAGTGGATTCTGGAAAAGGCATATAAATATATATTTCCTATATTTGCATACACTTGTACATATAAATAACCAAGAAAGTTGAAAGTCTATTGAATGATTAAAGAAATAGAAAAGAGCCTAGAATTTGTATGTGAAATTGTTTAGTTTTAAGAGTTTGTATGTAAACAGAAGAAAAATTTAGATTTGCTTTCATTAAATAATTTTAAAAAAAAGTCATCCTGGAATATTTATCTAATATTTATATTTATTTTGAGCAAGTATATTTAAAAAGAGGTTGTTATGTATATCTTGAAATACTCTCAGTGAATTAATAGATAGAAATCTATTGAAGATGTTTAAAAACTCTAAAATTACCAATTATTTTATAGAATGTATAATCCATTAATATAAACAATCTTTACTTTAAAAAAAAAAAAAAATCTGTTATAGTTGTAAATTCATTGAAGGCTTTTGAAGTAATCATTAAGTACAATTCTAACTTATATAAAAATAGTCTCATTAATTTTTGCAATTACTTATTTCTATTAATAATAAATATAATTAAAAATAGTGCATTTATGTAATTATATGCATATTTTGTTAAGAACAATTTTTTAAATAAAATAAAATTATCTTACATGAATGTTGACACCTCCTGGACATTTTTGATTTCACTCCTGGAAAACTCCTAGAATTAGATTCTTAGAAATCTGTTCGAACCCTTTAATATTGATGAATTAGAACTCTGTTCTACCACCTGATTTTTAGTTCAATTTGTGATTTTTATTCCTATTTCTGGTTGAACTCATGAATTTGTTGAAGGTGGTAAATCTATATTATATTGAAGCTTCCAATCCTTGTGTGAAAAATGATTAAGGAGAGCAGATTATAATCATAACATTCTCTTTATTAGTTCACATTGTATATTTTAACAAGATTTTTGTAATTTTAGCAAACAATATTTTTTAGAACTATACTTGCAATGCAAAGCAATGAACTGCAAATAATTTAGTTTGAGTAAACAAAATTAAATTTTATGTTCAAGGTAGAAAGCACTTTATAAATAAAAGAATTTGACATTCTTAGAAATAAACTAAAAAGAAATTATTAAAAATGGTAATTATGAAATAAAAATATAAGTTTCATTATGATTAGAATTATAATTTGTAATTTAAATTAATGCTTTGTAAAATAAAAAGATGCCTAATTAAAAGTTAATTTTAAAGTAACCAGAGAAAGGCTTAGTTAAAATATTTCAAATATGGTACTTTCAGTAAAATTGCATTTCTTTTTTACTTTGAGAAATATTAATTATGATTATGAATTCTAATGATTATGGAAATTATTTCTCTTCTATATTTCATGTATACTATTTTTTGTTCTTAGATCTTCAACATCTGTACCTTCTTCTTAAATCCATCCCAAGTGCCTCTGAGGCCTTGATTCTAGAACTTCAACAGCATATAACCAAAAAAGGCTTGGATGTTATCAATAATCTAAAAGGTGAAAATGTAAGTGCACAGTTATTCAATCCTGTTTAAAAAAATATAAATATTTTGTAATTTTATTCTGATGTCATTTGTGGTAATATTTTCCTAGTGTGATTCAGTTTAAATCTTATTAATGTTAGTTTTTATATGTCTTTCCAAAATTATTTTTGTTTTTAAAAATTCAGTAGAGTGTGTCAATGAATTATTTGGCAGTATAAACAATAAAAGTATACATAGATATCTTATACTTGTTATATATATATAATAATAATAATTTACATTACTATTAGTATTTAGAAACATTCTTAATTACTTTGTAGCTTATGCTAATTTACAAAATACCAGTAATCTTGATGCATCTCATAATAAAGCTCATTGTTTAACTAATGCTGCTATTAACTGGTTATATTGATGTGATTTAATAAATTGTATTCTTATTTTTAATTTTCATTATGTTAAAAGTGCTTTTTGATTATTTTTCTACAGGTGCCACAGTTGTTTGTAGAATCTCTTCTTGAAGTCCATGAGAAGTATAATAATTTAATAAGAAATGTCTTCTCAGGAGATCAGCAGTTTATGGGAGCTTTAGATAAAGTATGTGTTTTGCTGTTTTATTTTCTTTTCAGTAAATTATTTTGACTCAGTTGACTCTGTCTGAACTAAGAAAGAAATTATGCAATCTCTATGGCAAGAATCATAGCACCCTGATTTTACTAATAAGTTGCGAATCATATTTCCATACTTCCAAATGCTTTTAGTTTTGATGCTGTGAAAAATAGACACCATTTCATTTTCATATTAAGTACATGAGGCACACTTATTTCTGAACCATATACAGTTAAGCATTTTAATCTCATGATAGATTTTAACTGATATTATTATATATTTTCTTGTATTGATATTTTAGCATTATGTAATTTAATTGGTGAGCCACCATACCATAATTTATTTTCTTCTTTAAAGGTAATAGATTTTATTGATTTGATATAAATTTAAGCTGTATAATTTATTTTCAGTTATTTACTTTTTTATAGAAATAATTATCAGTTTCCTATTTTAATTACTTATATTAAAATTGTGGTATTTTTTGATTGACTAAAGAAGTTTAAAAAAAAATTAACTGAAGTTTGGAGTATGTTTATTTAGATCTTGCTGATAAAACCCAACTAATTAACCAACCAACCGCACTTAAATAATCCATCTTGGGGAAATAAGTAAAAGTAGCATATTTCAAATACTTTAAATGATGTCATTTACTGAAAGATCTGTAAAAAAGATAAATAAATAAAAATTATCCATATTTTTATAAATAACATTGTAATTAATTTATAATTCTCTTGCTTATTTTTTGTATTCATTTTTTTTTCTTTCAAAAATGGCTCTAACAATTTAAATTTTGCTATAGTTAAAAAGTTGAATGAATTTTAATAGGTATGTTCAAATATTTGTCAAAAATTAGATGCATATTATGTGATTATTCATTAGTGATAATCCATTAAGGAAACTTTTATTCACTTTTATATTTTTCACTTACATTTTGTATTGGTTGTGTTAGGTGATTTGATATTAATATAATGCAATTATTTTCCAGGCTTGTTCTGCTGTGATTAATTATAAAGGAAATACAAAATTCATGTGTCGCTCTCCTGAATTAGTGAGTATTTTTACTATATTAATATAAAGAAATCAAACTTTATCACTATTTTTATGAATAAAATAATATTTAATTATGTATTATCAGGATTTTTCTTAATCTGATTGGTTTTGGGAAATCAAATTTTACTGCTTTCCCACTTTAGCAAATGTTTCTTACCAAATTAAAATACAATGAATGCATTTATCATTTTAATTTTTTAATTTATTGTCTTTTAATTTCTTAAAATATTTGTGAAACTAGAACTCAAAATTGTAGCCTAATTATTCAATGGCATTCACTTTAACAAGTTTTGCTTTGATTATACTATTTTTTTTTTTTTTTTTTTTTTTTTTTTATAAATTAAAGCATTTTATACGAATAAACATTTTTTTTATTAGAGAAATTTATGAATTTTTATATAATTTACTATACAAAAGATTTTTTTAACTTTGAAATAATAAAAAGTATTGATAATAGATGAAAAAATTCAAAGTTTTTATTAATGGAATGAGGAACTTAAATTCTAATTATGGGTTTTGAAAATTATTGTCGTTACTTTTGTTTTAATCATAAGAAATGTATCTAAGTGCCGAATGAGGGTTAAATGTCCGGAAAAGTTTTATATTATATACTATAGTTTCTGTTGAAAAACTTAAAATGAAATTTTGGAAGGTTAGAATGGAATGTTAATGAATAATGAAACATTAAAAAAATATTATGTTAACAAATAAAATTCTGAAAGTAATATGATTTTTGTAAGTTTTTCTTAAAAATTTCTTTAAATCTGAGCGATAAAGTTGTATGTTTCAATTCTTGTAATTATTTACTTTGAAGTGAGATTGACAAATATTATTTTGTAATAAAAATTTCTAGTAAGTATTTGGAGATCACTAGAGTTTGATTTTTGTCAAACCAGATAAAGAATTTAAAAAAACTAAATTCTATTTGTATAAAATTATATTTTTCATTTCGTGTTTATGTTTACAAATAATTAAAATAAGTGTCATAAGAAATATAAAAATAATTGATTATTTATCTTTTGAAGTTGATTTTTCTATTTCTTTAATAGCTTGCAAAGTATTGTGATTCCTTATTGAAGAAAAATGCCAAAACTTGCACTGAAACAGAAGTTGAGTCTAAGTTAGGTCAATCAATTACTGTTTTCAAATACATTGATGACAAGGATGTTTTTCAAAAGGTAAGATGAGATCTTATAGTATATATCAAATATTTGTCAAGATGAAGGTGTATTTGGTCCGAAGTTATTTGGATAACTAATAAAAATTTTCCTTATTAATATTAAAACCAATATATATATATATGTGTGTGTGTGTGTGTGTATGTATGTATACATGTATGTACATATATTTATATATATATATATGAGGGTTACTCTGAAATTTTTGAGATATGCGGAAATGAGAATTTACAAAATAAAAATAACTGTTTAATTTTAAAATGCAAAGTATTTTAACTCAGAAGACTATTTTTTACTGACTTACTTCAACTTGCTTAGCGTAGAATAAATCTTAAACAGAAGAGAAAATGGAGTTGATGCGAGAACATTTTCACGATATGATTTTCTACGATTTTAAAGCAGGATTAAATCAAGAAGAATGCGTTCTACGGTTGCAATTAGCATTTGGTGATGAATCTCCAGCTCATGCTACTGTATTCAGATGGTATAGAGAATTTAGAAGAAGTCGCAATTTTCTTCATGATGAAGAACACACAGGAAGGCCACCATCGGCAGTGTGTCTGCCATACGAAAAAATGTCAATGGATGATAATCGCTGCACCTATCAAATGATACAGAAGGAACTTAACATTGGATCCACAGCCATACACAAAATCATTCATGAAGAATTACATATGAAAAAAGTAGTTTGCGTTGGATTCCCCATAATCTAACTGAGCACCAAAAAGAGGAGTGTGTCAGAATCAGTAAAGAAACACTTAAGTTGCTAAATGATGGTGGCCACAGCATCATTTCTAAAATTGTAACAGGTGATGAAACGTATATACCGTTTTTTGACGTTCCAACGCGTCAAGAAAGCAAAGCATTGGTCTTCGAAGATGATTCCACGCCAACAATGGTGAAAAACAACGCGCAATGAAAAAAGTATGCCGTTTTCTTCAGAAGTACAGGATTGGTCAAAGCCATCAAGTTGGAAGGACAGAAGAGAGTAACAGCAAACTGGTATACCACTAAATGTCTTTCAGAAATTCTGCAAGAACTGAATGTTAGGGGACTAATGCTTCACAATGACAATGCATCTTCACATACAGCTGTATTAACAGTTGAGTTTCTTAAACAAAAACAAATTAAAGTGATGGAACATCCGCCATATTCACCTGATCTAGCTATGTGCGACTTTTGGTTATTCTTTAATCTAAAAAAGAACTTACGTGGACGTCGTTTTCATTCAGAAGAAGAGATTGCTGTAGCTATAAATACATTTTTTCATCTATTCCAAGAAATGAATGGCTTGAGGCATTTAATCTGTGGAAAATTCGTCTACAAAAGTGCATTGATGTTGGAGGAGACTACTTTTAACACACCTAAAATTTTGGAAGTATAACTTTAAAAACCTAGTTGTATCAAAAATTTCAGAGTAATATATATATATATATATATATTGGGGCTATTTAAATAAAAATTTTTAAGCTACTAAATCTTAATATTTTAATTTTGATCCTTAACCCCTCCCGGTAAGATTTAATAATGAAACACTGTGCATGAAATAACCATTTAATTTTTTTTATTAAAAAAAACTTGTTTCATTTTATAATTTTTACATTTTCTTAATTAATATCCATGTTTACACTAGAAATTTTAAACTAAATTAATTATTACATTCAATAGTAACTTTAGCCGCATGACGAGTGTAGCTCGTCATTGTTCGGTATGGCATGAAACACCGATGACGAGCTACACTCGTCGTAATAAAGGAAGGGGTTAATTTCATATTTAAACTTGAATTGTTAATAACTCAAGATTTTTCATTCTTGTAAATTCTGATATGCTTAAAGTAAAAATGTATCAAAAATAAGCGGAATTAAAATTGTAGTCATTCATTTGTTAATTGCTTAGGTTAGAATTTATTTTTAATTATTTGTTTGATGTCTGTTAAAATAATTTTTCATGTTTACAGTTTTATGCAAGAATGCTGGCCAAGAGGCTCATATATGGTCAGTCAATGTCTATGGATGCTGAAGAAACAATGATAAATAAATTAAAGGTTTGTGTATTCATTCAGCTTTCTTTCAAGAAATTTGTTGTTTTTTTTTTTCCTTAAAAAAATTGTCTGATAGAAAATTTTTTTTTTTTTTTTTTTTTTTTTGTAATGGTTATCAGAATTGTTGTTAAAAATCTTTAAGTACATTTATAGTTATACAAGAATTTTATTACTACTTCTTTGTCACAATATATATGAGAAAAGATCAGCTTGCCGAGTTTGAAATGTTTCTACATAAGAAACAGTGTAGATTACAACATTATTTTTGTAGCTCCTGTATAGTTCCCTTTATCTCTTTTTTTCTGCTCTGATTTTTCTCCCTCATTAACGCTGTTTTTTATTATTATTATTATTATTAGACAATTGTTTTAAATAGCTTGTGGATTTGATTTTGTTTAAAAATTTAGTCTTATTATGGCTTAGGATTCATTTTAAACTGTGGGTTCCTTATAAGTAAAGTTCAAAAGGTGCTTAAAGAGAGCAAAATATAAACATAGTTATACATTTGTCAAGCAAAAACTTCCCATATTGAATGCATTGTGTACTGTGTGTCATCCTGGTTCAAAACCCACTTGTTTCTTCACAAGTTTGGCTTCTTTCTTTGCTGAACTGGCTCACAAACAGTTAGTGCCCTGGCCTTTAGTTTAACAATTTGTGAGTTGAAGGTTAATTTTAAAGTATATTTGGAAATATAGTTGAATTGATTTAATATCAAGACCATCTGATAAATTCACTACTTTAGAATGATTATTTCATTTTATTTGCATTTAAAAAAAGTGGCCAAGCTGGCTGCTGAATAGTTAGTGCTCTGGTTTTCATTTCAACACTTAATGAGTTCAGTACTCACCTCAAATGTGTCTGTTTATAGTAGTTTGGAATCCACATTTTAAACTGTGAGCCCCCACTCTAATTAGCCATTGTGTTTCTGTTGAATGACAAAAGTAAACCAGCTTCTAAGAAAAGTAGCTGAAAGGTTATACATTATTGATCTGATATCATTACATTATTGTACTGATTTTAAAAATGTCTATTTTATATCAAATTGAATTTTAAATGTATAAAAATCAGAATTATTGATGAACTTTAAATTAACTTTGCTTATAAATACTATTTTTTGTTTTGTGCTATATTTATAAATATCACATAGCTATTTATCAGCTATGTAAAAAAAAAAAAAAAAAATCTCTAGAATATTTTATGTAAACTCATCCATGTTTATAAATTAAATATTAAATTGTTTTCTTCCAGCAAGCGTGTGGGTATGAGTTCACTAGCAAACTCCACCGAATGTTCACAGATGTAAATGTCAGTGGAGATTTGCAGGGTCGATTTCTTCAATATCTTAGAGATACTAAAATTGATTTAGGAATTAATTTTTCCATATCAGTTTTACAGGTAAAATTTTGCAATTTTTATTTTATATTTATCTTTCTTTTTTAAAACCTACAGCATGTATTAACGATTATGTTTATATAACAGTCATTAAAGTCAATAAATGCAGGGCTCGGAGTTGTCCTGATATTCCTGAAATGTCCTTATTTTTCAAAATAAATCCTGGAATTCCTTACTTTTTTATTACATTCTTTTGAAAGTTTAATTTTAATTAATAATTTTATATTTTTCAGTTTTAAATTTTTCTTTCAGTGGAATATATTTTTTTTTCAACTGCTCTCTATGCAAGAAGAAAGAGAAAAATTTCCCCCTTTTTTGTTTTCTTTCAAACCGGAAATAGGGTTGCCATACATTCGTCTCTACCTCGTTTTCAGCCATTGCTCATGAATGTCTGACATCAAAAAAATTTAGGTTTGGGTTTACCATTAAATTCTATTTTCTGCCTTTACAGACAAAGATTCTGGTTTTAGTTGTGCACAACTATTTACAATGATGGCGAAATTGTGAGAATTATTCATCTACGTGCATGTATGTGTGAAATGCTTATTGCACCATTTTGAAAGATTTTGATGGGTGTTTTAAAGAATGTTTATTAGCAAGCTCCAAATTTTATTTTTTGAAAACAATTAATTTTCTTTTAAAAGTGCCAAGTGAAACGAAATTTTCTGACAAATGGTTGGAACTGCAAGATGGGAATAAATGCCTAATCAAGACCTGGTGCCGAAGTGTTGACTATGTTCATTCTGCGGAGTGCTTTGTATGCAAAAGCGAATTCAGTGTTTCAAATATGGGTTTTAGACAAGTGCTTGCTCATGCAGATGGATTAAGACACAAAGCTGTGAACTGTTACAAGAATCAAACACTATTTGCTGTCACGTCATCAACTTCATCTGAATCCTTCATATCGACTGCAGTAGTGAATAACAAATCATGGCTTCCCAAAACGACATCAGAGAAAACCATTAAAGCTGAAACCATTTTAGTTTTGGTGGCAATAAAAAATAATTATTATTTTTCATCTTTGATTGATTTAGCTAACATTTACGGAGAAATTTTTGATGATTCCTCCATAGCAAAAAATCTCAAATTATCTGACAATAAGTCAGGTATATGATTAATTTTGGATTAGGTTGTTTAACTTTGGACTCAGTTTGTGAGAGAATTGTTGAGCAATATGTTCTAAAGGAATATTTTATTCTTTAAGTACCTATAGAGTCGAAATCTCCTCTTTCTGATAGACATCTTCAGATTATAAAACATTTGAAAGACCCTAAGACTCTGGCATATCTGCATTTTGTTTCATTTTTTTGTAAAATTCACATTTTGTTTCATTTTTTTGTTGTATTTTTTTGAACTGCATTTACTTCTAATGCAAAAAGTCGAACCTTTAGTTAATGTGATGTACAGTAAGTTAAATGAACTTGTTCGCAGTATTATGTTTAAATTTTTAAACCCAGAAGAAATCTGTGAAAAAATGGAGTAAAATTGCTACAAATTAATGTTGATTCAGGAAAAAATTGGATAAGTTTAAACAAGATTGAAATAGGTCATGGTGCAACAGCAATACTGGAAGAGCTTACTGATAATCAACATTTCTACAAAGTGTCAGAAGCTGCTGCATAGCAACTTCAAACTATTTGCTTCAAAAACTTCCTATAATAAATCCTTTACTCAAGGATCTCCAGTATTTGTTTCCTTAAAATAGAAAAAAGGAAGAGTCTAGGAGTTCATTTAGCATATAAACTCAACACATTCCTCATGTGAATAATACTTCTTCAGATTTTGATAAGATGTATGAAGAGTGGATTCTTTACATGTGTGAAGATGCGACTTTGATTGTGAATGATTATGATAATGATCAAAATATCTGTAAATATTGGAATGCGGCTTTCAATATAAAAGATGCTGGTGGTTATACAAAATATACTACTCATTCTAGAATGGTTGAAACATGTCTATCATTATTAAATGTAAATTCCCAACCAGAAAGAGGTTTTTCAACTAACAGTTCTGTTGTGACAAAGGAGAGAGCTTCTTTATCGGAATTAACTGTTCAATGTTTACGGATTTGTCATGATGTTATTTGAATGCATGGCAATTCAGTTTATTCCTTTCTAAAATGTGTTTTATGCATAAAACAGAAATTAATATGTAAAAGTAACATTAGTTTTGTTTAATTATCGAAATATGTCCTGAAAAGTATTCTGATATTTCTTGAAAATATTATCCTGAAAAAAAAAATTCTGTTCTGCTACCCCTGTAAATTTTTTGCTTTGAAAATTATATAACACATTTTTAGTATAATGAATATTTCTTAATTTATTACCATGTGGAATCCAAGTAAAAATGTTACTGTATTGAATAGGTTAACTAATAGTTGTTGAAATTATGTTGACTCATACTCAAATAATTGTAGTGATTTATTATATTTTAGAAATATTATGTATGACATGAAAAACTATTTACATTTGACCCTAAAATGTTTTAAAATAATTTGATCAGCAATTGTTTCATACCTTTAATATTAAATATCCTTTTACTAGTTATAATTAATGGGACTCGGAAATAATAATAAAAAACTTACAATTAAAAAATGATAAAAAATATTTTGTAGTTAATACAAGGATAAAAATTTTTTATGGCTTTTTTGATGGAACTATATAATGCAGTAATATAATACATGAAAGTTAAAATCGCCATCAGTGAATACACTTAAAATACTTCACTCTATTTTAGAATGTTATTGTGTTACTCTGCTCTATCCAATAATGAGTCAACACACAAAACACTTTTTTAAAAATTTGTGTTTTTTCTAGATGTAAAGTAGACTATTTTAAAAATATATGTATTTCTCCATTCTATGAAATTAAATGTAAAAACAATTGTAAAAATAATTAAAGATTATTGATGTGAACTAACATATTTAAAAAAATAATCTGCTTTATGTTGATTTCCAATTCTAAAAACTGATTGTACTTTTCTTAAAAATGCTTTTTACCGAACTGCCAGCTTGATTGGTTAATACTCTGTTGCTGAATGGTTACAGTTCAACTGTTAGAGGGTTTATATTCACATGGATGTTGTCAGTGGTTTGGAATCCACATAAATCTGTAGGTCTCAGTATAATTAGCCTTCATTTCCAAAAAAATGACTACATAAACAACAAAACAAATTTAATAAAAAGTGCTGTTGATATTTTACTTTTTTCCTCTTAGAAATTTCATAACTAAAGGCTGCTCAGCATATGAAATTGAATTTTGCTAAAGTAACCTGTTTTTTAAAAAATGGAAACTTATCTACCTAACAGTTATGTTTATTTCTATGATCTTTGTAAAATGTATGCTACGTGAAATGCTTCATAGTTTTCCACTGATATTTTTAAACATTAATATAACTACTATTCAATTCACTTAATTTTAGCTCTTGCCTGTATGAAACTAGGTAGACTCAATGGATTTCCACTGTCTCTTTTGAAAATAATTAATGAGTTTGTAAATTAATGGATAACAATCCTCAGTTTGTTGACATGTTCTATACCAACCTCCTAAATTAATTTTTGACTATCAGCAGCAAAAGTCTATATTTTTAGATTCTCAATGTATGGATTTACAGGTGTTCTAAATAATATAGATTCCTTTATGTACTTAAGATGAATTCTTCCTAAATATATTACAACTTTATATATAGGTACAACACGTATATAGGTAATAATATCAAGTATTTTCTTTCAGATTCTAATTTTATTTTTATTCTATTATTTTAAATATTTCTTCCAGTTTCACCAAGTACTGATCATTTACCTCTTATTCAAGCATTTTGTTAAATGGAAGTGTCAATGATTTCAGTATTATAATTTTGTAACAGATTATTTTGAATTATTTTTGTATCATTTAATAATATTGTTTAAAAATATTCTGTCATTTTTAAAATTTGAGGAATATATGACATATGTTAGTCCAATTTTATTTCTGAACAAATCGATGTCAATAGAATTAAAGACTTTCCTGTATAGATATTCTGCCTGGAGTTATATATATTTTGCTATGTTATTGCGTATGGATTTGTATCTTGTTATGGGACTAATTACATATTTTTTCTTTTAGGCTGGTGCTTGGCCTCTTGGGCAAACAGCTATCTCTCCGTTTGCTATCCCTCAAGAACTCGAGAGAAGTGTTCAAAAAGTAAACTATTGAATTCTTGTGAATTATAGATTTTTTGTGTTGTGTTGAAATTATGTAATTTTATTGTTATGAAAATGATATGTAAAATTAGCTTATTTTTATTTAGTCTACAAAGCAGCTATATTTACCAAATTATTGAAGAGAAACTAAAAGAGTTGTTGGATAAAGAGATTTACTAATATAGAGTTGGATAAAGAGTTGTTAGATAAAGAGATCCAATAATTGGCATACACTTTTAAGAGGAAAG
Organism: Latrodectus elegans; assembly: GCA_030067965.1. Classification (NCBI taxonomy): domain Eukaryota; kingdom Metazoa; phylum Arthropoda; class Arachnida; order Araneae; family Theridiidae; genus Latrodectus; species Latrodectus elegans. Next base: position 9,630,084 of record CM057819.1, on the reverse strand, counting down.
TCATTTCAATAGAATGTTGAGCTGGTAGTTGAATTGTTAGTACCTATCAATAGATTTTATCAAGATATTAGAAGTGGTTCAGTGTCAACTTATTACTGAAGGTTGTGCTTAAGTAAATTCTCGTATTCAAAAATGACTTTAGAGCAACAAATGAATCAAATCTTTGGAAACTATCTTTGCCATTGTTGGATTGAATGATGGTTTTCAGTTCAATAGTTCCTGGCTTTCAATGTGGCCTTAGCTTTGGTGTTTATAGAATTTCAGAATTCAAGTTTTTGACTGCAGGCTCTAATCTAATTCTGCCTGCAAAATATGACCAGTGAGCAACAAACAAGTATAATTTTACTGTTGAACAACAGGAGATGACTGTAGAACATCTATCAAGATATATTATGAAAAGTTTTTTGGATCTCACTTGTAAAAGATGAATGAACTAACGTCTGTGAAAGCTCCTTCTGAATGGCAACACTTAAGAATATTTATAAATGCCCTTCAACAAATTTAATCGGTTTGGATATCTTTCATAATGTCAATATTTTTAATAAAATTTGCACTTGTTGCAAGTTTCTGTGGACAATTTTTATTTTATAAGTCTTTGCAAATTTATAATTTTTTAAAATAAATTATAGTTTATATGTTATAAAGAATCCCTAAAACTCCAAATCTTTATAAATGTAATTGAAATCTTTTTATACATTGTTTAATTTAATAGGCTCTGCATTTTTAGCTATTTATTTATTTGGCTGTAATTTTAATTCATTATTCTTTTAACCATAAAGTAGTTGTTTTTTTCATTCCAGTTGAGATCCTGCGTGCGCCATTTTATTTCAATTCTCATGGGTTTAAAATATCCATGATGTCTGGTGATATTTCATTAATGTATACATAAATAATTATGACATCATATTCAGACAGTGCTGTAAATACAACTTATCAACAAATTTGCTGCCTGCCTCACATTTTTCAAGTGGCAACAAAGTGAAATTCACCATCAAATATCTGAAAATAGTGTTGAAGTTCATTTTGTTAATAAAACGATTTTTTATGTACAAATTAAAACCTCAGTTGGAGAAGCCTTTTACCTTGATTAAAGCCATTAACATATTGGGAAAAGAAAAAGCAATCTAAAAGACAAAACATCCACTTTATGGTTTGTTTAAATTGACAAGGATGATTTATGTGTTTAAAAATTTCATCAATTAATGGAATTCTAAATTAATAATTGCAATATTTTTAAACAATCTCTTTTAAATATTAAGACTAATGTCTTGCTAACACTAACATTAAAAATTTATTTTTTAGTTTGAGCACTTTTATAATAGTAGATTTAATGGTCGGAAACTTACGTGGCTTCATCACCTCTGCAATGGTAAGTCATTTATATTTCTGCTTCTTGAGTTACGTTTTAAAGGGTTTCAATCAAAAGCTCTTATGTAATTTTTACAGCCGAATTAAAACTGGGTTACCTGAAGAAACCTTACATTGTAACGATGAGTACCTATCAAATGGCTATTCTTCTTCTGTATGAAAAGACAGATGTGCTGCCCTATCCAGAAATACAAGAGAACACAAAGTTGAATGATGAGCAGCTAGTAAAACAGATCCAGAGTCTAATAGAATCAAAACTCTTGATTTCTAAAAGTGTCAGTATAAGTATTTTAAAATAATTTGTATGTTTCTTTTTTAAAAAAAAATTAAAAAAGATAATAGAAGATATCTTACTGAAATTTTCAGGTTAACGAATTTAAAGTGATTTTTATTACATAGTGTTTTCTATAATAAATTAATTAGAAATTAATTTTTGTTAAAAGGTTAATCAAAATATGTTGCATCTATAATTTTTACTTATTATAAATAATAAAACATTATTGGAATTAAATTTGATTCTAAATTCTAATTTTTTGCAACTGAATCTATACTTAACTATAGAATTAAAAATGAGTGTGGAAATAGTAAAGAATTTTTATGTTATTAAATTTTAATTTAATAGAATACATGTATTTTGTACATTTACTGATTTAAATTCAATACACATCATTGCATACATGTATAAAATCATTAAATACCATAATTCTTTTTTCTCACAAAAAGTAAATTAAAATTTGAAATGCTTATAAATAAATATATTAGGAATTCTATAAATTTTTAGAAAGAGGATTTCTGCATTTTAAACGCATAATAAACTTAAACATTTCTATATATTATACAAAAGAAATATTCAATATAATTTTAAAACTTTCAATAACATTTCAAACACAAATATAAATTTGAACTTTTAGACCTAGAAAGGTTTGTTTTATGTTTGGTTCTTTAACATTTATTCACATTGCTTTAAAGTTTCAAATTTAAAAATAGAAAGCACTGAATTCACTCTGAAATTTTACAAAATTAATAAATAAGATGTTTTTTAATTCATAAAATAAAGTTAAAATGAAAAAAATTATGGAAAAAAAAAATCAAAGTAATATCTGAAATCAGAACAGTGTATTCAAATTATGGCTCGAGAAAGTATATAACAGATTATATACTATAAACTTAAACAGAAACACATTTTGATAAACACAAATTGTATACACATATAACAAATATAAATTTAAAATAAGCAATTATATTCTAGAAGTCTAAAGGAACTTATAATTCCATCAAAAAGTGGAGAGAACTTCTTCCCTCACTCGAAACAAAATCTAAATTGTTTGAAATCGTGCAACATTGGTGACAGTGACATCTATTCATACTTTTTTTCCAATTTATCTATTATGAGCTCTGAGACTGAGCTAAAATGAACATGATATGAAATGTTTTTTTTCCAACAAGCTTTTATATTTTCAGGATAAAATTGATTCTCAAAGCTCATTTCTATTAAATAAAGAATATTCCAATAAGAGGACTAAATTTAAATTAATGACTGTAGTTCAAAAAGAGACGACTCAAGTATGTCCAGATGTAAGTACAATTCCTTTCTATTCCTTGCTTTTCACTCTATAGTAATTCATTCTTAATTAAAATAATCAATGTTTAATAATAATATTATTACAGCATGAAGTAGAACAAACACATGTGTCTGTCGATGAAGATCGTAAGCTTTATCTTCAAGCTGCAATTGTCCGTATCATGAAAGCTCGCAAAGTCTTGCGACATAATGCACTTATACAAGAGGTGAAGCATTTAATATTTGTAAATGCTATGTTAAACATTTTGTTTAATATTAGTTGTATAAATTCTATGTATATGATTTAATTTTTTTATTTATTTTACTTGTTTTACAAATTTGTAATACATTTTTACATTATCATGCTTGAAGATTATAAACATTTTATATAATTAATTTATACATAACACATTGCTTTACTTGTCATATCTTGTTCAGGGTTGTTAAGTCTATGAAATTCCTTTTCATTTCATTTATTTAAACAGCTATTCCAATAGTTATCAAAAATGTGAAAATCAAAACTGAAAAATTTTACTGTACATTTCTTCCTTACTCTTTTAATTCTTATCTCACCAGACTTCAAGACAATAATAGCTGTGTCTAGAAATAATTTATGATACCCAAGATCACAGTTAAATTGATGGGATAATTTTGTAGTGGAAATGCTTCTGGTGTGGATAATTGAAGTTTGCAAAATCACCTGTTATGAAGCTTATTAGATATAATTAACTTCAAATTCTTGTAACAAACACTTCCTGTGCATCAGTTTTAATAGAAAAATGTATGTTTTCATTCATTTAAAGTATATTGATTACTTGTCGAGAAAACATGTTTCTATTTGGTAAGTTTAATGTCCGGTTCCTTGATCTTGTAAATTTTTTTTAAAAAAAAATTTTGGATAAATTTTTTAAATAATATTTATTTGTTTCATTAGAAAAGAGTAACAGAGGCTTTTAAAATAGCGCAAAAAAATTTATTAATAAAGACAGCTTTTCTGCATCATACAGTAAAAATGATTCAAATGAAGACATGAGACATAATTATCACAAAACAATGCAGTTGACATTCCAACCAAACAACAATTAAAGGATTTGATGTCCATTTTAAGGTGAATGTTTTTAAGTGGTTCAGAATCTACTTTAAAATATAGATTTGTGTAAACATCACTAATAAAAAAGCAACAGTGAAATTATTGTTTATTTATGATCGAGTATAGATTAATCCATTTGAGGCTTACATTTATAGAAGTTACTCAAGCCCTTTGTTAGGAAAAAAGATATAAATTCCTTTTTAAGTAGAATTGCTCTCTCCTACAAAATTTTAAGAAATAGTATTTGTCTAAATTTTAAAATATGAATTTTAAGCTGAAGTCAATTTTTAATGTAAGTGTAAGTAAAATTGGAGATGATGTAATCAGTATATCTTATATAATATTTTCGTTATGAGCTAGAAAAAAAATGTCAGCATTTGTCTTAAATTTACTTTAAAATTCCCTTATAAAGTATTTTATAAAATATAATTTCCCACTACAATAGAAAGAAGGTAGTAATGAAAGTTATGGATTTTAAATTCTACACTGTTTTCTAAGCTTGCTTCAAATATTCTTTTCTAGACTTTTTATTACTTTCTTTATTCCCTTTTGTAATTTTTTAAAGATAATTGGCTGAAGTTAAATTATACCAATATTGCTTAACTTGTTTCTTTATAAAATTCAGCAAATATTATTCTTAAAGGTTTTTGCACTTGAATATTTTGATTGCTCCTTCCACTATAAAATTTTGAAATGGAATTTTACACTAATAATAAGCAAATTAAACATTTTCTAAAAGAAATATCTTGATTTCTAATTGGAGTTTTAAATTTTATGCAATTCTGAACACCATGATTTAAATTTTGTGTAGTATAAAAAAATTAACATTGTTAATTATCCAAATAGAAAGCTATTTTTACTCTACATATAAAAATAAATTACTGTTGAATATAATTCTTTAACATTTCTGCCTCAATAAAATATTAATGCTGATTGCTGTGAAATTAAATATTTACTATTTATCTCAATCTTTCTAACGTTTTTGGAACTTAAAGCCAGTTTACATTTGAAATAAATTTTTGTTATGTTGTTCAGTAGAATTGTCAGCTGAATGATCAGTGCTCTGAAATTCAGTTTCATTTGAGTTGAATTCAAGTACAGGTGATTCTCATCTTGTCTTAGAACATTTACTATCCCGTGAAATCTATTTAAAATTCTGAATTTCAGTCAAGTTACTTTAGTGTGCAAAAATGACGAGAGCATTAACTTAACCATCTTGTCAATATAATGGGTCAGTGTCAACTGCCTTATATTTTAATCCTTTGCTGTTATAGTGGTTTAGAATCTGCATAAAACTTTGCGAGTCAACTTAGCTATTATAAGTTGATCACATTGTGAAAAAATTTCTTCTGTTGATCTGTTTCCACACCATTGACAATGTGAATGTTTTAATTTATTTTAAAATAAACTATTGGTTTTACTGTTTTACGAATTCATTGTATTTAAAAATTGACACATGTTTTTAATAAAATAATGTGTCACATTTAAAATAAATCATAAAATAGCATTGTTATAATAATATGTGTTTTATGTAAATAAAAAATATTGTTTTTAATTTTATTTTGATGTTGACACGTTATTTTTATAAATACTGTATTAAACCTTTGAAGTTACTTTTACCCAGAATATCTGATATGTTGTTTTCTTTTCAACAGACTACAATATTTATTTAATGATTTTTATTAATTTTATTAATCTTTGTAATGAATGTTCAATGATGTCAAATGTTTAATTTTAAATTTAATTATTTGATTAAAAAATGACCAATATAGTTAATTTGCTTTGACTAATAAATGGTATGTCCAACTAGTAAAGAGGTATGCATTAGTTTTAGCTAAAAAAAAAAAGTTTAAATTTTTCTTGATGTTGACTAATTTAATATTTGTATTGATAGGTTATCTTACAGTCAAAGAACCGCTTTGTGCCCAACATCTCCATGATCAAGAAATGTATTGAAGCCTTAATAGACAAACAATATATTGAAAGAACTCCTAACTCCACTGATGAGTACAGCTATGTAGCATGAAAACTTTATTTCAACCCTTCAGAAGCCTTGTGTGAAAAGTGGACTTTCAAGTTGCCAGACTTGTAAATTTTAAAACTCCTATCTTATGAAATGTCCCCTTTTTTAAGGAGGGAGTGTAAAAAGTACAATATTTCCTCACATTGCACATTAATAAAAGAAATGAGAAAGACAATCATCTGTTTGGACATAATGTGTTTGTGCTCCACTACTTGTCAGGGACAGAAACTGCATCCTGATGTGGTTCCTGTCCTGTGTGAAACAGCAATAGCTTTCTGGACGTGATAAGATGGTTGGTTACAATTTATGTAAAGCTCGAAGAAATGTTTTCATTTTTATGTACAAATTTCTTTTAGTCTCGTTTAAATTTTTAGGATGATTAAAATGAATTATTTTATTAAAGAAATATAACTTGTTACAAAAAGGTGATCTGTAACATTATACATTGTCTGGACAGAGGAGTTTTGTTCAAAAAAAAATATATATATATGAAACATTCATTATTTAATTTTATTTAAAATCGGATTGTTTATATATATATATTGTCATGATTTTATGAGAGCTCAAATCATAAAGTTGTAAAAATAAATTATACTGTATAGTAGGAATAAAGTAAGTTTGTTATTTTCATAGAATCACAGAATACATAAAATTTTCATTGATATTTGAAACTCCCAAGAAAAATACTATATCATTATCTAAACAAGTATTAACATTTATTAAAAAAGTGAAATAATCACATTTTATGAAAATGCTTAAATCAAATAAAGTAAATATTATATTTCATTATATATGCAAAATAATAATAATGACAAATAACGTATTTATAATATCTTATATTACCATTTTAGTGATGTTTATTTCATGTTAAAAGAAACACTTTAATTTATCACAAAAACTAATGTTTTATAACAAAATTTTAACTAGGATTTTTAGAATTTCAATCTTTTTATTACAGAATAAAGTTTTGACCTCCAAAACAATTTAGAAAAATAAATATAATTCAATTAAATTTTGATGAAAACATTGAGAATTAGATGTGCAATTACAAACATTAATGATTAGCATTGTCAAATAATACTCATTAACTACATGCGGATTAAAAATCTTATCAAAATATATCCATTGTGAACATACTTCTAATTATTTGAAGTCTTCTCATCTCGAGTTGATTCTTTACTTAAATTTATGGTATCACATGAATAAAATGTCATTGCCTTAAATATATTGTAACAGCTTGTTTTAATGAAGGGATTTTATGAAAGCATGCAACTGTAAGCACCCTACTTCAGTTTTAACAGATTTAATAGAAATGCATGTGTATTTGGCAGTTGCTTCAAGAAATCGTGAATTTGAATTTCCATAGAATTTTACAAGTGTAAATATAGTTAAAATCGTGTAACTTATTACTTCAAAAAGTGCATCTCATTTACATGACACAGTCGATACTTATTTTTACAAACCTCTAATTTATGATCACTCACCATTTCATGAACAAAAGGCTGGTTCCTAACAATCTTATAGGTGCAATGTTAATTTTAATTTCCAATTATATTTTAAAAATTTTCATTTTTGTGAACTTATTTTCATGCACAGTCTATTTACATTTAATTTTTTTGTCTTGTAATTGGAAATTTGGATAAAAAAAAATTATTCAAATTAAGTATAATTAAATTGCACTGCTATTTAAATACTGGATTTTTTTTAAAAAAAAAAATTTACATGGAATTTCTCATAGGTATATATCAGATTAGTGTCAGTTGTAAATTGCAACTTACTTTAAGTCATTTTGACACATGCAGGCTTTATGAAAGAGAGCAATATAGCTAAAGTTTACTTGATAACCTAAATTTACAAATTCAGTCAAACCCACTGCTGACCGAAATTTCATTTCAAGATTATGTAAAAAGTGAAGAAATAATTAAGTTTATGACGAGTACGAAAATGTACTTTTTAAACAAAAAATAAATGATTACTTTTCCTGATTCTTTATCAATAAGATGAAAATAATTTTAAATATACATATTGCATGTGTTCAAATGCAGTCCATATTAAATATTTTTCCTGATACTACTACATAAAAAGCAGAACATTTAGGTATAAAAAAAAAAATCTTTAAGATTAAAAATTTTTTTGATTTTATGAATAATTTTACCCATTCCAACCATTTTTTAAAATAAGCATCTGATTTTAATATGAATCACTCTAAAGAAATGAAGATTTAATAGTGAATTTGAAAGATACAGGTAATTACTTCTATGAATACTTTCATTATAATAACTTGACAAAAAATTTGGATTAATTGAAAATATGAAACAAGATTTGAAATTAACTATGACTTACATTCATCTCACTCATTGGCGATTAAAATGAGTTTAATTTCTCACTCAAAGGTCATTTTTTGGACACAAGGGTTACACCAGAACCTACAACTCTTGAAGTGGATTCCAAACCGCTACAAACATCCATGCCCAAGGTGGGATTTCAACTCAAACTGTTGAACTGAAGCAGGCAAATATGGGATTCAAAATTAAAAACCACTTTATATATAATGGTATAGTTTTAATATTGAGCATACACACACATACTTATCTATTACGCCAAATTTCTTAAATTTGTCACACCAAGATTTGTTTGCATATTTAAAATGAATTTGTTTTTAATTTCTCATCTAATGTTTTAAATTTGTTAACGACATTACCAAAATTTCGATTTGTTTCGAAAGAGGCATTGAAATATATTTGATGACTTGTAGCATAATGAAATAAGCTAATTAAAACCCAAAGAGTAGAGAAAAAAGTAAAATTAGCATGTATTGTATGATTGTATCTTAAAGTGCTTTCTTTGCTGGCTTTGCATTTTCTGTAAAGATTTCAATACCAGATAGTTTAACTTCTAGAGCCAGTTAAATTTTTTTTTTTTTTTTTTTTTTTTTTTTTAGCATTTATATAGGTTTTTACATCTGAAATTTATAATTAACACTGAATTGAATTACTTTTAAATTATGTATAGAGATGTAATTCATTTAAATAATCCCAGGAAAAATTCAAATTTGAAGGGTTGTTCCTTTCTAAAATTTTAAACTTATATACAAGGTGCGGAAGAACCGACTAAGCAGTTTTAAGGAGCAATAAAAATTAATCCTGTATGTATAGAGAAAATGTATTTATTTTCTAAATTAGCACAATATACCATTTCACATTCATTTAGTTCTGAAAATAATGCCTTCAAGACGATGCGGCCTTTTGCATCAATATATTGTTGTAGACGATCCTTGAAGCTTTGAGCAGCTCTTGTATACATATGGCGGAGTATGGCATTCACTTTGTCTATAATCCGCTCTTTTAACTCTGGTAGGGTGTGAGGGTGGTTTTTAAAAACCTTTTCCTGCAGATATCCCCAAAGAAAGTTGTCGTATATGGCCAAATCTGGTGATCGCGCTGGCCACTCGTTATTATCCCTCAAAGAGACAAAGTGTCCTGGAAACATTTTTTTCCAAACATCAAGTGAAATTCGAGCGAGTGAGCAGTAGCTCCAGTCCATGTTGGAAATCCCCCAGTCCATGTTCAACAATCTCGTTCATTCAGGATTGCAAAAAATTTTGCAACATTTCATTATAACATGTGGAATTCACTGTCACTCTTTTTTCCTCATAAAAATAAAGGTCTATCACGCCAAATCATGATACGACAGCACACTGTCACTTTAAAGAATGTCTTTCATGAATAATTCGGAGGCTATTTTCAGCCCAATATCGAAAGTTGTGATTATTCACACACCTACTCGGATGAAAATGCGCCTCGTCTCAACTGAAGAAAGCTGCATTCTGAGGGATTTGCTCACACAAATTTTGACGGTTGGCAGTCTGCTGAGCGTAATTCTTATTTTGAAAGGATGGAACTTCAAATCACATTATAGAATCTTTCTCAAACTATGGTCTGAAATCTCCAGTCGAGCATATCGTTGCGACAATTGTTGAACTGTTTTCTCACCTGCTGCATATTTTCTAGCGTTCTGATGGATCTGCGTCAGCCATGTGTATCTACTTTTAGTGTGCTATTAGTATCCTCCAGCTGCTGAACCTTGAACCGAATTTTGTTTGCATTAGGAACGGCATTGTTGGAATGTGAACTGAAGCCGAAAAGCTCATTGTGTAGCGATTAACAGATATGTTATTTTCATTAAAAAAAAAAAAAAAAAAAAACCAACTAGCAAATGTGCAATTAGTTTAGACCATGTTAGCTACCGAAACAGGATCACTGACTTAACAAAGGCAGACCGTAAACAACTATCTACCCCATCCATGGCCCCATCGGTAATCAATAGAAACAGCTTAATCGGCTCAGGCGCACCCTGTACATAACAGCTGTTAAAAGAAAAACAATATTCATGTTTTGTTCTAGAATCTTGAAAAAATTGGCTTTGTCAATATGTAGCATGTGAGTACAGTTTTATTTATACATCCGAAATAGGAAATTCATACAAACACCAGTAAAATGTGCGAGTCCATAATTTAATATTTAATAACTTGGTTCATCTATATGCGTGATTTCATTTCATTGTGCAAAACAGTGCTTTGATAAAAGATTAGAAAATATTATTTTATTAGTATTTTCTTGAAAGCTTCTAAGCAGCATTATTACTGCTTATAAGTTAAATGACAAATACTTTGAAGTAAAATAATTCTCATTTTCTTGGCCTCTAATATTTATGTGGAAGAGTTGTTTTAATTGTGTATGATGTTAATAAAACATGGTTTCATTATTTAATACCATAAATATTCATTTCTTAAACATATTTTGACAATTATTTTTTAAACAGAATTTCCTAGATTTTATAATAAAAATTCCTATTAAATCTAATTTTTAATTTTCTTTGAAATGGTAGTTAAAAAAAATGCATAAAAATTCTGCCAACTGATTTATATAATGTAAATTTAAACTTTGTTCAAACATTTATTTCCAACTACAAGAGGAATTTGGAAATGATGAATAGAAATTTTTATAGTAAGTAATAAGTATGAACTTTGGAGGTATTATTATGTAAGATTCATGTAAAGCAGGGTAATATCATAAAAAGTGAATTTCGTTATCCATATAAATTCAAACACAAAAACAAGAGAATTGAATGTTTTTATATTTTCTTTATTATTCAATATCATTAATTACATATCCATATATGAATATCAATGAATTGAAATAACAATTACTCATGATAAATATTGTATACAAATCTCATTTTCATGGAATGCAACATTCACATGTTATAATAATGTGTCCCTAGATCATTAAAAAATAACATAGGTTATCTAATATGAGAAGTGTCAGTGAAATGAAACAGATTTTCCTCTATGTCCTGTGTATGCAAAGCACCGGTCTATTTGAATGATAAACCAACACCTCATTAAAATATAAAAATGAAAAATTTTTAAAAATCATTGTACGAAGAAAAGTATAATGGCAACATGCCATGTTATAAATATCACAAAGTTATGTGTAAAAGAATATCAATAGAAAATAAAAAGGAGGGAACTTCAATAAAATCTCAATAGTAGAAGTCTCTTTGGTACTGTTCTAATTAGATATTATATTCTGTAAGTAAAATATTAACTGGACGGATTATAATTGTCTTTTGAATATTTGGCTTCCAGAAATTTAACGTAGTTAAAATTTTAATAATTTATTATTGCTTTTAGTTAAGCAAATATTTAACAATATTATAACAAATCTAACAGTTAAAGAATATCAGTATTATTATGCTGTTATTAATATATTAATCATTTTAACAAAATTTTATTTAGTAAAATAAAATTACCAATGTAAAATATTGTTTTTCGTTTTAGATTTTTTAAAATTAAAATAATGTTAACTTAGTCATTAAAATTATGCTATTTAATAGCATTTTCAGTTTTGCAAACAAATTATCAGTTAAAACATCTGAATTTAATTTTAAATGCTACAAAAAATTTAATACTAAAAATTTTAAAACATTAATTTCTTTTTTTACCACGATAGAAATTTATTCATAATTATTTTTTATTAAGAAATCAACTTATTCTACTTAAAATTTTCAATTTAACATGGAATAATGCTGAGTTAAATTTGTTTGAGCTTTGATTACTTCATAATATGTAAGTTATACTTTTATATTCAAGAATAAATATATTTTTTAATGGCAAAATTACACAAAAATAGATTTTTAATTGAGTGTGAAAAATAACTATTACTACTACATATTTTATAAAATTTTCATTATATTAGCAGATTTTTTTTAACTAATATATAGTTTTCATAATATAAAATGACTTCTTTAAATAAAATATTTAATCCGATTCAAAAGTTGACTAGACTTGAAAAAAATACAAAATTATTTTAACTCATTTTTTAAAGTTAAATCTCACTTGTATTTGAGCTTATTACATAAATTCACTTCCTTTCTCTTAAAACTATTTCATGTAAAACAACTTCAGTGAAGAATCATTAAAATATAACAATAGATACATTCAAAATATATAAAATATACATGTAATAATATACAATAATTACTGATATTTTTCATATAGCAATGAATTCAATCATTTATCAATTTTATTACAATCCCACACATATATATGATCAATTTGAACAGGCTCAATATAACTTCTCATAATAATTTTGATACAACATGTAATTTTTGAACAGTCGATACATTTGAATTTAATACTGTAATTAGACATTTTCTTATAAATAAATCTTTGACTAGACATTATCACCTGATCAAACGAACCTTATATTTCATTTATTAATTCATTCTTTGATAAGTAAAAATTACAACATTTAAAAATTTTATTCAGTACATTTTCCTTTCTTTTTGTTAAACGAATGAAAATTTTTTAACTTGTCTCAATAATATATACACAAATTTAAAAAAAATATTCATATCGCACCAGAAGTAGACCGAGATGTGGGTAAAGGTCTGGAAAGCATCATAGTCATTGATCAGGAATTATTTCGTGATATAATTGAAGTATGAGAGAGCATAACTTCTGTGTCATGCAAAAAATAGATCCAAGTGTGATTAATATTAAAAATGACTAGGAGACTAAAATGTTTTCAACACTGCTTGAAAAGAAACCAGATTCAAATAAACAGAATTACCTTACCATGGATTTTCTTTCATGCAAGGTACTCAGTTCTCATGGTTTCCAAAAATCATTCCCTTAATTGCTAACCACACATATAATTTAAACTAAAAATATTTAAAACAATTATATTTTCAATTGGATAGAATTAAATAATTATATTTTAATGTAAATTACAATGTTTTATGTTGTGCCCTAAAAATCCTCTATGTAATAAAATTCTTACACTGTTATACAAAACTACAGAAAGTCCATTGTTATATAATCCAAAAATTTACTTTGTTATGAACTGTTCAATTCAGAATTAAGATATTTTCTCTACCAGAAAAAATCTTTTATATTTCATTAGACAAGATCTATGATATATTAAAATTGGAGAGATAAATTAATTTACCTTTTTACTAAAAGAGAGTATAAGTTGTATTTTCATTTTGCTATAGTGAAATATAAATTTAAATTTTTTTAAATGTAATATATATTGTGGTAAAAAAAATAGCAAACTAACTTGTTTATAATCATAACTTCTCACTGCAAAACAAACTTGTTGAAGAGTGCATTCATTTTGGGAATAAAATGAATTTTTGTTCAATAAAGAAATTTTTATATTAATGATTTTTAAGTTTACAGTAGCAAATAGTACTTCATTTCTGAAGAAATATACAACTTTATTAGTCCTGTAAAATGAATTAAATTTATTTGAAGTGGAAATAATGTATCCATGTTAAATACTTTAGGAAATAGCCATTGGATACAGTTAGCACCAGATGTGCTTATTTAAATGACCAGAATAAAAATTGCATCACATTTAGGATAAATATGAAAAACAATTTCATTAATTCATGGATCTTTTTTGTGAAACTGATAGATTTTATTATTAGAATTGCTTTGAACTTGATTATTTCATATATCTTCTTGAATTAAAAATTGATTACAAACTTAAATCAGTGATAGACATTTATTAATTATTGTATAATTTTATGTAAGATAACCAACAAAACAATTAGTCAAATAAGCAAGAAATAAAATATTTATTGTTCTGCTTATTTAGAATTGGTGAGTTAATTCTGAATGTTATTCTATATTAGCTCCAAAAAACAAGATGGTTCATTTAATTATGAAACTTGTAATCAAGAATTTAAAAGTATTTGTATTGAGTTTATATAAAATTTTATATTTGTGCAAAGAAAAATTACTTTCTTATTAACTCAACAATTTCTATTATACTATTACTGTCTAATCAAGATTCTTAGAATTTTATTCCATTAAATTTTTTACAAGCCGATTCCATATTAAATTTGTTTTATTTGATATTAAAATAATCAAAATGATTCATTTTTGTGAATGACTTGAATGAAAATAAATTTCAGCAACATTCGAAGAAAAAGATATTAAAATTAACTTATTGGTCTAAAATTTAAATTATAATCATTTTTATGGACCATTAATATCATTATATAAAACGATCTAGAAACCATTACAGTATCTATGCCAGTACATGTAAACCATGAGTGTAGGATATGGAGTAGTTGGACTTAAACATAAAGATTTTGAATATTACAAAAAAGTCTGCATGTTAAAATTCAGTAAGGTGATATCAAAAACCACTGATATAAAAGGCATAACAAACAGTAAACATATTTGCATCTTATTAAAGTAAATATTTTTGAACATATTAGAAGAAACTGCTTGCACTAAAGTTACAGAAAATAAGTTATATTATAAAATATTGCATGCAATAAAAGCAATGCTTATATGCTATAGTTCAGAGCAATAAAGAATTTACACAAACAGTATTATCAAGAATAGTTACTGCGATGGGAGACTTGTTAAGTTTATTGAACATTACTTTTGATGTTAGGAAACTTTCAAAAATAAAAGATTTGAATAATGTTACTAATATTTATTATTTATATTTTGCTTAAACAAAATAAATATTTTTTTCAATTAAAATGAATGCTATAAACTATATTTTTAAATTAAAGCATTTAATTTGCAGAAAATAAATAATAGTAGCACCATTTAAACATTACAATTTAAAAAAAAAAAAAAAAAAAAAAAACTGTAAACCATATTTTATTCCAAACAATGCATTAAATCAATTATATTAAACAAAACTTGTTTTAATATGGTTCAATTTTAAAATTTCTGTAAATTTTCCAGCATCAAACATGGCTGGAATTAAGTTGGATAGATTTATACTTTATAGAAACCATTACATTTATTGGATTTTAATGAAAATTTGTTTATACAAGGGTGCATAAAAATACTGACAAGACTTAAAAGTAATTAATGTGGAGAGAAATATTTTTTTTTTCACAGTAAAGACAGATGGTGCCAGTTGTCTTTCAGAAGCAAATGACAAGCGTGATGAAAAATGGTAAGATTTTTTTTAAAAAGGTCTCACTGGAAGTTGTGAGCCATGATCCATTTCTTTCAGACAAATATCGGCAAATCAAATCATGTAACACACAAAACATTAAGCTTAAAGATGAATTTGTATATTAAAATGTTAAGATTTCTATTTATATATGATGACTTTAGCAATTTTTTGTAATGCATAATAGCAGTTTCCCAGCCAAAATTTTACTTTTAAAATTAATTTTTAATTTGGTGAATAATCCAACAAACCTACCACTGTAAATTTAATAATGTTTCATTAGTAAATTTACAATACTAGTTTTGTAGAATTAATAACTACATTAAATATTGGTTTAGCGATTTCATTAATGTTTCATTATTAAGTGTGAAAATTACAAAAGTATAAAAGAAATAAAACGTATGAAGCATACTCATTTTTTGTAAAAATATGTATTAAATTATAATACAATTTTAAAGTAATTTCACTCATGAATTTTTTCAATAAATTCTAGTTAAAATGATTTAGTATATCGTAAGAAAATTTAAAAAGACTCATAACCTCACTCCATATGATGAGGAGGAAAAATAAGTTCGAGAAACAAAACAGAGCTAAAGAAATTATTTTATAAGAAAACATATGTTATGAATGAATGAATAAATAAATATTACATGAATATATATATGCATGCATATGTATATATAATACATATACACACATATATAATTCTTAAGTGTGTGTGTATATATATATATATATAAATGAGAGAATATTAATACATAATTGTTATGTTTATAACCAGCAAATAATTTAAGACCACTGCTTTGTATAAACAAAATTCCACTAAAATCCACTGAGTGGGACAGGCTCTAGAGGCATGTGAAGCCGGTAGTTACACATCAATTCATATTAAGTACAGAAATGTGCTCTTAAGAATAATTTTCAATTCAATAATAGATTAATTTCATCCACCTGAGATTACACTGTAATTGTTTCACAGGAACCATTATTAAGAGCCAATGGTTAAAATAATTTTACATGGCTAGCACACAACTATGTACAAATTACAAATTCAAAATGGTTTCACTGACTAAGTTGCATATCTGCGTGACTAAAGAAATTTTCTATTTGTTTTCGAGCCGTTTTGGAGCAAGTGCTTACATACACTAACCCCGTACAACCAGTAGCTGTTGCAATGTTTTTAGCAGTCTCTAAGCACATGGCCATGCAGTCTTTGCCATTGTATTCAAGCCCAATAACTGGACCTAAAAGAAATGATTGAAGTTTGCTTTAGTTTTGAATTGAGGTACTTAAAAATCAATCAATGTTGGGTGTAATTCTAAACTGTTTTTAAGAACTGAGATACATATGTGTTCAAAATATTGCTAATTAACAAGCAGGAAACATTTGAAACACATGCTTGTCTAGCAAATAATATTTTAAACATAAAAAAACAAAGTTTTATTTTATGATTAAGAAGTTTAAAGATTTTCTGAAAAGAGTCCTGCATACTAACCTCTCTTTACAACTTTATTATATGCATTGGTACCAAATATTCTTTCGGCAGCTTCCTCTTCAAGAAGCACTTCTTTGGTTCGAAGTAAAATATTCTAAAAAAAAAATAAATAAATAAATAAATAAAAAAAAATAATTAGTCATATTATTTTAATATTAAATTCAAACCTATAAATTTTCATTTAAATAAACAGTTAATTGCAAAATTGAAAATAAATTGATTTTAACACATTTAATGAGTTATTTAATGAATTATTCAATTAATGAATATATTTTAATCGTATTTTTAAAATGATTATAACTAAAGACAATCAATGCAGGAAAAACAAATTAGGTTTATTAATTTTCGTTATTCTTTTCTAAGTAAAATTTACAAGTATAATTCATCAAAGAAATAACATACATAATTTTTCACAGAAAATAATGCATTTTTTAAAAATAACTTTTAAAATTATTAATATAAGATAACTTTTAAAAATATACAAGAGGAATTTCAAAAATACTTATTCATTTTAAATAAATATTAGAACAAATAAAATATCTAGCAAGGACAAAACATGAGCTAATACTTCTTCTGTAAAGGCATTAAGAAAAATTCCAAGTAAAAAAATTGGAAAGAAAAGGAAAAAGTATTGAATTAAAATTAAAAATTTTTAATATCAGAATATGCAAGTGGTAATACATGCAAGAACAATATGCATATTTAAATCTGCTCAATTTTTAAATTTTGTAATAAATTGTGTAAGGAAAAGATCTTACATCGGTTTGCTCCAATTCTTTAATAAGAGACAAAGCTCGATTCTGTGCATGACCATCAGCAAAGAAGACAACAAGACAATACTACAAAAAGTATAAGAAATATTTTAAATATATATACACTTAGAGCATCAAATAAATACAAATATTAGGTCTACCGGAAAGTTCTGTCCGCTCGGGTTACAATCAGTTTCAACAAGTATGCACATATTCCTGTGACACATATTTGGCTCTCTCTTTTGATCGCTAACAATGTATACACATTTTCATCGCAGATGAACTAAAATGAAGTTCATTCTTGTTAGTATTAAGTGAGACGCGGTCGTGTACCCATGGCTACTGACAAAGTTCATTTATGCCACTGTATTTTGTACGATTCCAATAAGGAAGAAATGCTACAGAAGCGTATAGAAACTTATTGAAAGTGTTTGGTGAAGATACAGTTTTTGATAGAACATGCAGAAGATGGTTCAAAAAATTTCATGTAGATGATTTTGAAATTTCTGATAAGCTCTGGGCGATCATCTTTGATCGACTGTATGATACTGTCAAGATCATGTTAGAGCAAGATTCTTTTTTGACAACATCGGAGATTGCGGAAAGGCTTGATTCAGCTCAACAAACCATTTCCAACCATATTCGGAAACTAGGGTTTGTGTGGAAGTATTCGAGGTGGGTGCCACACAAGGGGTTAAGTAAGAATAATTTGAATGATCGAATCATCATATTCACATCCCTGCTTGCATGCAACAAAATCGAACCCTTCTTGGACCGGATCATAACTGGGGATGAAAAGTGAATTACCTATGAAAACATCATAAGAAAAAGGGCATATTATGAACCAGGAAAACCAGCCCCTTCTACCTCTAAACCGAAGTTGAGCCTGAACAAGAGAATGTTGTGTATATGGTGGGACATTCGAGGACCAATACATTTTGAGCTGTTGAAACCAAACGAAAGGCTTGATTCGGTGAGGTACTGTCAGCAATTGGATAAATTAAAAACAGCACTCCAAGAGGCCAGTAATGTTCAATAGGAAGGACATCATACTGCTTCATGACAAATGCTGCTTTGGGGACTCGTCAGAAAATTGCAGAGCTAGGCTGGGAAATTCTGTCGCATCCACCTTACTCCTTGGACCAAGCAACATCTGATTATCACTTGTTTCTGTCCTTACAAAATTTCTTGCAGGGTAAACAATTCAAGAACGAAGAAGATATCAGACAAGCACTGATTCAATTTTTGGCCTCTAGAAATAAGACATTTTTTAAAAATGGGATATACAAATTGCCATCACGCCGGCAAGAAATCATAAATAATGATGGCAATTATATTATTCAATAAAGTTTATCCAAAGTATGAAAAAATGTATTCCTTTGTTTCATTCTAAAACAGACAGAACTTTCCGGTAGACCTAATAATATGGTAAAATTTGAACAATAATATTTTCACATAATTTAAATTAGGATTTGTTTGTACATTAGAAATTCACTTTTAATTTATTGCTATATGGCTAAATATTTAAATATAAGGAAATTAATCTTACAAGAGCCAGAAGGCAACTTTTTTAACTATCAATTTAACACATATGTAATATAAATAAAGAACTACAAATCTTATCATACAAAATCACTAAAAGAAGCAATTATTATTTTCAAATTTATTATTATTTCCATTAGCTTTATTTATACAGGACAAAATATTAAGTTTAATGAGATTTCTTATATATCCTATTTTCCTGTGTAATAATCCATGGATTATGTATTAAAAAAGTTTCAAATTTTTTATGCGTATTATAAGCTGCCATGGATAATCTGGTAAAAAAATTTTCATCAAAAAAGCTTACAATAAAGTTTTTTTTAAATGCTGTTTATGTTTAATTAAATAAATAACAGATGGCTCCACAACTAATATTTCTAATCTATAATCAGCTTTGTCCAATTGCGTTCAGGAATGAATTTGGTTCATCATAAAGATAAAACAGTTGCAAAAATATTTCCTATCATCATTTCGGATTTTATCTTGACCCAAATTACTTCATTCTGAAGAAATTCAAACTCATATATCATCTTGTTGAAGTAAAAGCCATGGAGAATACAAATAAAAAAAATGCAGACAATTGCATTAAAGTAAGATAAAAACAAAAGGCAAAGGTGGTACAAAAAATGTATCTAATGCACAGTTAAAAAATAATCCATTTCTTTATTAATTAATAAAACAAATTTTATTTTTTATAATATGTCTAAACTCATTTTAAAAGTTATTAAAAAATAAGAATTGACAAGTTTTACTAGCTTCTTGGAATTATTGTTCTTGATCCATTTTGTGCATTCATCTCAGTTTATCCCACTATGAGGTGAGATGGATTCAAATAAGTTCTTATCATAATAAAAATATTTTTCTTGCATAATTTATTATATTTTTAATCACATTATATACTTATTTATTTTACACAAGAGAAGAATCAGATCCACATTATCAGAAGTATACATTTTTAACCATTTACTAATATTATACACTTTTGCTGATTATGTGACACTTTTCTCTTTTACTCAGAGCAAAAGGTCTTGCAAATAATACACTGGTGAGGTTTATATACAGAAAAATTCAGCATTATATTTTTATGAAATTATTTATGATTATAAAAACTAGTTCCTTAACAATCAGAGTTAAAATTAGAGTCAATATTTGGACATGAAGGCAAATGAGACTGAGGCATAAAGTGATTCTCAAGCTATTATAGACATCAAGAATTGTGATGGTGCAAGAACCCATGAACTGCAGAATCAAAGGCCAGAGCAATAATCACTCAGATGCTAGTTCAGTGCTTGAGTGCAGGGCGAAGAGTTTTCAATTAACTATACAAACACAATAGAAGCAGTCCTCTTCCTACCTGCATAGACAATCTCTGTAAGCATCCATGTGTCTGAGGAACCAAACTGCTCTGTGGATCAGTCATCACTTGCAAATCCCCCAACTTCTCAGCAGATGGGAGTGGGAAGAAGTCCTCAATCCTTGCATCCTAAAATGAAGAGACTTTCTCAAAATAAGGACACTAAAATATAATAGATAACAATATATGGAACAGAATAACAAATTAATTTTTTACAGGAGTAATTTAATATTATATAGTTTAATATATGTATATATATTCCTAGAAATGAAGCAAAAGCAGGTTTGAAAACTTTCTGTTAAAAATACACTTTTATATTTTTACAAATTAAAATAACAGAAAACATTTTTCATAAATAACATGATAATATTCAACACAACATCGTTGCAATTATCTCCAAACAAATATAATATTTAATTTACAGTGGGAATATAAAAAATCTATACTGAAACATTACTCATCAGTGAATGCTAAGGTGATATTTTCAGTAGAAGAATATCTTCAAGTAGAGCAATATTTTCAAGTTTGAATTTATGCTTTGTCAATGCCCAAGCTTCCTGAATTTGCTTTTTAATCTTTTTTTCCTTTATCAGAATAGGTATTTTAAATGTGTGTTTGTGTGTGGTTATGCTTTTCTTAATGTATTTTAATAAAAAATATTCCTTAAATTTTTTTTAAGCTCAGTTAACATTTTTTTATAATAGTTACAATTACAATTTAATTAATATACTGATTCCTAATTGATATTTAATTATGAAATTGTATAATTGTACAGTTTGTATATAAAAAGTCTGGTATGATTGTTTAATAACTGATAAAAATTAAGTAAGATTTAATAATATTAGCTGTTGATGTGATTCAAAAATTGTATGGTCCTAATTAATGGTCTTTAATGTATGGGGTATATCAAGTCAGTAGTCGATTTCTTGGTAGTTATGAAGATTATAGTGTCAGCTATTGTTGTTGCAATCTGGTAACTAGTTCATTAATGTTCAATGCATTTTTCCTATAATCAACATCTTTTATTAATCCCCAAAAGGAAAGATCCAGCATTATTACATTAGATAGTCAAGGTGTCCAAAACTAGGGATAAATATATATTCTTATGAAACAGTCAAATAAAAGCTATTCACATGCAAAATGAAATGATTTGTGAAAGCTTTTGCACTTTAGAAATATGAATTACTTTTTTATAAATGGTCCAGTATTTGAATATTTTTATTACTTTCTTATAAATTACTCATCAAAATAGGTCATACCTTATATAGACACTCTATATGATTATATATATGTGCTAATGTGGCACTGAAACAAAATTTCAGAAATGAACTGACATAAAAATTTTAAATATGTAGGAAAATATTCAACTAAATTTCTAGTTGAAAATTTAATAATAGCTGTAAGTTGAGTGTTTTTGCTTTCCACCAAGACTGATTGGAAGGAAAGAAGCTGCAATAACAATGATCTATTGAATGAATTTTGTATCTTTACATATAGTAAATTGATGTACATAACAATAGCTTCTTATGCAATTTCATGATTTGAAAGTAAAGTTGTTAAACTTTCTTTCATAAAAGAACTTTATAAAGTATTAAAAATTAGAGTAACATAATTTTTCAAACTGTATTTATAGAGAAATTTTACCAAATAATATTTTTCCTACATCAAACATTTTCAAACAAACTTCTGAAATAAACAGGATAGTTCTATAGTAAAAAGAATGGAAAAATATTTTTCTAATAATATCTAATTTCTAAGCAATATAACCAATCAATAATTTCAATTTTTTACTCTTTACTAACTATTAAAAAGCAAAATATAGCAATTTGTATAAAATTAAAATACATTTCAAGATTTAAGAGTTTTGACTTCCTAGGATCATATATGATTGGTTACTACAGCAAAAAAATGAAAGGGTAAACCTTGGGTAAAAGACTCCAATTTCTTTCGCCTTCAGCTGGGGTGAAATCGTGGATATTACTCCAATTATTATTGAAAATACTCAAGCAAGCATTCTTGAATTGGTCTAAAAAATGATGATCAAGATTAATTTAACATTAAAATAATTATTTATGGAAATTGAAAGTGTGCATAGCTAACAATAAGCTAGTTATATACACTTAATTATGTACACAATTAATGAGAATAATCTCCAATACTAACTATATATATAATCAATAAAGAAGAAAAGAGTGCAAAAAGAATTTCTAACAAAATATAGGGTTGAATTGGATCACTGATTGGCTTAAATATAACTAATCAAATGGCAAAATATGGTTCTAGGAGCATGCTAAACACAAAAATTGAAAATAGGATATCTTTTAAAACAGCAGATAGTGTTAATAAGGTCATAGTTTATACAAAATTTAGAAACTGAGGCTTCGAAACAACATATAGTGATAGAAGGTAAAATATAAAATTGTGAGATGTGGCTTTAACACATGTACTAGTGGCATGATGACAATAAAAATTAAAAATGTAGGTTTATCTAGTAAGATATTAATTGCTGATTGTTAAGATTTATTTCTCCAATTTTCAAAATGGAATAGCCATTGACTTTCTCACTAACTTTTGCAGCATTTTATCACTTCACAGTTTACCCATATACAATGTCAAACATGTGGCAATAACAGCATCATGTATTAATACATTCTTGATGATGAACTCATTCAAAAATACCAGGATATTATGGTTTTTGAAGTGGATTCTGAGCTTATATATACATATGTGTGTGTGTATGTAACAATGCTAAGAAATCTACAAATTATTGAATTAAAAGTTAAAGTGTTGTCAACTCAATAACTGTTACCTTGATGGCAATTATATAAAACAATGATATACAAGTTCTTATGATAGATTATATATACATAGAATAACTAATTTATAATCATATTTCAATTAGAATTCATCTAATTAATGTTTTAATGAGATAATTTCAGTGATTGTGACAACTTTTAAGACATTTTCTTTATCTTTTGATGCAGAAAAATTTAGAAACAAAGACTAAAATACTGACATAAAAATATAATAAAATAATAATATTGTTTTTCATAAATATATTGCTTTCTGAGACTCTTCAATCAAAATTTCAATCATAACAATAAGAGTGAATTTTGATTTGGCTACAGATATTGCTATTTTATTTAACATCAGTTTGCAAAAAGGTAGGTAAGTAATGTCAAGATAATAAACATACGTTATACTAACAAATGCATATTTATGGAAGATGTTTATAAAGAAAATTAAAAACAGAAAAATAAACCATGTATACATTTACATGGAAAAATATACAAATTTTTCAAGTTAGTACATATAACAAAATCTACAGATAAAAACCAAGTCAAATCTGTAATTATATTAAATAAAAAAAATTACAGAGCAATAAATGAGATTACAATATTAAAAGTAAAAAGAGAATCATATTTTTTCAACAATACGAACCCTCTAAAGGTGGATAGCTATAACAAAAGCAACCAAAACGAATATCATTACAAGATTCAATAATAGGCTGAGTAGCGCAGCACAGAAATATATCCAAAACTTTGCAATCTCTGGCTCGAAACTGCTGGCAAACAATTAATAAACGACATTCTGAGCAATCACGTAAGAAAACACTGGAAAAAATTAACACATATTTCATTAGACATTCCTAATAAATTAGTACATTAAAGAATATACATATAATAAATTCAACGCAATATATCACTAAATGTACTATTAATACAACTTTGAAGAATGGAAAAAAAAAGAAAGAAATGATTATTTAAAATATAAGTTTTACAATAAAAGCTCTTTGTGAGTTTTAAGGTGAAACACAGTTTTCTTTAATAATTAAATACACTTTGCTATAGTTTTCTCCCCATAAATTGATACTTTTCAAACTTAAATGATAAAAACAGCTTGTTTAAGTGGATTAAATTTTCAGCTTAGTATTTAATATAAAGATTTTTTTTGAGAAATATAATTTTACTAATAATCTTTAGTTTGTTCCCTCAATATTATAATTTTAACATTATTTAAATAAATTAGAAATAAAAAACTTAGTTTTAATTACATAAACATTAAGTCTATTTTAGTATTTTTATTACACGTAACTTTTTATTTACATGAAATGGGAAGAAAAAATTTAATATAAGAAATTATCAGAAATTTTTGCATAAAGTTAACTGTTAACAAAACTTGAAGCAGATAATTATCAATAAATGATTACAATTGCAATATGTTATTAAGGATCTAATTGAAATTACATGGAAAAATTCAAAATTGTGCAATTTGTTAGAAATGCATAATTTTGAATTTTTCCATTATATTTAATAGATAAGTTTTAAAATTAATAATGAATTATCTTATAAACTCAAATTATTGAAAATCAAAATGATAAAGAACTCTGTAGGTACAGTTTGAGTATATAAGGTTTCTGAAGCTTATAGATTTCTTTGAAATAAAACTAGTGAATTTTCATAATTTTACTTCTATTATGAAAAAATATTCAATATTTAAATAATTTAGTATACAGAATGTTAAGTAAGAATTGCTTATTATGTAATTCAAAAATAATGGTTTACCTTCCTTTCGTTGGTCCAATAAATATATTACAGCCATTACAATCATCAACGGTGATTGTATTGATATGGTCATAAATATATATATTACTGTGCTGAAAAAGAAATAGTATAAAGTCAAGTATAAAAAATTAAATTCAAATGTATAATTTTACAGGTTTTAATGTAAAATTAAACATTTGAATTTAACTTTGTGTACCTAATTAATTACCTGTAAAATTCAAATACATAATTCTACAGGTAATTAATTAGATATACAAAGTTTCATAAAATTTACTAAAACTATCAATTAATTCTCTCTTATATATTTTAAAGAAAATGTAACTTCTTCTCTTACACCTTGATCTTGCACGAATAACACAAATTTCTAGTTTAATTGGTATAATTATGCACATTTCCATTTTATTTATTAGTCATATATTGATCACTTATTTATGAATAAAATTTTCAAAATATTTTTTACTTGAAAAAAGGATGATTTATGTAAAATTATGTAATGCCAAATGAAGTCAATAAACATTTATATATACTTCAAATGACTGCTACCAATTAAACTGTTGAATCTAATTTTTATCAAAGCATACTAAGTTTAAACTAACTTGGATATATAAACTTTAATTTTAATATTATCTTTACAAGATTCCTAATCAAACAATATTTACTTCATTTTATTATAATTATTATTGTAAATTCAATTTTTTTAGAGTGAAAATTTCTATAAAATGTAATAAAAAGTATTTTTACTGGTGTAGTATAAAAAATGTAGATGTAAAATTATGATCTTAATATGTAATCAATATATTTCAGTCATAATGAATTCACCATTTTATATAGTCACATATGTAACTACAAACATGTCACTTATTTCATTTATATTTTTGCAACTATTAGATATAAAAGTCTACATTAAAGCTCATATCATTTTTAGAGTGAAAATTTCTATAAAATGTAATAAAAAGTATTTTTACTGGTGTAGTATAAAAAATGTAGATGTAAAATTATGATCTTAATATGTAATCAATATATTTCAGTCATAATGAATTCACCATTTTATATAGTCACATATGTAACTACAAACATGTCACTTATTTCATTTATATTTTTGCAACTATTAGATATAAAAGTCTACATTAAAGCTCATATATATCATATATACATTAAAGCTCATATATACATTAAAGCTCATATCATTTTTAGATTGAAAATTTCTATAAATGTAATAAAAAGTATTTTTACTGGTGTAGTATAAAAAATGTAGATGTAAAATTATGATCTTAATATGTAATCAATATATTTCAGTCATAATGAATTCACCATTTTATATAGTCACATATGTAACTACAAACATGTCACTTATTTCATTTATATTTTTGCAATTATTAGATATAAAAGTCTACATTAAAGCTCATATATATCACAAGAAAATTACATCCTTGAATATTAGTATGAAATGTTATAAAAATTTAACCGTTAACATTATGCGAATTAATATCAATGCAAAACATGTGGTAGTATTTTGAAGAATGTTATGAATACTAAAAATAAAAAACAGCAAATTTTTATAGTAAATAACAGCTATAAAAGTGACTGTAAATACTATTCAAGAAAGTTTTTCTAGCAATATCCTCTTGTGTAAAATTAAAATTCAATTTCTTGCCAAAATAAATTACATAAAATATGCTTACATCACAATTTTGTATTATAAACTGTTGGCCTTTTACTGATCCTGGCAGTCTGATAACTGTTTCATCCTTTGCGCCTTCAATTGTAAAATCTTTAGGATTCACTTCTTGTTTATTGTCCCTAAGATGTTTATTAAATGCATTACACAGTAAATTATAATAAAAATAATCCTAAAACTTATTATAAGGAATTAAAAAATAATAAATATTTTATTTTAATAATTATTATAATTTCCTTATATTTTTTATTTATTTTTATTATCATTAATAATTTTATCAATTAAAATAATTTTAATAATTAATAATAAAAAATTAAAAGATAACTAAAAATCAAATAAAAATATTAAAAATAATAAATAAAATTAAACAAAATAAAAAAATAATTATACTAAGCAAATTAACAATTAAATTGATGATGACATTTATAAAATTTATGTGATGCAGAAAATATAATACTATCTTAATTTTATATACTAGATAATTATAATTATTAAATAAAATTAAATAAATGATAGGTTAAATGACATGTTTGCATATATAAGTAGCTAAAACAAATTTAATACTATACAAAGCAAATTATTATCAATTAATTCATTGTTATAAATTAATGTTATTCATGGAAATTATTACAGTATTTCAATTTTTAAGGCTAGATTGTTAGTTCATGTAAAATGTTGATAAAATATTTAAAAATAATTAGTTATTGTATAATGTAAATATAAATTATTTTATTTTAAATCGATTAAAATTATTATATTTTGGTTTGTCTTTTGCTAAAAGATTTTTTTTTTTAATACAAAGTATAACTAGACTTGAATCTGCATTTTAAAGTGGATTTGAAACAACTACAAGCAAGAACAACAGGTGGGATTCAAATATACAAACTGTTAAACTAAAAGCCAGACCACTAATGAAATTATTATATTAATAATTAACATTAATAAATTTTCAAGACTATTACTGTTACTTCTTATACAGATTATAGATAATATATTCTATAATTATCAAAATATATGATAAGATATAGATATGTTTTAAAATAATAAGTTCTCACATTGCAATTAAAAATGAATTTATTTAGTTAATAAACATTAATTTTTCAAAATTTTCAAGATTGTTAATGGTAGTTAATATGGAGAATGCTAATATATAAACAAAAATAATTCATTAGTTATTGCACAATCTCAGAATAAGTATAAAATATTTCATTGTATAATCTAAACCCCATTTGATAAAAATGCATGCTTTAATAAAAACATATCATGAAGCAAATACATGGTTTACATCTCCATACTATAGGACTCGTTCAAGACACTAATTGCAGGAAATGTCTTAAGGATGATGAGTCGTCGCATCACATCATTTTTGAGTCTGATGCCCTAGTCTCCATTTATTTTAATACTTTAGGAATCATCAATACTAAAGAGTTACATCTTAACTCCATAAAGGGTATGACTTTATAAATAAAGTGGTCAACCCAATTTATTGGAACTAAAAATTCATGGGATTGAAGCTATGGCACAAAATGCTATCGAGCAGATATGCCCAGTACAGTGCAAGCCCATTATTAAAAAGAAGAAATACATGGTTTGATACAAATACTTTGCATAAAAACTCATGCTTTGATAAATACAAATCATACAGCAAATACTAAAAAGAAAGCAATCAACCATGATAGTAAATATTTCAGAACACTTTTATTCCATATTTGGACTTGGTACTTTTTAAAAGATAAGTTTATAGGGCAGGAGATATAATTGTTGCTTTGTAATTCTAATGCAATATATTTTTTGATAATCAACAAATCTACTGAATATTTTAACAAATTTATAAAATATCAAGTAATTTAATTTTTTAAAAAATAATTTGAATAGTTTACAAGATAGCTTAAAAACAACTATGCCATAATAAATGATCTTATTACTTATTAAAAGTAACTTTTACAACTATCATTCTAATTTATCACATCATCACTCTAATAATCTGCATTGAATTTATAAGATATAATTTTAAAATTAATAAATACATTAATTTTAAACAACAGGTTCTATCATTTACCATGAATATGCTTTTCCTTCTTTTTTACTGTCTGATTTCGTCTTCAAAGAATTCATTTTCGATTTGGCACATAAGCACCCCATCATAGTTTTATCTTGAAATCTGTAAGAAATAAATTCTATGCAGAGAAAAAAGTTACTATTAGCAAAATAACTTTACTCCAAATGTTTGTAATATTGTATAGTTTTTTCATTCAAATAAATATATATGTTACACCATTCCTGAATTTATATAAAATCAAAAAGAATTATTTTTAATTGTTATTGTTCACACATTGCAAATTCATTTATTACTAGAGTAAAAATATTGAAAACTCAAGCATCCACTATTATAGACCAACATGCAGAAAGTTAAAATGGAACATCCCTACTCAGAAATTTAACCGAGATTTGAAATTTAAACTGGAATCTTTCACTGTGAAGAATACAATCCAGTCTGTAAGTCTTGATGAGTACCTATTGATAACTTGTAAAAGTAGTACAGTCCAAACAATTTTTCTCATTTACACATTAATATTTAAATATATATATTTACAAAATAGTTTGTCATTTTAATTCAGTAGCATTTTTCAATTGTAATCTCTAATAAGTATTCTTATATTGAAAAATTAATATTTTTTGATATGTTAGTATATGTATAGCAAAGTAAATGAATACAATTCTATTACATCCGCATTTAATAATCATTATAATGTAAAAAAATTGCAACTGCTGTCCTTAAACTTCTGACTTATTTCTGATGGAAAGTGCTTAACAATCACTTCCATGAGCCATTGTGAGAGTATAAAAGAAAGAACCAGTAAATGTTAATATGAAAGATATTCAGAATGCATATAGTAAAGTAAATAGTAGTAATGTAGAGCCATTTAGTATACAAATATTAAAGGAAGCAAGCAAGAAAAACACCTGATTTTTTTTCATTACATTTTTTCCTGTATTATTTTTTCCTTTCTGATCATATGTTGAAACATTTTATTTTTGGCAATAGTTAATGCTTTGGTATTGGAATAGGCCAAGATAACTCAGTAAAGATTGTAGAACAGTCAATGCAAATGTAAAGTATATCTTAATAGCTTTAAGATAGATTTGACTTTGTTATACAATGCCAAATGGCATGATTTTTTTTCATAGATTATTATCTATTGAAAACTATATGACAAATATAAGGTTGTCCTTTGATAAATCATTTCTGTTTCTTTATATGAAAATTCAGTTTAAATAAATAAGTAACTCTTCAAAAAAAGAACTTCAAAATATTAGAAGGATCCAATATTGCTGTTGTGACAGTACCAAAATTTATTTATTTTGTTAAGGCACAGAATTAACAACTGTCAAATGATGTATGATATTCTTTTAAATAGATAACTTTTTTTCTTCTTGTCAAAACAATTTTATAGTACTTTTAATTGTTTTATTTTCTGTCTTAATTCTCAATAAATATGCACTGAGAAATGAAACAATTTGATGTCAGTCAGGCACAGAGAAACTGAGCCAATTTTTTGTGTCAAGAATTTTATACAATTGTTTATTTTTATCATATTAATTCTGCAAAATGCAATTCTAAATGTGTGATAATGTATTACCTTGACTGGTCTTTATTTATATGAAACTTCTTAACCTGCACAACCACATACTTTTATTTACATAAAGCTCAATTTCATTCCAATTTCCACATATTAAATTGAAAAGTAATATACATGTAAACTGAGACTAAGTCTCAACTCCTCATTAAATAAAAAATTACTACAAATTTTTTATATAATGTTGCCATATCAGGTAACCCATGAAATTCAGCAGATAAAAGCTGAAAGTGACATAATTTCAGTAATCTCTCATGAAATAATGAATCATGAATTATGTCACGTGATTTTATGTCACTTTCAATATGAAATAATGAAAGTGACATAAAATCAGTAATCTCTTACGATAATCCTTCAATTGGATATTTTTTGACTTTTAAAAAATTATTTAGTGATTTATTATTAACAAAAAAGAACAAATATGAAAATTTGTATTCACCTTATTTCTGTAGATATGAGCATTGAATTAGATTATTCATCTTTCCTTTTCCTTATAAATCATAGTTCATATTTGTATGCTCATAATTATTAATATACTTACAAGAAAATTAACAGTTATTTTTGAAAGTAAGAGTTATTTATTATGTACGATTACATAAGCTTGGCATTTTTAACAAGTACTAATGAAATCATGGCAAAAGAATAAAATGACATTAAAAATATTTAGCTATATTTATATAGAAATTAAAAATATGCCTAGTGAAAAAAAAAACTCTATATTAGCTATATTGAAACATATTTTTAATACTCAGTTTAGCCCTAATGAAATCATGGCAAAAGAATAAAATGACATTAAAAATATTTAGCTATATTTATATAAAAATTAAAAATATACCTAGTGAAAAACACCTCTATATTGGCTATATTTAAGTACATTTTTAAAATTATCAGCAGATAATATAAATATTTTACACTATCTTCCAATAATAAAATTTTTTTTGTCAAAATCGTTTGTATTTGCAAAGCAAATTTACAACCTTTTTTTAAAATAATAAGCAATCAATTAAATTAACATTCAATTCATTTAAATATCAAAACTGGAACTAACATTTAATAAAAAGTAAAGAAGTTAAAAAAAATTCAAAACCAATTTGAAACAATTTTAAATAATGTAACTTAAAATTTCGATAAAAAGTAAACAAAGATGG
Source organism: Latrodectus elegans (assembly GCA_030067965.1). Taxonomy (NCBI): domain Eukaryota; kingdom Metazoa; phylum Arthropoda; class Arachnida; order Araneae; family Theridiidae; genus Latrodectus; species Latrodectus elegans. The sequence goes on along the minus strand of CM057819.1, from coordinate 9,598,373 downwards.
ATACTAAAAATATACAATAACAATGAAAACAAAATTAATTTTAAATGGTATTTTATAAATACATTTAAATATAGCTATTAACATACGCTGATAGAAGTTTTCTATAGCTCACATTGCAGTTTTCATACATACGAAAGTTGAGATAAAGTTTTCAAATATAGTTCATTTTCCGGTATTAAGATTAAATAAGAATCACTTTTCTTAACCTTTTACTTGGTTGGTGATTTATACAGATTTTAGGATAAAAAATAGCAGACACAATTTCTAGCCATAACTGATTCCATAAACAGTCTTTATAAAAACAAAACATTCAAGAAAAACATTAACTGCTTCCTGTTGAAACAGACAAGTATGGATCCGAAACTAGTTTACTTTTATTGCTTTCATTTCAGTTCTTATGGAAAAGTAATAATTTAGTCTCAAATATTTTGGTTTTGACTTTGTAAGTAAATTTTACAAGTGACTAGATCGAAAAATATTAATTTTTAAAATTTATTTACAATATTGCTGGCATTTATATATTTTAATTTATGCTAATGATTTGAATCTCGCAAACAAACTTTCAAAGCTGTCAACAGAAACTTAATGGCAACAGGTTTCACATCTATCTGCGCCATGTCTCGTAGTTTTTGTTTCTTGCAGACGAATTTCTAAAAATAACGATTTTTGTATTGTTTAATTGGTTAAAATTTACAGGAAAAACTGTAGTTTTTGTATTTATTTTAAAATGAGAATTTATTTAATGGGAACACTTGAAAAAATAAAATATAAAGTGGCTTTTATCGAAAAAGAAACTTTGTAAAATGGAAGAAAATATAAATAATCTTAGCATTCAAAGCAGTAAGCATGCTGAGTGGACTGAATTAAAGCAACAGATTGAAGAAAAAACTTTTGATCCTGAAGAGACTAGTTTCTTCGAAGCTGAGGAGGGCTGTAAAATTAAACCTGAAGTTGAATTAAAAGAAGAAACGGATGGCTTTGTTTATAAAGCTGACTTTAGAGGACATTTGCAGCTAGTCAGTTTAGCTCAAGACACTCGTAGCAATAACTGTGAAGCAGAAAATTACCTATCGGGTAGTTAAATATTTTTAGAATCTACGCAAAATTTATTAAAATAAAAGTTTTATACTATTGAAATGAAATAATTACATTTTTTCCTGTTATCTCAAACTTAACTGCATATACTTTTAGAAAACTAAGGTAAAAGACTGAATTCAATATCTTAAATTAAAAAGCAATACAGTACTGATGCCATAAAGCTGTATAAAAACATAATTGTTTTCTCTGAGGAATTCTCTTAGATAATAAGTTGTATTCTTTGCAATTAAAGGTACATATCGTTCACATAAAATGTAGCAAAAACTCCCTACATGAACTACAAAAGAAATGCAACATTCATTCAAGGATATCTGTAGTCATTTGGAATCCACTTTAAATTACTAGTCTAAATTAAAACAGCCCTCATGTCAAAAATTATATTTTAAACAGCTTTCACAGTGACTTAGCACATGTAAATAAACAAGCTAGATTTTCAAAATAAATTATTTTTAATGTAAAATGATGTTTTATCATCTTTTGGAATTGCAATTATTACCATTTTTATTATATGTCATAAATTAATTCAGTTGTTATAAATATTTAAGATGTACATAATCTTAATTACTTTATATGTAAAAAAAAATTATAAACCCAAAAAATACTTAAATTAGGTAACTCTATGAACTTACATTATTTCAGTTGCTGCAGATCACATGGAATTATAAAATGTTATTTTGTTGTGTATCAATTCAATGTTAGTAATAACAAAAGCTATTAAAATGATTAAAGACCTAAGTGGATTTAATCCAACTTCTTGATGCATTCATTAGAAAACCACTTCACTATTGTAACAGGATTCCTTTACACAGTAAATTTAGTATCCCTTGATTTTCACAACTGCTATAAACTGAAATCATGTAAGAAAGCATTTAAAAGTAATATATCATATAACCATAAACAATTTCAAATTTTAGTTTCCCTGTTTAAAAAAATTTATACTTTTATCATAATCTTTTTATTTTTATTATTTTTATTTTATTTATTTATTTTTTTTTAAATTAAACGTTTTTAGAAAATGATTATTTTTAATTTACTGAAAATTGAGAAATATGTTTTATTTTTACAAAAAAGTTTTTTTCACCTTGTGATGGAATGTTTTTTAAATGGATAAAGATTGAAACTACTGCAATTAATATACTGCAGAGGAGTTGTGAGAATATATAAATAATGAAAAAAAGAGCATTCAAAGTACACATTTATCATTAGATTCATTGCAATTGTTTATATATATATATATAAACAATTGCAATGAATATATATATATAAACATACTGTGCAAAAAGCTATATATATAATGCTTATTCAAAGTACATGGGCCAGAAAAATTTGAAAATACCAGATTTCTATATTGGAAATTATATAATTACCATACTGAAAATTTTTTAATCTTAATATGCACTAAGCGTTTTTACTAAAATTGAAAGGACAAAATCCCATAGTTAAAAGGGTTTAAATCATCATTGTTAATTTATTAGAAAAAATGCTTTTTTGTAATCCCAAAAATCTGCTTACATTTTTAAAATGGCTTATGTAATTTTTAATTTATTTGCAGGTAAAGCACCTAATAATTCTGTAGATTCTGCATACAATATTTCTTGTTCTTTGCAAGCATTCAATGAAAAATTAAATGTGAACTCCAATGGATTTGATGGTTTACATAGAATTTCAGGTAATTAAATTATTTTCAATCTATATTTTTATCATATAAATAGGTTTTTTGCAAGAGCTTTCTGTAAATATTACCTAATATGATTCATCTGATTATTTCCAAATAAATTAAATATACTAAAGTTTAAATTATTTTATCTTATATGACTTACACTTTTTAAAATTTCTTTTTTAAGTATGGTATTTTGTTTTACATTTTAAAATTTTCCTTTATCCTATGATACTACTTAGGATCACCTTAAAATAAATTTATTGTTTAATCTGTCATTTAACTTCAGTTGACTTACGAGATTAATTTTAGTCTTCATCATCAATGTTGCATATTATTTAAAATACTTCCATTCAGAATGATTATTCAATTCTATAAATATTTTAGAAAGAAAAAACCTTTTCAAGACAATTTCGGTTTTGTTAATTAGTTATCAAGTGCAGTTTTTCATTGTTATAATTTTATTATGTTTTTTATTTATTTTTATAAAGTTCATTTTGATATTTCAAATAGGTTTTACAATTTCAAATTCATACTTATTATTTATTCAAATTCTGTTACAAATATGATACTTTCACTGTAAAATATATATAGACTTACTTAATTTTATGCAAATTTTTATGTTCGTATTTTTTATCCCTTTATCGGATTTTAATTTATAAGGATATTTAAATTTAGAGGATATTAAAGAATGGCCTACATGCTCAAAAGGTCAGTCGGACCAAGTGTCTTGGAGTGAATATTCAAAATGTTTTGAGAGAAGTCAAGTTTATCGACATTTGAAATCTTTATCACACAATGATGTGAAAGATGGATTTTACATAAAGGAAGAACCATCAGAAAATGCACACAAGCATACACTTCCAGAGATCTATGACTATTCATCAGATGGCATTTGGGAAGCTCAATTTGAAAACTCTAGTCAGGTTATTTTTTAATTATAATTCATATAGTTTTTTAATTATAATTATTATATAATTGTCAATATATTTATTTTGTTATCAAATATATCTATTTCTTCTTGTTTGGTAGAAAGAGTTTCTTAATTTTTTATGTATTCAACAATTGATATCTTATTAACCCCTTAACGCATTTGCCCGTGTCTCAGTCGGGCGAAAGTTTCCGGCAAATTTGCACATGCCCGTGTCTCACACGGGCGTCCTTGTATCTCGCGTTATTTTATTTCTAATGCTCGTCTGAGATCCGTTCCAGTAAAAATAAATAGGCTAGATTATAATTAAACTTATTTGACATAGATGGCACCACTATTCAGCAGTTTTCTTGTGTAAACCAGGTGGCGCATTTTGATGATTAGCTATAAGTTTGCTAGGAATTCTTTGTTATAAAGCAGTCGTTTGGTGTATATATCTGTGGTAATATATCCATTTTTATTATGTAAACATAATAAAAGTAAGCAGTTAACTGCAAATTATATTACTAAGTGTTTTTGTAATTTAAAAAAAAGTTATCTGATAAGGAGCGACTCTGACGATGACAATTTTGAATATGCCAATTTATCAGACAGTTTGAGCGATGAGAGTGATGATTTCTTGAGTGATGGAAGTGAATCGGAAGATAATAACGATGAGATTTTGGATATAGCAAGGAATTGGTATCAAATTAGTACAAATAAACCAAACGTTGCACCACCGAGATTTCGATTTGAAGCTAACCCTGGCTGTTGTTTTACTTTGACGGATTACGATGATGCTTTGTCATACTTTGAATTATTTTTTGATAACTCTCTCATGGACATAATTCTAACTGAAACAAACAGATATGCATTTCCCAAATTTGTACCACCTACAGAAAAGAAATCGGCCCCTTGTAGAAATTGCGCCGTTTGTTGCAGTAAAAGGGATGAGAGGGGTAAAAAGATAAGGAAAGAAACAAGATACTATTGTAGGAACTGTAATGTTGGACTTTGCGCAGTACCATGCTTCATGGTATATCATACCAAACTGAATTTTTAGTCAATTTTATGTATGAAAATTTGATTTAATTTGATTTTAATAACTTGAAATTCAAAATAAACATGCAATCAAATCGTTTTCACTTTGTTTGTATAATATATATATACATTTTTAAATTAGCCTATACTTGTACCCCTGTATGTTGTCTTTTCTAATACAAAGGAGCGTAAAAAAAGACAACTTTAAATAAAATTATTCCAAAATTAAAAATAAGATTTTTTAATTAAATTTTTAGTTAAAAATTACTTTTATTTGTCGATCATGTCTTAAAATGCACTAGAGAATATGATTATGCAAGAAAAAAAATAGGTGATTTTTTGACCGAAAATTAGAAATTAATGTGTGCCTTAAGGGGTTAATCAAATGAATATTTTTATCTATAGCAATGTATAAATGTTTGTGAATTTTTTATCCATATTTTAATCTTGGAATATTTAAAAATTTTTTACTGACAACTACTTCCAAATATTTGGTAGAGTATCACATCAGGCTCTTTACCTTTATTTAATTTTTGTTTGTAATTTGAGCCATTGAGTTCATAAAGGATAAAATGCTTACTTTAAGAATTAATTGAAATCATTTATCTTTTTGTTTTATATTGCTGTGTAAAATAAATGATGTGCTAACAATTATGGTGAATGGAAAACTATGTGTGAGTGGGTGTCTTTATAACAGTTGGTGTCAAAAATTGAAATTCTGAATATGTCTCTTTAAAAATAATATAATAGTTATATTTACTGAAAAGATTCTGACTACAGGGGACTGAAGAAGAGTTTTGTGGCCTTTGAATCAAAACTGTTTCCAAATTGGACCAGAATTTCTTAATGGAATGAAGACCCATTCCAATTGGTTACTGAAAGAGAAGTATGTCTGGAACTGTTTTTAGTAAAATTATGTCTGTGACACTGTAGTGGGCAGCTAACAACCGTTGTTAGGTATTTTATCATACACAGCATAAGTTGCCTTCCAAGAAGACTTTTCACAGAAAGAGGGCCATATTCATGTTTAACTAAGGAAAAAACCCAGAAAACTCACAAGCACTCTCTCCAACAGATGTGCATGGAGTTGAGCAGCTTTTAAGAAATCACTGCTCAGAGACATAGTTGCTCATCTTTAATGGGTTAGAAAATTTCAAACATCTATGATAACTGATTGGTAGAATGTTAAGTTCCTTGACAAATTTTTGTTCAAATGATGCTATCATTGAACCAAATTCTGTGTAAAGCTCTTCATTCTGTATGTGTGTATATTCAGTTTCAAGTTGTTGTTGCGATTAATGATGATTTGAAAGTGTTTTTCTTATTGTGGATTAGATTTTCCCATTGAGGGATCTATTAACATTCTTGGTGATCATAACATTTATTTTAATATTCTGGATAATCTGTTGTTTTCCAGCCTACATTTCGATGATTAGTATAACTTTTATACCTTTTATTTTCCAAGATAACAACAGCAAAATTGATCAGGCATCGAGAATATGTGGCTGGTTTTATGAGCATTCACACTTTTATTTCATCTTGATTGATGTGCAAAATCATCCAACTTGAATCCTGTTGAAAAATGTATGTTAGAATAACAGGTAAATCAGCAAAATAAGCATTCTTGCCATTTGTGGAAATTGCAGTATCAAGGCCACAATGAATGGTTTAAACTGGTTGCAAAATTCTTGCAAAACTTAGTGATTTCATTTCCAATCCAAATCCAGGTTGTTATCAAGTCTAGAAGCAAATTTACACAAATGACATTTTTTTATAATTTCTCTAAGGGTGATCAGTTTTGCTTTTATCCAGTGAACTTTTTTTTTTTATAATATTTTATGAAAAAAAAAAAATCAAATAATTTTAATGAAGCTTTGAAATCTTGAATATTTAAATTTTATGATATCCTTGTTATATGATATCCTTATTATTTGATATCTTTATTATATGATATTCATATTATATCTTATACACTTATAATTTGACTTTAATGAAACTATTTAGAGGGATTTCATTTTGTTCTAACTATAAATTAAATTGTATTTTTCAGAAATTTAATATTATGTTGGCAAATGATATAATTTCTAAAATTAAGTACTTTCTTTTATAGATTCCTCAAGGTATTTCGAATTTAAAACTGAATGGAAAAGCTGTTTTGCTTACTCAAGCTGAAAAGAAACGATTGTATCGCATGAGGATCAAGGAAGAAAATCCTGCATTGTGGTCATCCATTAAGAAGAAAGAAGCTGCTCGGAAGCGAGAGCAAAGAGAAAAAAGAAGGCACATATTGTATGAAATGCAAAAAGCTATGGATTTATCACTTCCTACTAATTCTCCTGATTTTATAAACCAAAAGTTGTATTTAGAAGCTCTAAAAGAAAGGTACTGAATTAGTTTCTTTTATTAATGAGAAACATTTCATTTTTCTTTTGTGATAATATTTTTATTTGTTTTTCCAGATCATTAATTCCATAAATTGCATTACCTTAATTATTATTTGTTACATGTTCTGTTATGTGGGTGTATTCTAATTTCATTTTTCACAATTGCTTTAAGAATTTCTGATTTCTATATAATTTTTATCAAATATGATATATGATTGCCTCATCTTTCCTTGTGAGATGTCCTTTGAATTTGTAAAAGGGTTCTATTCATCTTAACAGTACCATTGTACCATACTTGGCATCCATAAAGTATGATGCTTTCTATTGCCAATAAGTAAATGTGTTTAAGAATTTGAGGTTTAATACCCCAAGTAGCCCTAGTGATTCTCGCAATTTTATTATTTAAGTTGTTAATGTTCTCTTTAATATTATAAAGATGAGAACTCCAGTTCAGTTTGGAGTCAAATATAAGTCCAAGATATTTAAGATTTTTTGTATATTTAAGACCTTGCCCATTAATTTTGATTCCAGGTCTTCTTGTTATCTCTCTGGTAAGTTCAATTATAGTATAATTACATTTATGGATGCTCAGATTAAGTCTGTGGTTGCTGGCCCAGTTGGATATAATATCTAATAGGCACGTAGGTAATCTAGAGAACTTAAAGTAAGAACTAGCAGTGAGTAGTAATGCAATATCATCGGCGAACGCTTGGCAGTGTGCTCCTTCACCAAAGTCTTGTGTAAGTAGTTCATTTGCAATAAGTAACCAAAGAAACGGTCCAAGACTGGAGCCCTGCGGTACTCCATTAGAATATGAAATTTTCTTATTTTGGTCATTGAGGTAGGTTCTATCTTTAAGGAATGAGTAAATACAATTATACAGATTTCTGGTGGTATCATGCTTGTGCAGGATTGTAAGTAGATCTTCCCAGCATGCACTGTTGAACACATTTTTAATGTCTAAGGAGATGAGACATGTGTAAAGGTTTTTGGCTTTATTATCTTTGATGATATTGACAATAGTATGTATTGCGTCAGTTGTGCTTTTTCCTTTAAGAAAACAAAATTGAAGTGGATGGAGAAGTCTATTTTTATGGTAGAACTAGTGGAGTTGATTCATTAGCAGTTTATCCAAAATTTTGCCCCAAACTGGAAGCAGGCAAATGGGCCTGTAAGCCTCGCATAATTGAGGGTTCTTCCCCTCTTTTGGAATAAGAACAACTTTTGCTGTTTTCCAAATCCTGGGAAACACTCCTTTGCTGAGGCAGAGATTAAGTAGGTCACATACCCAGTTTTGGTCCAATTGGAAAAGTTCTGAGTAAATTTCTAGGCACGTAGCATTAAAGCCCAGAGCTTTATTTTTGTCCATTTGTTTAATTGTAATTTTAATTTCATCCGTTGAGGAAGGTGGATCATCAAGAGTGCTAGGGGTTTGTGGTGAGTAGTTAATAGGAGTTAAAGGAAAGTGGTATTTTAAAATTTTATTTGTAGATTCTATAGAATTATTTGCGAGTTGTCCATTGAGGTTTAGAACAGGATTGATGACTTTAGGAACTTTAAATTTATTTTTGATTATTTTGTAGGCACCTCCAAATGCATTAGAGTTAGTAATATTACTGAGGTAATCTCTGAAAGCTGTTTTCTTAGTTTTTAAGATCCGTTTCCTATAAATTGCTGCTGCTTTCTTAAATTCAACTGTAAGTTTTTGTTTAAGGTTTTCATCTGTCTGCGCTTGAAATTTGCACCTGAGAGCTCTAAGAAAATTGGATGTAAGGTTTGTGCTTTCAACAATGTACATCTCTTATCATGTGTTTTGTTATTTTTCAAAGCTTTCCCATGTGACACCTGAATATGGTGTGCTTTTAACAAAAGGTCTTCAGAAGAAGCAATATGTAATATATGTTTCATAACTTTTCAGCAGTCTTCATTTGCTTTGCTATATATTTCATGGTATTAAAATTGAGTTCTTATTGAGTCCCCTAAATTGGAATAATCAGTTCCCATTTTTACTGGAAAATGGATTGAATTATCCTTTGAGTGAATGAAGGGAATTGAAATACCTTCTGTGAACCAACTGGCTGAAGTCTAATCTCCTCAGAGATTCTGACAACTTTTCTCTTCCTTTAAAATCAATTTGATTCCAATATATTACTTTACTGGACAAGACAACAACTACAAAAAAGAATCTTTAGACGAAATATATAAATTGAAAATTCTTTCTGTGAAATATTATGATTTTTAAATGTTTTGAGTGTTATTTTAGTAAAATTTAATATTTTTACAATATTTAATTATTTTTCTGCTTTAAATCAGCTAAAAGAGACAATCAGAAATATTTTAACAGGAACATCAACAAATTCATTTCCAAAGTATTTATGCTCGAAATACAGCAGTTATATTTTAGGCATCAGTATTGTAAAAATGTATTTGTAGGAGAAAAACATTTGCAAGACTTAGAAGTAAATGTGGGTTTAACCATTTTTGTTATTTGTTCTTACTTTTGTTTTATTTTTGACTAAATTTAACACTTGGTTATTTGTTATTACTTCTTATTAAATTGTTAAAAACATAAAGGAATTTTTAAATAGTTTTTAACTATCAAACCAACAAAATTTACAAATTTGAGATTAAATTTATATTTTGTTATATCTTTGAAAAAAGAGATATAAAAATAAAAATTAATATTAATATTATTATCCCTAAAATTAATATTAATAATATCTCACTAGATGTTCAATAAAAAAAATCAATAAATGTCTTTTTTTTTTCTTTTGCTACAGAAATTACCAGAAATAGCAAAATTATATAAAAGAAGCATTAAATTCTTGGCTTTTAAAAATTGTGTCCTATATCTGTAATCAGTTTAGTCTAAAATATAAGCAAGGACTAAAAAAAAAAAAAAAAAAAAAAAAAAAAACGTGCTCTTGAAAGAAATATTTAAAAGCATTTTCATTGGGAAACAAATTGATGGAATTTGGCATAAAAGACCAAATGTCCTATTGTCCCTATTGTTTTTTTTTTTTTTTTTAAAGAATCTAGTAATTAAAAGCCAAAGTATCAAATGATCTAGCCATCTAATCCAAACTAAAGAATATTACTAAATAGGTTTTTTTAGGTTAAAATAATAGGTATTCATTCTAGAGGTAAGCCAAAACAAAGATAAATAGGTTACATCCAAGAAAATGTAAATATGTTGAAGATTAAGAACTGGAAATTTGCAAACAAGAGATTGGTTTTGAAGAGATTTCTTGAGGCGGCCAAACAGGTTCCTCAGGCTAATGAACATGACTATGGTTTTGTATCATTAGACTTACACCAGTTTTATCATTTTGAGAGATTTTTGCTATTTGTTGTGAAATTCTATGATCTAATATAAAAAAAAATACATGATTGATTGATTTTAACATTTATAAACTTTTCATTTGTCATTAGTCAATTTTTTTCTTCCGAAAATCAATATTTTTATGTGTATATCTAATATTGCCCTCAAAGGGCCTAATCTAAAATACATGATTTAGTGGATTGTAATGTTGCTGTGTAGATGGTCTAATCTAGCATTCTAAATAATTTAGTGATAAATAAAACCAACCAAATAGATGGTCTTATCTAAATGGATGATTTAATGATACATAACATCACCTTTATAAAATATCTAATCTAAAAAGTTGATGATTATATAAGTATAAAATTATCAGTATTTGTATATAAATTTTGTAAATATTTAGCTTTTAAAAACAAGCTTACTGACTTAAATGTGTTCTGTTATTGCTGTTTCATAATAGATTATTCTTGTTTATATATTTTTTGCAAAAATATCACATATTTTAATTGTTAAGTTTAATCTTAAATATGTGCAATTTTATATATAATTTTAAGAAGCTCATTCATTTATATTAATCCATATTTTCTTAATCAGGAACTATTTAATGAAACTTGTTATTTCTTACCTTGAGGTATCCAGAACTGTGGAGTCAACTCTTAAATGCCCTTCCTTCAACCCAAGTGAGGAATGAGCAAATTTACAACGAACGGAGTAACAAAAGCAAGAGACATAGTCCAAAACCTGCTAGAATGTACAAGGACGTCATTGAGGCTCAGAAGAAGCGCTTATACAGGCAGAGGATTAAAGAAGAGCGCCCTGAGATGTATGAGAGGCAGAAAGCGAGGGATGCTTATGCGAGGAGCATGCAGCGGTTAATGCAAAAGAGGAAGAACTCAGAAAATCAAATTGAACTCAGGCTGGAGAGGTATATATTCTGATTTCATTACCTTTCCAATAAAATTTTAAAACTAATGTTATTAGATACATATTTTGAAATTTGAAAGAGACTTTTGGAAAATTTATTTGCTTGAATTTATTTTATACTACTCAGCATTAAAATTACATATCATGAAGGAAAGTCATAAAATTGTTCAAATTCATGCCATTGTAAGCTGTGGTATGCAATGCTAAGCCGACATTCCAATAATGATTATTCTGGTCGTCAGGTTTTCATGAATTCAATTTCTTCATTGGGTGTGGATGTTCATAACAATTCCTCCCACCTTATCATGGTTGTAGCCCAACTTAGGTGTGGATTTTATATGATAAATGCCAATCCCATGTGTAATCTCTTGAGCAAAAATTTTTATGGAATAACAAACATGAAATTAAACATAAAATTTATAAATGCTTCACAAGATAGTTTAAGAAACACCTTTTTATCTATGTTCTAAACAGAACCAAGTACAGTGAATCAATAACTGACTTTATATCTTCACATAATGATGATAACTGTCTAAGCATATCTTGAGCTGCTTGAATTTTTACTAGGAAGAGGTTTTTTTAAAAAGGTTTTTCTTCTGTTTTTGTATTTCCTGGCTTCTTGTGGAGTTGGTTTAGTATTGGAATTGAACCATCTGGGATTAGCAGCAACAACAACATATTCACATACAATAAATAACATTTGATTTTAAAAATTTATTTACAATCATTCCTGCTGATAAACATTTTGGTACTTTACTTTTTGGAAACCAGTTTTTTGCCAGACATAAATATTGATAATTTTAAGCATTGTTAGATATAAAGTATTGGAAGGATTTAAGTATTTTTTATGTGTATAAAAATTGTACTTATTATAGAGGAATATTATTTATACTCATGAATAAGTTTCTACAAGACTAAAAATTCTCAAGTTCTGGCAATTTATTAATTAATTAGTGCATTATATTTATTAATTATTTACAATTTATTAATTATTGCATTATTATAAAAAATCTTTGGTTATATAAATGAATGTATGATTTCAGATGTGTTGACAACTATATTTATATATAAAATTTCTATTAATTTCTAAAATTATATATTTTGATTAATTAAGCATAACTAAAATTAATAATAACTATTTAAACTATAATTTTTTAAATATTTTTACTGAAGTTAAATTCCAAATTATTTATTTTGATGTATATGTTTGGTAAAACTAATAAATTTAAAATTACTGTAAATAAGTTAATTTACTGGATTTCTATTAAAATTGATAAAATGTAATGTTTGAACAACTAGATAAACTCTATGAAATTTTCAGTAATTTAAGAAGCATTAGAAGAAATTAAACACTCAAAAAATATTCTACTAAATAGTAACAAATCCATAAAATTTATCAAACACCAGCAAGTAGCAGAATATGGCTTATATATGTGAAATAATTAGTAAATTACAGAAGGGTCACCCAAGCCTTGAAGGTTTTATGAGAAGCTTGAAAATATTACTTAGTGCTTGCACTTAGTTATTTTTGATATTTATATATTATGAATTATCTTAGTTTGAAATTAATTTTTATATTTATGGCAATACTTTTTTTTGTTGATATCTTCTAGATCAGCTTGTTTTGATTATTTGTTGTTGTGAATTTTATATTTGATGGTTTTTGCATGGTTTTGGAGTGTTGGGGCATAATTTTTAAGGACTGCCTTATATCATTGGTAGAAAGGCCATGTTTTTATGCCAATGTGGTAAACGTTCCTTAAAAAACCTGATCCATTTGATAATTAATTCTACATATTTGCTCATTTTGTCTTATATTTTATAATTAAATTTGAATTTCATTTGTACTACTTATATTGATGTTCTCTTGTTTTTTAATATATTATTGATTATTTTTATTTTTATTTTGTAATTTAAGTTTTGAAAATTTTGAAGTTTGTAACTTATGCATAAATATAGAAGACACTGGTTTTTATGAACCTCTAATTTTACAACTTCTTGTTGGCTCCTAAAGTCCCATAAATATAAGAATAACTTTTATCCCCATTTACCAACTAAACTTTTGAAAAATATTTTTTTACTAACTCACTTTTATGTGTTTTATTTGCTTCTATTAATACTATCTAGTTTTTTATTCATTTTTTTTTATTTTATGCTTGAGAAACTTAGATTGACACTATCGAAAAATTACGAATTCATTGAATTGTCAATTGTTAACTGCAATGTTAAGTCTTACTTTGAATAAGAAGTAATTTCGATTCTTGAATCGAAATTGCTTTAAACTGAAATGAAAGGAAAATATTTTTTATAAATCCTAGTGTAATTTTTATCAGTAAACTTTGACTTGTTAATCATCTCCATCAATGTGGAAATTTCTTCCTTTAAACTAACTTTAGACTTTGCATGCATTTGAATATCAATAGCTTCAAGTGTAAATTTTGTGAGATATTTTTGGAAGGAGTGAATTATTTCTTGAAAGTGAAATTCTAGGCCCAGGACATGGTGGCCAGGTTGGTTTGGGTATGAAAAAGCAGATGCGTTGGCTAAAAATGGTTGTAAGCTGCCTCAACCTCTGTTTCCAATAACTGACCATCAGTTTAGTTCTGAGGCTAGGGGAAAAATTGACCAACACTTAGAGCACATTTATAAAGAGTTTTCAGCAGATAAAATGTGGAACGTTCTTATGAAGTCACCTGTCCCGATGGATTTGCCTCGTGCAGTTTTTACTGCAAATTTTCGTCTTTTGACTTTTTGTATAAGCATCTACACCGCATTGGTGTAGTTGCTGTAGATACCTGCCCCCTTTGTTTGTCGGGTGAAATTATGGACTTTAATCATTTGACAACTTGCACTGCACTTGCTTTTATTACTTTTGACTCTGACAACTTTACCAAGGCTAAATTTTATTGAGCCGCCAGAGGTCCTATGGCAAATAATGCCAATGACTGACGTAGGATTTTTTTTTTTTTTAAAGGTTGGTTAGGGTGTTGTTTTCATTATCGGAAGGTAGTGAGTTTGAAAGCCAGCTCCAAAGATTAATTATGTTTTTTTAAGATGGCTGAGCATGTTAAAACTGGGCATTGTCACAATGACCTCCAAGTAAAATGATACCTCTAGGGGTGGCAAACTGTTAGGGATCTTTTGCTTGGTTCTTGCTTCAAAATCGCAAAGACTTGGTGCTATATTCTTATGAATGCATGCTGTGAATGATGTTGTAGGAAAATGATTGTCTAAGTCGCGTTGACCTGTATGCTTTATTAGATAAGTCACCCTAACTGAAGGGAGCCCAAAAAAAAGTGTGTTATTTGTTGATTTGAGTGTTATTCATTTAGGAACTTGTTATTGCATTAAAATGTGCTATTCATCCATGAGTTTTAGCAAAGATACCTTCTGCTGCCGAAACTATCTCAAGAATTTTTGATTTTGGATCAGATGCAACTTGTATGGATGATTAAATAAATGAGAATGTAATGAATAAGAATGAAAAAGAACTTTCAAATATTAAACATGGCGAATATGTGCTTCAATCTCAATATGACTTAGTAATCTAACTTTATTACTTAGATCACCTGCTAAATAAGTAGATGAATGACTAACAGGGTCCAGGAAAACAATAGTGAAATGTTTTTCCATGTCAGAAAAAAATGGTTGAAAAAATGAATTTTGAAATAGAAATATATGATTGTTTCCTGATTTTTCCTCAGTGAAATAAAAGAAACAAAATTTATATTTTAAAACAATCCTAAATGAAATAAGAATTGCTTTAAAATATAAATTTTATGTGTATGTTTTCATATAATATATACAATACATAATTATTTAATAATTTATGTATAAAAAGAGAGAGAGAGTAGTGAGGTAAGAAAAAATAGTTTTTAGATGTAATAGTTATTTTTCGATTTATCGATTTTGAGAATTATTTTATCTGTCCCTATGTTTCTGTAAAATGAGCATTTACTTTGTATAATTGAATATCTTATGTCATTGGAATTCTGAAATATGTATGGGAAGAAAGTTCAAAGCTATATGTGATTATTTTATGATAGATGTTTTTGCAATATGTTCAAACGATTAAATTTTAAAATTAAATTATCTGACTTGCTACTTTTTTATATGAGAATGTAATTGTGTAAAATATGTTAATATACTATTCTTCTAACCAATGGTAAAATATTAAGCTATTTTACCTCTCATTAAAGTAGTTGCTTATCTACATGTTTTAATTGTCATAATTTAAATTGATTTTATCTAATTGTTTTCAGTATTCATCCTAATTCTGTTGAATATAAATTAAATTTCTCACAAAATATACAAGTAGAGAATTATCCTCTTGCGAACCACAAACCTTTTTTTGACCAGTTTATTGAAAACCGGAACAATTTTCATTCTAATTCTGGAACAAGCACTTTCTGCTCTTCATCTCATAGCATCAAAACTCTACCTTCAACTCCTGCATCTGAAAGTTCTGTAGAAAGTTCATATCCTCCCTGCAAAGAAGTGAAAACAAAGCATTGTCCTTCTCAAATCTGTGATAATCAACTCTTAGTATGTATTGCTTTGTTTTGCAATATTTATTTAAATTTATTTTTTGATGTTTAAATGTTTATCAGTAATTTATTACCAAAAACTCATTTCTGAACTGCATCAAAGATTTTGATGAAGTGTGCGATAAAAATAAAAAATAAAATAAATAAATAAAATATTCTAAAGTAATAAATTTAAACATAAGAATTTTAAATTTTAATAAATTTGTATTTTATCAATTGAAGAAACTATGTTCATATCATGACTCAGTGATTAGGCTGTTTTTATGAATGGATCTAAGTTTGACCCCATTCATTGAGCAGGGAAAGAGGGTGTTTCATTTTTGCTCTCTGAATGCACATCTGTCTGGTACATGCTCAAGTATTTCCTTCCTTACAAGGTATGAATTTAGACCAAAATCTATACAGAGCCATCCTGGCAGCTGGTAAATTCTCGGGGAACTTCTAATACTTTATAGCAAGTTTTGTTTGATAGACTATTCATTTTTTTTTTGTTCAGTTTACGATCTCAAGTTATTAAGAGAATTTATAATTGACAAAGGAGTGTTTATCGATCAACTTCAAAAACATTTATGAATATTGTAAACTACTGATATATAGTAAACAAATAGGTACTATATTTAACTAACTTAATGTTAATAATAACACTCATAAATTATTACTTATTATTAATTATTTCTTATTATTTATAAACTTATTAATTATTAGAAAGTGTTAACATAATTTATATTATAACTATATTCTCCCATTTTAATGAATGAAAATAATCATTAAGTATTTTCATTTGTTAAAATGTTAATAATCATTAATTTTCTGGAGCCATTAGTAAAAGTAGCAAGTTTTAGAAAGTGTTCATCAAAACATTTAAGAAATACTGATTTATGACTAATAACCCACTTAAACAACTAAGCTTGATAATCACCATGTTATTAAGGCCTGCCTTGGTCTAATGATCAGATTGAGTTCTTCTGAATGGAAGTTATTGAGTTTGATCCCAGCTACTTGAGTAGATGTGGCTCAACATCCCATCTAAGTTAGCATACCTGCAGAAAGTTATGATTTGTCAATATAAGGGTTCAAGAGTTTTAAAAGTTTTATCCTTTGGGATTATGGTACAGGTTGTTTGTTGTAGTCACATGTCCTAAGGGTTGTGATGCTTGAATATAGCCCACACATTGTTTATAAAAGTCTTCCTAGTAGGCGAAAATGTGTTTGATATACCAATGACTTTGATACAATATAGTGAAGAACATAATTATACTTAAAGCTTGTTATAAGGCATTTTAATGTTCATCTCATAAGTTATTTTCTGAGAAGCTTTGTTATTAATTATAAATATTCTTTTCCTAGATAGTGAACTATATTCATGTATAGCAAGGAAGGAAATTTCAAAAAATTTTTGAGTATCTACTCTGACAAGTCTCCCATTGCTCACCAGTAGCTGGGATCAAATCCATGACCTTTCTGTCTGAAAATATCTGTCCTTACACATGGACATGGTAACCCAATACAAATGTCTTACTATATATTTCAGTTGTTGTCTTCAGTAGTTTGTAGTTAGGCTATAATACAGTGACAAATGCTTATTATTCATTAGGAAAACAAAAATTTGCAATTGTCAAGAAAGTGTTCATGGAAAAATATTAAGGAATGTTATTGTATGGCTATTTACCTATTTGAATAGTTAAATTAAAAGAAGTACCAATTGTATACATTATTATTAAAACATATGTGTACTGTGTACCTCACTATACACTAGAATATATGATATAGATATCCATATATTTTAATTTATAACAAGCAATTTCTGCTCGACTATATTTTAAGTTTAATGTGAGTTAAACTTGAAAATATGAAATTTATCAAAATAAATAGAGCATTTATGTATTTTCTTTGTTTTATCTTAAAATTTGAAATTTATGAAGAGGAATACAGCATTTTCTTTCTTAATTTTATCTCCTTTATAAATATCTTTGTAATATTTCTAGGAAAATGAATACAGTGTTATGAAACCTGTACTGCATTCTAATACTGATAACATATCTGATGAAACTCAAGAACTTAGGAATGGCAACAAAAACTCCCACCCCAGACTGACTGCCTGTTCTAAGCAGAGTGACATTCTCTGGTACTGGAATGACCTGCGAGGCGGTCAGCTTGTGGAAGAGCTTCTACCTCCCCCACAGCATTCTCCCTGGAGGAAGGGACTGACACAAGAAGAGCGGCTGCAAAAGATATTGAAAGAACGGCTGCAGCTGAAGGAGAAGCGCAGGCGCTATCGCATGAACATGACCCCTGAGAGGAGAAGGGAGTTCTTAGAAATAGAGAGGGAGCGTCTGAAACTGTATCGGCTGAAGAAAAAAGCAGTTGAAGTCACAGCCCATTGAATGCTCTCATATCTTTTTTCCTTTTTCAATGTGTTCTGTCTTTCTGAAAAGTCATTGTTTGTTTTAAATTTCTTAAATTCTGTTGATTATTTTTATCATTCATCTTTTGTGAGCATTATCATTGTTTGTGTACAAATTGAACCGAATTGAATAAAATGCAAAACAAAGGCATTTATACCATTGTGATAGTATGTACAAGATTTGAAAATGTAAATCTTCTCCAACTCAAGATATCTACTGTTTCAATTAAGAGTTTCAATCACTGTTTAAAGTGTGTACTGTTTAAAGTTCAAGGTCAGTTGTTCACTCCCAGTCACTGTTCAACAATAGGAAGGATACTTCGTTAGAAATGGTCTGTATTCAAATATTGTTTGAGAGAAAACCAAAAAGCTCCTATTTATTCCCCTTAACAAAAATGCATATAAAAAACAATCAAACACGAATCTCCCTTATATTCAACAGTGCTTAGAATTAAACTCAGGACCTATAGTTTTGAAAAACATGACCCTACCATTAAGCTATAAAGGTTATAATAAGTCGCTCATGAAAAAGTTTTTATTGATATTTTCTGCTTGCACATTTCCTAGGTTGGCTGCTTTTGAATTTTATTCATTTTAACGTTTTACACGTGAATAGGATATATTAATCTATGAACAGTCCTTCTAGAAAATATGGCATATGGGGTCTATAACAGCCACCAGCTATTATACTAATCTGCTAAACAATGTCAGCATGTAATTCCTTGGTTAGACCTTTTTCTTTGGCATAAAGATATATCGAGGTTTTGAATCCACTTTAAATTACAGTTCCAAATCAAATTTCTTTTTTTGTGTAAAAAACTGTTATCGATCAAACAAATATAACAAGAATTTTTTCTTTGAAAAATTGTACTGCAGCTTCCATTGCTAACATTCGCATGTTTCTTGTAAACTTTTTGATCAATTAATACAGAGTGCTTTGTAGTGTTTCCAGGTTATTTTATTAGGTCATGTGTGCATACAAATTGACTGAGTTTATTGTTTTTAATTATTTATTGCTTTTAACTTAGATGCAGAATTTATCTGTGATAAATAACTTTAATCATGTTTTTATTGGAGAGGGTAATATTTAATTATTTACTTTTTAAATTCTCAAGTTAATATTTTTCATTTATTAATTTGATTAGCCAGTGCACTTGTTACGATTTTTAGCAACAGCAGAATATTTTATCCATTAAATCAAATATTTATTCATTAGTATTTGGATTTATTTTAAGCATTTTTTAAATAAACAAATGCTGACTTTTGTTTAATTAAAGATTGTTTTTAATGTAAATTTTGCTTAGGACTTTAAGACTCTGGCTCTATGTAATAATGTATGATTTTCATTTAAAAAATGTTTTTTATTGTTCATTTTCCAAAATTGTGTTAAGTAATTTTTATCTGAGGTATTTATTTCTCAATTAAATCTCATTTTAGTCTTGATTTGCTTGATTAAGTTTAGAATTTTTAAAAAGTAATCATTAAATTTATTAATATATTTAAAAGTTGTGCATTAATATTTTGTGCATTTTACTGTATTATTTTCATATATCATGTGTATAAATGTGTAAATCATATCATTTTATCTTCATTTCCATGCATACAGAGTTGTTGCAATATATCATAAAACTTGTTTCGAAATTTTTATTGCTTTGCATTTATAATTTGATTTTCAGTATTCAAATTAAGGAATTTAGTTAAGAATATTGAGCAAACAGACAATATTACTAAAGCTGCATAGTTTGTTGAAATAATACATAATGTTTATGTTTAAAAGAATTTAAAATATAAAATATGTGTACATAAAATTATGAAATTTATTTCTAAAATATATTGTTTGAAACATTTTATAAATATTTGTTGTTGAAGTTTGTGAAATGATTGTGTGTTTATGAATTATGTACAAAACATTCTTATATATTTTAGATATAAAGCTGAAAATTAATATTTCTTAATTAAATAAAACATATTAGTTTAATGAAGTTTTTATTCTATTTAAATTTGTTTAAAAAATGATTAAATGGAAGTATAAATGAGACAACTTAATGCTTGTGAAACAAATTATACTTAATGCAAAAGTAATGATAATGCAAAAATTAGTTAATTATTTGCATTAATTAATAACTAATTAAATTGCAGTGTCTAGCAATAAAAGCTCTTGACACAGTACAAATTAAAATAGTAAAAAAAAATTATTTCATTAATTTTAAAAAAGAGAATTATATATAATAGGTATAATTCTATTATTTTTTCTATTAAGAATTATATATAATACATAAAGGGAAATATTCAACATCTTGACATTGATGTCCTGAAATACAGAAAAGAACTATTAAAAAAATTAGTAAAAAAATTGCAGTCTCTAGCCATAGCATTGATTCTAACCTATAATTATGATTTTTTACTATCCTAATCAATTTTCTCAGTTTATCCATGCAATTTGAGTTGAAAATACTTGTATTGATTTTTTTCATTTTAATTTTACGTTTTTGTCTCAGTGATTGATTTTTGGTTATAATTCCTTATAATCTCCCCGATAAATATTAAATAGTAAACAAATAGACCCTGTAATGTCAGCTATATGAAGAATTATGTTTACTTATATTAGATATATTATAGCATCTTAATATATACTTTTCATAAAAATTTTGTAAAGTTAAAATATAATGCATGTATCGGATACTTTTGTAATGTAAAAAAATCAAATATGTTTTTGGAATTTCTCATTTTGTGTCAAATTTTAAACTTTTCACATATTTTTCTTTTTCTAGTTTTAAATATTAATATTATTTAAAACAAATTTTTGTGGATTTAAATTTGAATATGGAAAGTTAAAGAAGTTGTTTAATTATAGTAAAATATTACTATACTTTTAATTTATTTTATTTGCCATATGTAGTTTGTGTTTTGTTTTTGTTATTGCTCATATAAAAATATTTTTATAAAATTAATTACAGAATATTTCTTGATTTGATAATGGTTGTAGAAAATTGTTATTTTTGTAAATAAAATTAATTTAATTACTTATTTGTTTTAAAGAATATCGATATTTTTTGTTTTTATCACACTTTGGTAAACACACTGCAATTTTATGTTTTCATGTGTTTTATTTTTTTATCAACTTCTGGTAGTATTAGTTTTTAGTAATATTTAAATGGCTGGGTAATATAACATCGCTCTTTTTAGTCTGTTAGAGCGGGATTCAAAACCATTAAATAATAGAAGATGGATTATAAGTTTCAATTTTTTGCACATGCTTCTTGTTGGAGTGGGTGCTTGTGAGTTTTCTCAGTTTTCTTTTTTATGATGTATGACTACGTTATCTCCAAAAAAGACCCCCTAACATACAAAATGAAGTGGAAGTAGCAAAGGGTTTTTTATTAGCGCTTCTACAGTCTATTATGATTTTTCAAATATTCAAATTTCTCAATCCTCTTACATGCATTTAAATTTTGCTCGTTAGCTATTGTAAATGTTATTCTGAAATTGCTTTTATTTGTGCGATAAAATAAACTACTATTTTGATAGCACTAATTTTCAAATAATGCAAAGGCATTGAAACAACTTGATTCCCTGCATCACGTTCGCCGAACTCTCTATTGAACGGTTAGCGTCCGTGCCCATTATTAAACAGTTTCGAGAGTTTAAATCTGCGGGTACAGATGTAATCACCCTTCGTGTGCATAAAATGACCATTGATTGACAACTTAACTTTGTTTTGTGTACAAATTTGTTTCAAATTCCTTAACAACTCAAAATTTTTCAGTGATTTTTGAAAGAAAATTACTTTTTAATTAAAATTTAATATTTTAATCTTGATTTTTTGTATGTGAATTTAAAATTATATCTGCTGTTTGTAATATTGTATATGATTTGTCGGAAATTTTATTTGAAATTTCGATCTAATATTCTACAGCTTTAATTTATTGTTATGTAAATTTAATTTTTGATAGTTATAGAAAGTTAAGTTTCTTTTAATGTTTACAGCTAAGTCATTTTGTTAATTTTTTATTCATTATAAATTTATATATTGTTTGTTAAAAAAAATTGTAATCGTAAAACATTGTATGATTGTTGAGGAGAGACTTTTAAGCTTCTGTGAAATTTTAAAATAACGTCTTGTTTATCTAATGTTTGGAAATGTAATCATGCATTGAATGTGTGTAAAAAATGTATTACATTTTTTCCTTCAATAAATATTGTCTATTATTTTTTTATTAAAAATGTTATATATATATATATATATATATATATATATATATATATATATATATATATATTGATGCACGGATTTGGCCTTGCGGACCATGTCCACCCCTATATGTGCAGTGCTTTTCCTCAAGATGTCATCTACCAGCAGGACAATGGGAAGAGTCATTCAGCCGGCAGTGTACGTGCGACATTCGAAGAGCACTAGGAACAGCTTGCCTTTTCTTCTCTGGCCAGAAAACTCCCCTGACTTTAACCCAATCAAGAATTTGTGAGACCATCTCGATCGAGATGCTCGCGGCACGGGCCTCACATGTTTAATCTAGCGTATCTGCCCATGGCACCAGAGTCGACAGGGCTCAACAACCCTTTAGGAACCAAATTTCCTCTCCTCCAGTATGTCTCGCAGCAGTTGGCTCTGTGAAAGGTGGTTATTCTGGCTTTTCACAGGTGGTCGCATGAATGTGATTGGACTTTGCATTTCACAAATATTCCATTAACAGTCCTTTTTTCTGAATACAGATATTTTTGCCAAAATAATCCTTCATACTATAAAGTGATACCCGGCCATATTTGAAGTTATGTTACATAACTTAAAAACACGAATTTGGAAAAACAAAATTCTAGTGATCAAACATTTAATACTTCAAGAAGAAAAATTTTTTGTTAACGTTTAGAAGCATTTAAATTAGATTATTTTTTTTAACCGTATGTATTTATTAAAATATATTTTTTCAATTCAACCTTTATGGGCTTGTTAATTGAATTATACACATGTAGCAACATTTTTGTATCTTTGAGGAAATTTATGGTTTCATGGTATTAAGGAAGTATTAAAAAAGTACTGTAATTAAATAAAGAAAATGCTGTAATTAAAGAAAACAAAGTATTTCATTGTTTGTTGAATATTTAATGTTAACACAGTTAATAGTAACAATCATTCTCGAGTTTTTTTTTTATCTTGAGCTAGCTAGGCTGACAATATGGAGTGCGCTGCTCCACTTCTCCAACTGAACCATATTTGGTGTGGAGTCTGACTTCCTCAGTACACACATGCCATAGGACCCTTTTATAGGGTAGACAACCATTCACACCTCATTCACACAAAGAAAGGACAAAGGATAGGTAGAGAGATAAAGTACATCCATGCCCGAACCAGGATTCGAACTTAGGACCTCCCTGTCGCACGTTAACCACTAGGCAGGGTGGGCGGCATTCTCGAGTTAGTGATTTTGTAATAAAAAGTAAAATAAGCTATTAAATTTTTAAGTTGACATTTTTTTAAAAAAAAATTTATATATAGTAAAACTTTAACAAATCGTCATTGAAGGAGATTTCAATTTGGGCGGTCAAAGGGAGGTAATCGTAAAAAGTATCACGTAACGAAGTGAATAAAATTTTAGACGTCACTACACATTTTTATTAAAGAAAAATATTTCGAGATATTTGAATAAACAAAAGTGATCAAATTCTTAAGACACTTTGTTGATACAATAACAGCTGTGCATGTTATTGTACATTAATATTTAAAAAACCATCGTAATTTGTGAGTCGCTAAAGATAGTAGTTAAAAGCATACATGCGCTTTAACAGTTATTTGGATTTACTTTGAATTCTATCACTTAAACTCTAGTATTTGAACTTACTTTAAACTCTATTATATTTTCATAACTTCAATATCAAACTAAATTAAAGGCTTATTTATATTAATTTGTTATAGAAATTTTTCGCTATAAAATTTGATGCTTTAAGCATCTGTTTAGAATTCAATTTTATGGAGGTCTTTTGAAAGTTTTTGTGAATTTTTTAAATTTGTCAATCAAAAGTTTTACGTCCTGAGATTCCATTGCATTTTTCTAAGTGGGGAATTACCTTCTATTTTGTTCCAATAAATAACGAATAAGCAAGGGTACATATGACAGTATAACGGGACCGTCGAAAAATTACGAGTCATCCGGAATGGGATCAGTTGCAGAGCTTTTGCAGTATTTGAATTATGTTAAAGAAAGGTTTCATTTTATGTAATAAGGTAATTAATCCCCCATCTCTTTATTCCTTACTTGTGAAGTCATACAAATGTTTGGATGAAACATCGTTCAATAACTTGAAAATGCGATTTAAAATTGCTTACGTATGAATTTTTGTTGAGTTCTATTTTTCTTTCCTAAATATTTCAAAACTTTTAAGGGGAGTGGAGCATATACAGCATTTCTTAGGCAGTAAAATACTTCGGCAAAGTACTAAATTTAAGGCGATGTACATCTCCTTAAATTAAGAAAAGACTTCTTTCCCATTTCTTTTCTCTAATTTAATGGATTCTTTCCGTCTCAAAAAATACTTTTCAAGTTAAGTTTCTATTTCTGTTTGAGTGGAATTTTTCAAAATCGATGGCATATTACCTTTTCTTTCTTGTTCGCTACTCGTATTAAAGGTACCCCAATGACTTCAGTATCCACGTGACGCAAGAGAAGAAAAACAAGATTTCCGAGCGCTCACCCCAAGATCTGTTCTGGCGAAAACTCAACACCCGCCTTCTTTCATTTATCAGTGACCTTGATTGACCTTCGATACCACGCAGTAGTCAATTTAAAGGACTTTTTAATATTTATTGTGTGAATTGTCTTCCTGGAGAACTTTTTCTTGATAGTGGGCTATATTTACATATTGCAAGGGAGAAAACCCGGAAAACTCTTAAGAACTCCTGACATTTAGAAAGCAGCTTCCATCTTCCGCTGTTCAACAGTGGCTGGGATCGAACACTATCGCTGGGACCCATCGCTCTAAAGAGCGGTGTTCTACCATTTGTCAACAGACCAAATGAGCCGAAATAGAAGACAGACTCCGCTTACGTGACAACCAACTGTCGAAGGCTTTTGCGTTGCTTTTTAATATTTGCCCGGATGGGGCGTGCATCCACACGTCTCCGGAGAAAACCTTCAAGCGCCTGACATGATGTGTGAACATATAGAAATGCATCACCTATCTGTAGTAATTAAACAGTGGCTTGGATCGAACCAAGAGCTTTCCCTTCCGAGAAGCGGGATTCTACACATTGGCTATTATTAGCTCCGAGCTTAACAATACCGTGTAAAGTGGAACTATATAAATAACCTTCTGAGAGAGTTTATAGAGTTAGAGTGAGGTGTATTCAGATGTTGCAAAGGAGGAAACCTGGGAAACTCCCAAATATTGGTCACGGCATGCTATAGAGAAGCGCTGTAACTCTCCCATTGTTTATGTGGTTATGAATGAAATCGGGATCAATTGCTTTTTGAGAGTTGTCTTATGGCATTTTGCCACCAAATGTTAGAGTTCCAGTGGCTCAGTAGCTTCCTGTTAAGATTAGCGAAGAGAAGCATCATTTGCTACTGGTAGTGATTGGGAGGGTTATCACTAACTCTCCTTCACTAGGTTGCTGGGGCTCCGTGGGTTGGGGACGTGTTCACGTGAATTTGTAACGTCTAAAGTCCTTCCGCTGCTTTGGCGTGGATGTGGAGAGGCGGTTACCATCTCAGGTGTGATCTGGTCACCTGATCATGGTTTAAAATGACGAGGTACTTGGTGATTGGCGAGTATTATAAACTCGTTAACCTAAAAGGTGCTCGCTTACACCGCGATGCATGTATGTCATCATGTACTAGGTGGACCAAAAATCGAGAATATTTGTAAGTTATCGTAATATCTATTTCATAATTGCCTTTTGACATGGTATTCATGGACAGTGGAGTATATTTATATGCATCAAAGGAGAAAATCCGGAAAAACTCCCAAACACACACACTCGGGAGATGAACATTTATCTCACGATATTCAACAATATCGGGATTCCACTTTAACCTTTTACACTAAAGAATTCCTACCACTTGATTATGAAGGCAAATTTTTGAATAATTTGTCATTGTTCAACAAATTTTAACTAAGAAGGCGAACATTTTGTAATTTAAAGTAAGGGATCTAAAAATAATTAATTAAGAAAAAAATAGAAAACGTTGACGCTTTTTTTTAAAGACACATGTTTGTTTAGATAAAACAAATCCTAAAAATTAGTTAATTTTAATTTTATTTCACAAACAACTTCTAGACATGAGAATAAGGAAATGATTTGAAATTCACAAACATAATATATATATATATATATATATATATATATATATATATATATATATATATATATATATATATATATATATATATATATATATATATATATATATAACATGAAATGCATAGAAAGATTAAAAGAAATATCATCACGTGAAATTAATCCATACATTAAAGTAATTCCTGAAAAAAGATAAACAAAAAAACTTTATTTTTTCTATTTACAAAGCCTTAGTTGATTAATTTATAATACTGAAATTTATCAAAGAAATTAAATAGCAACCGGATTCAGTGCTGATTATTTTTTTAAGTTTACAGTTTTTGGTGCCTTCGTTACCTAACATGTTGAAATCGCTTATGTTTATTAACTGTAACTGTGAATTATTATAATTCAGCGAAGGACCTGCTTATCTCGCTTATCCCTTAAACCAAAGCCCAAAGGTGAAAAACATTGTTTAAGCTTTTATTCTAATTAGTAATTATTTTTGGAATAAAATTAATTAATTTTTTATAATTTCTTAAAGGAGTTTATACTTACCTGAGTCTCTTGAATTATTTTCCTATAAAATAATTCATGAGACTCATGTGAGTATAATTATTCCTCAACATTTATAAGGTTATTACCTCGTTAAAGACGGTAAAGCAGAAATATATAAGCATTAAACTCATATATTTCTGATTCATTTTGATAAGTTGATTCGCAAGTGTAAATATGTTAACTTATCTTTCTAAAAGGATTTTGCAGAAATAAAATTATGTTCAAAATCTTACCAATTTCAATGTCAGCGTTTTTGCTCATTTTATTGTTTAATTAGGATTAAATACATCGACAAAATTTGGAACATTAATAATTAATTAAATATTAAGTGTATTGAAAGCCTAGCTATTGAAGTTTGAAGAGAATTTTTGTTTGAAGTTTAGTGCAACTTGGTGTTTTGATCGTTAATGTAATATAATAAAAGCGACAGTTCACATAGAAGCGCATCACAAATTCCAAATAAACTGAAAAATCTCCGAAACAACGAAAAAAATTATTGTTGTTTTCTAAAATATATCAAATAATTAAAACAAATTCTGATTGCTTTAGAAAATTGCAGAATATATATACTGCATTATAGACAAAATTTTGATGAAAGCTAAGGAATTAATTTAATCTCAACCGCAATCGACTGCTTTGTAATACCACATCTTAATTAATGTTTCTAAAAATGTTTGTTGCAAAATAAAACGATGTTATTGTATTTTTTCTAATTAAGTTATTAATTGTGTTTTATTGTAAATTAAATGTTTTCTGCAACTGCAACCACGATAGAAGTTAATAATTTATACAATTTAATCTTATTATACACTTTCAGGAAATTTAAACATCTGTATTTATAAGGTGGCTTATACTTTAGAAATCCCATCATTTTCTCGCCAATTTGGCGACGTAAAGTTATCGATGCTGGTTTATTTCTGGCAATGTGTTTTTGATCATCTTGCTTCTGAAAATATGCACGAAAACAAGCTTGGTGAAGAAAAATCGCTATTTTTTGCCGAGAGTAACCTAAAGTATATTTTTTCCGCGTGTGTGACTTCGTTCGCTAATTTCAATTTTGTTTTTGAATTCAAGAATTAATAATCATCTAGAATATGAAATAAAATCTCAAAAATACGTAAAAAAAAAAAAAAAAAAAAAAAAAAAAAAGCGATAAAAAAAAGAAAGAAAGAAAACATTTTTTTTAAAAATAAGATTCTAAATTACGTGTTGGAGATGAATGAATGTAAATTTGTATGACAATGTAATCGCCGAAAAAGTTGTAAATGGCCAATAGAAGTGTATTCTTTCCTAATGCCTCGAGCTTGAACGATATTGTCAATACATAACTGCAAAATGAGCAAGATTCCATGTGTCCGAAAAAGCCATCAAAAAATAAGAAAGGTAATGTGTTGGATTCCAGGAGATAATTGCAAAGAATGTGTAACTATAACTATGCACTTGTCTTGGGAGATTTTTATCTCAACCTTTCTACTCTTTAGGTTTTTCGCCAAGTGATTATCCCTTAGCTCCGCGCTGTGGAAAGTTATAGGTAAATTAGGCTCGATTAGGTAATACTGAATATATATAAAAGATAGAAATAATCTTGAATTTTTTTCTTTCCTACTTCCAAAGATTTATTTTTTTATTTTTTTCCTGATTAATGCAGCATCGCATTTTGTTTTATTAAATCAAGAATTTTTGTCAGTATTATATCTAATATATTTTTTAACACACAAAGGGCTAAGAACTGCACGGTTTAAAATGTATTCAAAGTCAATACAAACATCCACTTCTGTGGCTGGAGTCGAACAGGTTAATAACTGAATTCAAAAACTGTCTCCAAAAGACAGTCTTAATCAGTTTTTGTTGTTGTGTTGTTGCTGTGGCCTATCCTCCAAATGTCTAATAAAGTCAGACAGGGTTCATCAAACTGTTGACCCTAAGAAAATTGAGGACCAGAAGAGGGATGAGTATATATCCTCTCGGGAAAGTCCCAAACAGTCCAGGATGTGATTAGGAGAAGTCTGCTCAGTTTTTCATTCAGAGCAGACCTCTAAGATTTTCCTGCCTTCGAAATACGTGAGTGTGGTCGCTTGCTAGTCAGGAAATGAGACTCTGTCACAATGGAGGGCGAATGAAGAACCAAGCTCTTTGCCCGCGTACCAGTGATGGCAATGAGGAATCCTCCACCCTTTCGAAATGTCAAAATTAACTGTGGATGGATGTTCTAAAAAAGTAAGTGTTGAAGAGTAAGGATTATCGGGGAAACAGCGCTTTTTGGCCAGTCTGTCTGCCTATTCATTGACGTATATGTCTACATGAGAAGGAATCCCTTGAAAATAAACTTCATGAGACTCCGAAATGAGTTTGAGAAGGATAGAACTGCTAGTTTGATCTCCAATTGCAATCCATTTGTGTAGGTGCTGAACAGAGCTTCCACCTCTGAAAGGATCCATAGGTCCCCAAAATTACTTTCATTGAGAATATCAATCAAGTGTTTATATGTATATTAAAATTTTTTTTCATG
This sequence comes from Latrodectus elegans, assembly GCA_030067965.1. NCBI lineage: Eukaryota > Metazoa > Arthropoda > Arachnida > Araneae > Theridiidae > Latrodectus > Latrodectus elegans. The sequence goes on along the minus strand of CM057819.1, from coordinate 9,568,729 downwards.
CCCAATCATATTTTTCAATTCATATTAAATTACAAAAAATTTAGTATTGATAAATCAAGTAGGTATTTATATAAACCTAATCTTCAATCCTTAACGGCAAACGGACAAAATTTTCTTTTGTGAAAAAATAAGAAGGGAAAATAACCTAAGACATTCTTTAAAATAAGGAATAGTATGATAGCCAAATTAGACGCCAAAAGTATCATTTATTGCCAAATGTAGTTTCTTGAAAATTAATATCGCTTCTTACAATGAAAGCATGGCATTTAATAACCATATTGCTGCCATTTAAACATTTGTCGTCAAAATACTTTCATGATAGTTTCAGTATGGAAAGGCTCACTTTCAATACATTTGCAAAATAAAATTTCTCGAATTAAAAGATTCACGAAAGAATTCCAGAATTAATCTCAATATTTTTGTGTTCTATATTTATACCTGAATTCTGATTCTGATTATATGTAAAATAAAATTTAAACTACAAATATTTTGACCATGCCTAAATCTGAAATTGCTTAAAACTTTTTTTAAATGTATGAAAATTGGAAATAATTTTAAATATTTTATCATGATATTTAAGGAATGTAATGTATATTTATAACACATTCAAGAAATAAATATAAAAAAATTACGAAATAACTTTTTAAAAATGAAATAGCTTTAAGATGCTGCTTTAATGGAATTATGAAGAAAAGAATAATATCCATTGTGTTATTTTTAAAACTAAATATCAAATGTGGAAACGAAGGCATTTCTTTTATTTTATTGAAAATCAAGTACCATTTTTATCTTCAAACTAAATTCCTTTCAAAATTGAAAAAAGTTATTGAATACAGGTTTGTTTTTATTTCGAAATCACATTTTTTGGTATGTATATCTATATTTGTTTTCTTCTAAAACATAAATTTCTTTCTTATTTTAGTAAACATTGGTATAATTAACAATAAAATGTCCATTCATAGATGAGTCAATCAAAAATAAATTATGTTGTTAGCAATAAGAACACAGAACATTTAAAGCATAAATTACTGAGCCACTTGCATTGAATATGTACACAAACATTGCAGGGTGCTTGGGTCCTCAAGATTATAGATGCCGCTTTAGACCTATTTCACATTTTTCATTAGTCTATTATTATCATTAGTCTATTATTATTTTAGGTTTTCAGGATCTATAAATCAACCAATGCTTTGCAGTTTGGTGACCTTAGCAACTAGCAACAGATATTTTTAGTTTTATTTTAAATTTTAAATATTCTAAATGAAAAATGCGTTTCGCTTTGAATTTTTATTCTGGGCTATTAATTTTCCATCACAATAACAAATATTTAAGAGTTTACTATTTTTTTAATAATTGGAACAGGATGCAAAATTTTAACTTCTAAGGTATTTTTAAAATACTCAGCTTTTGCAATGGCAATATCCTAATAAAGCAGATCAGGGGTTCTCATTTCTTAGAACACTCAGGGCCTGTATTCGGTGGTAAATACAACGAATACAAATTTTATGTGAAAAAACGGAACCGAAAAGCATACATTTTTTTTATTCCTTAGATAATCCTTTAGATAACATAAGAATTACGAATGAATACGTCTATTCCGTGATTCTGAGGTTTGAGAATAAATTAGTATTTTTTGTGCAATTCTGAGGAGATCAAAAATGAGAAGGAGTATTTTTATATTTTTGAAGCTTGAAATTAAATATATATATTGTATAAATCTGAACACTAAAAATAAGTCGGTTCATTCTGTTATTCTAAATTTAGAATGAATTGCAGTGTTCTGTAAAATTTAAAGATTAAGAATGAATATATGTGTGTTAAGTGTAATTCTGAAGATAGAGAATGAATGGGCGTGTTTTGTACAATTCCGAAGAGATTAAAAACGAATAATTGTATTTTGTATTTCTGAGAATTTAAAATGAATGCTCTATAATTCTAAATCGTAAGAATAATATTGCAGGTATTTGTACCTCTAAAGATTAATAAATAGTTTTTTCTGCGTATCCGAGGATTAAGAGGGAATGAGCGTATTTTGAGATTATAATTAGAAGAAGAATAAATAAATGTGTTGTATATATACTTCTGGGGATTATAAATGAATTGGTTTATTCTATAAATCTATTAATTAAGAATTAATTAGCGTATTCTGCTGTTTTAAACTTTAACGAATGGGTTATTCTGTAAAATTCTAAGGATTAAGAACGAATTGCCGTATTCTGCAATTTTAAGAGTTGAGAATAGGTGCATTTTGTATAATTCTAAAGTTTAAAAAAGAATTGAGATATGTTTTCTAATTGTGAGGACTAAAAATGAATAGGTGTATACTGTATTGGTAGAAATTTATAACTAAAAGTAAATTATATTTATTGGAACAAAAGAAGTTATTGTAAAATATGGGGTATCTTTGGAAGGAGAGGCTCAGGACAAAATAACTTGAATGAGAATTTCACAGAAGATAAAAAAAAAGTGCAAAATTTTTGACCTAGACGATTTGATTTCTCAGGAGACAACTAAAACATTGACAAAAGTACTTTCTTGCTTCGCCTCTAACTTTTCGAAAAACATCAGAGTTATTTTTTTCAACAATTAGTGAGTTTATTTTGGCAGAACTGTATAAAGTATATAATCCTATTCATCACAATTATTTTTTCTAGTGATTCTTAATTAAATAAATGGTGAATTTTTGTACACTAGCACACTGTCGCCATTTCTCCCTATTTGCAAATAAACTTTCTGGGTAAAAACGAATATATTTCAATTAAAATATAAAAAAAGAAAAAGTATTTTTAAAAATAATAAAATTGACAACTCCGAATTCATACCCCGGAGATAGATATATTTCACTCAGATTTTATCACGTTCGGAATTTTATAAATGTGAATCACACAATACAAAGCCAAAAGTTATTACCAATGATTTCTTTTTAATGAGCTTTACTATATATATAACGAAAACAACCTTGCAAATTGGAATATAAATTTAATCGAGTATTTTCCGTTTAATAAATATGCTTTAATGTAAAAAATTACTTTCTTTCTTTAATAACTTTTCTTTTTACAAAAAAGAAAAAAAAATTAAAATTATTTATCAAAATTAAACTGAACCAATCATATTATGAAATGTTAAATTGTTTCCCAATTAGTCTATTGTCCCATTTAAAGCTTTTAATTCTAATAAATGTTTTAGCTATATGAAACCTAGAGCATAGGAGAGTAAAAACTTGGATTATAATATCTTAATTAGTTTTATTTCTGGTCGAGCAAAAATCAATGTGATAATTTTATATTTTAATAATATTTAATTTTTGATGAAAAATATTTTAATGGATTAGTTCCTTAAATTAAAGATATTGATTAAATAAAGATAATATGAAAATTGAAACATTAATAATTCGCAAAGCTGAAAAAAATACAAAGAAAATGTTCTTTCTTACAGAGAAATAAACTGTTTGGGAACGGAACAATTCATTCTTTCGAAGGATGATAGATTAAAAATTTGGAAAGTAAGAGTCAGAAAAACTTCTCCAGTATAAGATTTATTATTTTAATTTTACCTCTAAAATGAACATAACATTAATTTATAAAGCTATAGTCTAAATTATTAAAATGAAAACAATTTAAATATGCTTACATTTTTTAACATGATCACAGGAAACATTTATAAATAAAGAATCCAGATGGCAGCACTGCTAGAAACACCTAATACACTGTAACTTTATTGCAATGATTCTCAACCATTCTGCCGCCAGATTTTAGAAATGTATATAGTGTAAAATTTAGTATAAATTTTTTTATTGCGTGTAAAGTAATAAACTTATTGTTGTTTTTTTGCAGTGCATATTATTGTATTTTATGCTTAAAATAATTATCATAAGCGATTTTATGCAATGTATAATAGGTAAGTAAGCAACTTTTAAACTTATCGTTTTCTTTGTGTGCCGCCAAATTTTGAAATCGTTAAAAATAGGCAGCCATAAAAAAGGTTGAGAACCACTGCTTTATTAAGTATCATTTAAAATAAAATATATGATCAAGAAAATTGAACATAATATGAAAATTGGTAACAAAAATTTATCAGGTTTACATCAATCATTAAATAAATAATTAAATATGAAAAAAACGGCACAGATGCCGTATAATCCAGGAGTCCAAATTCTGAATTTTTGTTTGGTGAGGAAGAAATGTTGCCAAGATGACATATTGTGACATCTCGCGATAAGATGTAAATACTAAGCTAGACAAAATATAATTTTCTGCATAATTCTTAAAGGTACCCATCTGTATGACGTAATAAAAACCAGGTTGTAATACATAAAAAATCCGCAAAAAAAAAAAAATAAAATAAAATAAAAAAATAAAAAATTCTGAATTTTGGCACGTTGGATTACAAGAGAGCTGTGCCGAAAGAGCTTCTTTTCCCATGAATTTCTGTAATACAATTAGATTTTGGTGTTGTTTACGTATGAAAACAAAATCAGTCAGTCAAAATTTATGTTCAAATTTAAGGAATTCTTACGTATACTTTAAAAATCATCAAGGAATTTATATTAGTTAATGAATTACCAACTTCCAATGTATATAATAAATTTTTAAATCTTTCATCTTAAGTTAGTTATGGAACCTTACAACTTTAGTGTTTCCGTTTCTAAATTTTGTTTGACTGATATGATTTTATGAACAAGTTATTCATTAGTTTTAACTCATACAGCTTCTTTTTAGACAGTGAATTACTTTTTATTTAATTTTAACAGTTTATTCACGCTTTACACTTACACTTTTTTTTATAAAATTATTCCCTTTTTAGCCGATCTGATAGGGAATTAATGTTGCATCCTTTTGGTCAATGGCAAATTTCGGTTAAATCTTGTTACCTGATGTGAATGCCAAATCTGAATAATGCGCAAAAATGATTTCATTCGTACCAGTTTCGACATGAGCGTGTGCTATCAAGGATGCAGGAAATTAAATAAGATTTTTTATATTTTCGATTTAGTAACTTTTGAATCCTATAGATTGTTTCTTTCACTTTTTTTTTTCTACTTTTTAATTATTACTTTAATATTCGGCTTGAATGTTTCGTTTCAGAATGTTGCAAAATTATTTAAGAATTCTGTTTGAAAATTACTTATAAAACTCTAATAAAAAATTTCTTTTAGAATTCCTTTCCGAAATTTTTCTTAGACTGCTGTTCGAAGCTTCAATTTTAAACTTTATTTACAATACCAAAATTCAAAATTTATTAAATAGCGAAATATTGGATTCTGAATTCGAGTCGCAAAACTTCTATTTTAGTTGGTAAAGAAATCTCGCCAAATTCACGTCAGATACTAATATTTTACCCGAATTTCTAATTATTTAAAAATATTCCTCAGTGCTGCTTCTTACTTTTATGAAATGATTGTTTTGATGACGATTCTCTGAGAGTACAACATATACAAATAAATTTTTATAATATTGAGAATTATACATTCAGTAAATAAAACAATTCCCTTTGGAAGTCCGAATATAATTTTTTTTTTGTTCTCACAATAGAATAGCTGTACACTAATCTAAGTTGCCAGAAAAAACAGAAAATGTAATTTTAACAAAGTCAGGTCTTATAGTTGTGTGTGTGTTCCTTTTTATTAAATTATTTATTTTTATAGAAAAGAATAAATGGAAAACACATACGAATGCTTAATTTGTTAAGGATAATTCAATCGTACTCTTTTCCAGTAAAAATATTTTAAACATTTGTTATTTTTTTGTATCTAAATATATAATCTTATACTCAATACAAATTAACACTCTTATAGCCAAACCTATAAAAATAATGTGCATTTTAAATAATTAGCAAAAAATATTTTAAATAAAAATTTATTTTAATTGCACGAGGCAAATAATTTTGGGTACACATTATAATTTAAAATTGAACAAAATGTGAATTACATACACGTTTTACATATTTACTGTTAAATATTTAATAAAATTAAGCTGAAAAAGCATTTATCTTTTATACATTTTAAATCTTGATATTATTTTTTTATATATGTACAGCAAAACTAAATATTAAGAGACTAGAACTTGAAAACATAGGCAGAAGATGATGTCCAAGTTATATTATTTTGATATACTAATGTTGGCGCATAAATAAATTGAACTGGCAAAAACGAATACTTTTATCAAGAGAATGTCTTTAAGCATAAAATAAATATTACAAAGAAAAAATTTCATTTTAATAATAAAAAAAAATTGTACAGTTTATATTTTCAGATATTATATTTTTTGCATCGTTCGATAAGATTTTCTATAAGAATCTAATAAGATTTTTTATAAGAATTTAAATTATTTTTCAAGAAAAATTATATAAATACTAAGAACAACCATGAAATAAAGTTATAGAAGAATATTTGCATACAGTTACTTTTATCCCACATAAAATGACAAAGAAAAATGTGCCTATCTTTTTTTTAGTGATTTTAGTTATAGTAATTGTAATTTTGCACGTTTCATAAGCTGCGAATTAAAATGTAAAAAAAAAAGGGGGGGCTGGTACCTAATTTAACTAGATGTTATGTATCTAAAATTGGGTGATTCTTCAAATGAAATAAAATAATTCCTCTGCAAATGATTGAAAAGACTATAGACAAATATCAACTGCAGAAACAAATGCCGAATATGATGAAATGAACAATTAAACGTATAAAACAACAGATTAAAATTTTTTTTTGCCAAACTGAATTTTTTTATTGCGCCGAGATCGCCGGAGTAGAGAAGTAAGACCAAGAATTGTTAAAATCCATTTTTTTAAATATCAGTTAATTTCATTTAAAAGCTCGATTTCTTTAATCTCGAGATATCTTAATAGTTTTCTTTTCACAGTGTTAGTAATTTTTTCTGTCAATCTGGCAACAACAATAAAAGAAACAATCACAACAATGGCGACTAAATTGTTTTACAGGCCAAGTGACCCATCCAACCATCATCACACCTTCGAATTCGTCTGCTGCTCTGTGTCATCTTCTGTGGCATCGTCTGCAGATGCGTAGTAGTAATCGTTTTCATCTTCGCCGCGTGTGCTTTCCAAAGCATCTTCGCTCGCCTCAGAAATGTCGTCCTCTGTGTTCACGTCCAATTCCTCTTCGATGTTTTCTTCCTGGGAAAGAAGCTTCTTGGCGATGGCCACCTTCATGGCCTCTTGGTGGCGATTCATTTTCCTCTTCAGTTCGAACTCTTCTCGCCTTGCTACAAGGAGAAAGTATTCAAATGAAAACGTACATTAAGAATATGCTGAACATTAATTACAGATCAGAAATTAAAATATCTGATGGAAATGATAATATGCTTTGATTGGTGATTTTTTTTACCGTTTAGGTAATTTGTGAGCTCTAAAAAATGCACCTTAACTCTAAAGAATGAGAAGTTCAATATATATTCGATAATTCGCATCTTATTTAGGGATTTAAGAAGTTTAAGTGGGTAGGCTCTAATGCTCTTTCCGATTTAAATTGACTTCATATATAATATCATCTTGATATTATATATATATATATATATATATATATATATATATATATATATATATATATATATATATATATATATATATATATATATATATATATATATAAATAATTATGAATTTGGTTATAGAGAGCGTACCTTGATTATTCCGAGCGTTTCTACAAAGCATATAGAATTTATAGCAATCATATAGAATTTAGATGGTCTCTCGTCTATCTAGAGAAATACCGATTCGTTAACAATGTCCTTAATAGTTAATTTCTCTCTCTCCAAAATTGAATATTGGTGATGATTTTGGTGACATATGACATGTGATAAGACATTTTTATGCCAAGATAGTCTTCAGGGCTATCAAAATAGATTTCGTTATAAACTTAGAAGTCAAATCTCAGCTTCGATTTCAGCCGTTGTTAGATAATGGGAGTGAGAGGTTGAGTTACAAACATGACCCCATGGCTGTGAGCGTTTGGGTTTGGGGATGTTTTCGAGTTTTCTTCCTTTTGGCACGTGAATAATCCTACTAAACTAAACTCCGTGGCACGATAGCCCATGTGGGCCAAGGTCTACAGTGCCCGTAACTGTTCTCATGACCGAGAGCACTGGGATGGGAAGCATATGTCCCAGTTAAGCGGTCAGACTAACGCGAGACCCCCAGTGTTTAGTTACCAATGCATGTTTGGTAATCAGTTTATTGATCCACTGAAGGGATGAAAGATTGAGTCAAATTTTCCCAGCCCGGGGATACAACTTCAGACCTGTGGCTTGGGAATGAGAAACGCTATCACTAAGCTTCCGGGTCTATGAATAATCTCCATGAAAAACTCGAGAGGAAAGCGATTGGAAAAATGGATATTAAAATATGATGGATATTAAAATGCCATACAACAATCTTGGGTTGTTCTCTACGCGGTGTCAAGAAACCGTTCAAGGTTTTCTTCTGGACACATTCGTGTTAACTGTCTACTCTAGGTCATGAACTCCATTTCTGCGATATAGATGTAGATTGAGGGTTTGTAAGTGGGCCCCATGCGTGAGACCTCCCAAGTGAAGCCTCGCTTGCCACGGACACGGATTGGAAAGGTGAGCACTTTATCCCTGACTAGGTTGCTGGAGCTATTATGGTGCCAAATTAGGTATAATCTCATCACCTGGCTGTGGCTTAAAGACGTGCCCTTAGTTATAGGGCAGTATTCCATGCCCGCGTTATACACACTTAATTTATATATATTCTCGCGGGAGTTCATATGAAACTCTTGAAGGCCTAAGTGAAGCCTGAGCCCACAACAATGTACAAAATCCCCCCCCCCCGCCCATAACACGGTACTCTTATAACGCCTTTTTGCATGACGCGATTTCATGTCCCTCGTATAACACGTGGTCCCCCCCCTTTATAAAGCGTTGATTCCCCACCTTATATTTCTCTACTGAAAAATTTATAATGATTTGTACAGTTCCCATTCTAATTCGCGTGCAATTCCACATTGAGTCAATTGTGTTCTTTTAAAATAAAATTATATTAACTAAAAAAAAAAAAAAAAGATGTCGGTGGAACGTTGTTTCAGATAACTCCTACAGCGAATAAACATGTAATAAAATTGTTTTGGGGGTTATTTAATTTGTTCAAGATTAACTGTTCTTTAGTGACATTTGTATAAGTTTTTTTATTTAAAAGGTTCTTAATTTGATTTTACTAAAACCCACTCATTTTGTTTTTAACATAGTTTTCATTTATTATTTGATTTAAACTCCCATTGACGAGAAAAGTGAATCATTTGTACACAAGGCGCGTTATATAAGATCATACGAGCGCGTTTTACGGGAATGTTCGTATAAGGAGTTTTCCCATTACGCGGTACTAATGTGATAGGGGGCGTTACTGTATTTTATTACCTACATTAATTTAGCTTTCATTTTCAATTAGTATTTTTTATATGCAATAAAACTGTGAATTATGGAATTCATCAATTTTTCACTGAGGTCTCAAAGCGTTCAAGTTGTATGAAATGATGCTAAGATTTGAATTGTTTAATGGATTCTACGAATTCTTAATGGACTCTAAGTATATGCTACAGATCTATTTTTAAAAAGAAATAATAAAAATTAGCAACTTCCATGAAATTATAAATAAATGATTTGAATTTATAGCAATTTTGGGGTAAAAAAGAAGTTATAATTTGAATTACTATTCAGTATATATATATATTAGTATACTTTTGCAGGAGCGACATCAGTTGTTTTCAAAGATTCATCTCGTTTTGAAATCAAACAATGAAATAAATAAAATTATTTCAAAAAATTTATTTTGTTTCATTCCATGAAATCGAATTCTATTCCAGTAATTCGAAATTAAAAAGGCAATAAAGAAGTTAAATAAGAAAGAAAACTAAAGAGAAAATAAAAATATGTTCGAATAGGTTGAAGTGACTTGGAATTCTTTGAAAGTTTCTAATAGTTTAGTTATTATTAATAATGAGTAAATTTTCGTATGAGAATAAACAAATGCATCTAACCCAGGTGTTTTATACACTTATTCGATCAGAAATACTTCAAACATAGCTAATAAAATCATTACGTTTGTGCTTATATTGCATAAAGTATTATCATATTGATTCCTGAGATTTTCGAACGATTTCACGCACTCAGAGAACCAGAGGCCACGCTTCAGTTGGCAGCGACGAACAATGGGAAGTACAAAATATATTGTAAAAGATAGATTAATAACTTTCTTCCCAGTCTAATGGCGAGAAGTGCGGAATGTATCCACAGAGGGAGCGGCCATCGCATGACTGAACAAACATCGCCTTCATTGGTTGCAAATGCTTTTTATAACTCTCGTCTCCAATTCAATAGATTGGATATGGTTCCAAAAATAAAAGAAAAGTAATCCATCCTCTTCTCAAAACAATTTGGTGTGATTTTTTTTTCTCTCACAGATATTCCGAATTCCGATGAAATGATGGTGAAGCGTGCAATCTAACATGATACAGATGCTACATCACAGCGTAAGATATCTAGAAAAAAAATTTAGAACTCAAAATCTCAGCTCATTTCACAGAATTTTAAGGATAAAATTGTTATTAGAAACATTTGAACCGCCATTGGGAAAGCCGACTTTACAGGAAAAGTAGGTCAAAATAAATACGTAAAAAAAAAAAAAAAAAAAAATCATCACGATGCGGTTAAACTCCGTTTCTTAGAGCAAATAGTTTTGGATTCTACACCAGCCACTGCTAAACAGCAGGAGATGAATACTGCACATTATTCTCCTAAATATACAGCCATCTTGAAAGAGACGTGGGGGATATCCAGGTTTCTACCCTCTTGATGCAGGAATCGAACCCACTGTGTATAAAAAATCACCCCATAAGGCAATTTAAAATGCCACACTAAAGCATTAATCAGTCTCTAGAAATTCTTTGATAACTATTTAATAACTTTTTGACACCACCCCCAGTGGTGTCAAAAAGTTATGTTTCTTTATTTGCTGTCTATTTTTTTTTCGTTTATTAATACGATTAATTAAATCTGTTTACTCATCAAATTTATTCCCTAGTTTATGGGTTTGAATCCCCTTTTGAATTGCATGTCTGTAGTGGTTCGGAATCAACTTTAAACAGTAGATCTTGATCTAAAGAGCTACAAAGGAATTACCGATAGGCGATAAGCAAACCAAACCTTAATTCAATGTTTCTCAACTACTGTGACTGTTTTACTTCTGTGTGTTGCCATTATTTAGAAATGTATGAATTTAAAAATTATTAATGCTAATTTCATTAGAATAAAGTAATAAACTTACTGTTGTTTTATAGAGCATATTATATTATTTTTTATTCTATACATTAAAAATATTATCATAAAATATTTTACACAATCTGTTACAGGTAAATAAACAACTTTTAAAATTTCTTCTTGGTGTGTTGACAAATTTGGAATGTTAAAGGGGTGCCTCGACAGAAAATGTTCAGAATCAACGTCTCAATTGTTCCATGCAAGTTTGGATTCCGTGTACTACCAACGTAATATTTTACGTAAACACACTTAGCCTACAATATATATATATATATTTAAAATATAATAAATATCAAAAGTCGAGATTTTTTTATTTTTCAGTAATTTAATATTTTTAATTATTAAAATGTTAATTAATTTTGGAAAATTTATAAAAATTATGTTAAAAATTTCCTTTTAAATTTACGTTTTTCAATTTAAATTTGTCAATAACATTTAGCGAAAAAAATATACATGTACATATATTTTTATAAAAAGAAAAAATTCACGCCATCTAATGAAGAAAAGTAGCGATTTCTATCACACTTTTTTCACAGAGGAACCTTTTTGATTTGATTTCCTCAAAATTTACTTCATTTAAATATTATTGTATAAGTGTGTAAGTTTAATTGGAGAGTTTTTAAATTAAATTTAAACAGTATAAAAAATTAAAAGTTATATTTAAATTATTCTTTGTTTTTCCACGGTTTTTGAATTATTTAAGTTGCGAAATTTTAATTTATTATTTTTTTTAATCGTTTTAACTTTTAATTTTAATCCCTTATATTCGGACACTTCCAAAGAAGACTTTTCGAATTAATAATAAGAATAAAAAGTTAAAACAGATGAATTTAAAAATTGCTTAATAATTCTCCTAAAATAAAAGCTAGGACTCTATCATAAACTATCAGCAGTTTGGCACGTTCTCAAGAGATCTTCATTTTCAAGGTAAAAAAGAAGAAAGAGACTTCAAGCAACTAACTAAAAATAAAAAATGCAGCTATAATTATATTAATCGATTTGCCGATGGGTGGTCTAGCGAAACGGCTCTGAACAAAAACCATCGATCTGAAAAAAGCATTTTTTTTCATGGAACTTTTGTTATCTACTGTTTCTTACAAGAGTCTTTTATACAGAAGAGCATGAAAATAGAGTTCAGGAACAAGTGTCGGGGCGATCAAAGAGAACAAGATTTTGCGTGTCACAATACAAAAGTCAGCCGTTGTCATGGACTCAATACATGCCAATTGTCATAAAAGATCTTATATAATTTTGAAAAAATTCAATAAAATATTTTCCTAAAATTCGATAATATCCATACCAATTAATTCAAATTTTGATGTAGAGTGAATTATTTTAGGGGTGTTCATGACAGATAGTGAATGTTTGCCACTTTCAAATCTAAAATTCTGGGTTTGAATCAAAAAAAGGTATGATTTGGCATTGGATAGAGAATCTAATGCCAAAGAGTTACTCTTAAGCTTTTATTATCAACCATATTATGCTTTTCAAGACAACATTTACATTGAAAAGGAGCACAAAGAAGAAAACGTTGAAAATTCCCAAGCACCCTCATATATATTTTTATATATTAATGTCATAAATAGAACTTTGTTCAATACCAACCAATGTCAGCTTTTAAATATAATTTCATGGTGTCTAGTATCCAAGGTATACCAATATCAACACCTTCGATACCAGCCGCTTGTGTAACTTCATTCAATTTTGACTGGTATCAAACCTTTGACCTTCCTTCCCGAAGTGTGCATCAGGGTCACGGTAATCCCAAGAATAGAGATGTAAAAGGTTAATGGTATTGAAAGACATTTGAAGCATTCGCCAACTGGTCGGAACTGTGAGCAAAGTTTATGATCTAACATAAAACAATTTAGCTCTTTGGTTGTTCGTTACTAAAACAAGCCATCATTTTATATTTTAGGGCATGTATGCTATCTGTTTAGTTTATATCCAACAATGGTCGGTTGTTTGATCGGCTTTTTCTCCAAACGATGTTGAGATGCTGAAAACAATCATTGGTATAGAGTCTAGCTTAGACATTTATTTAATAATTCTTGATATTGTGTAATAGTCAACATAATGGATAAAAATTGATGTAAGATATTTTAATGTGCATCGTAAATTGCCAGCTGAGGGGCAGTTTTATAGATGGTGTGCCATATTTATGTATTTCAAGAGAGGAAACCAGGAAAAATCTCAAATATAACTCCGACAAACATACACATATAGCAATGCAGGTGAGTTCAAGACTGTAACTTACGATAACGGAGTTGGAATACCAGCCTATCCTTAAGTGTCTCATAATTGTGAACCATGATTAGGTGTCGACCTCCTCACCCAGTCGTGGCTTACAATTGTCGTCCAATCTGTCATCTGTCTCTCCACATCCCCACCGCACCAGCGGAAAGACTTTGGACGTAACTTAGACACATTTTTAACCCATGGAACTCCAGCAACCCAGTGAGGAAAAGTGTGGTCATCCTACCTGTTGTTGCAGAGGCACACTTCCCTGTACTTAGCCCTGAGTTGGGCTATACCAGTTAGATAGAAGCAACCGGTGGAGTCCGCATGATTTTCAAGCAGGGACCAAGCAGAAGACTCCGAATTCTTGGCCTGACACCTCTAATGTATCATTTTATTTAGAGGACATTGCAACCATGCCCATTTTTAACGTTCCTCATTCGCCTTTAGCTAATACAGTGGGTCTTCGGTCAGCCAGGATTGGAACTCACCGGTGGCAAGTGATATTTCATTTTGCAGTTTTTTGGGGGTAGTGACGTGAAGTTGTTCATCCACTGGTTTGACAGACATTCTTGGTAAAGTGTAACATCCTTCGCCCACCGTTAAACAGAGGCTAGGATTGAATGCAAAACCTTATGCTTCGAAGAGCGCTCTCACCACTAAGCCATGAGGAGCTCTGTATAGTATTTATACACAATATTTTAAACAAAACGTAATTTATATGTATAATATTTTAAACAAAATGATCCAAAGTAGTTTAGAAAACATTCCTAGGCAGGAGCTTCCGTACCTTTCTCCTCTTCCGTTTCGCCCGGATATTCTTTGGGCGGCGTCACCACCGGTTCGACAATTACTTTCGTCGGTTTCTCTGTCTCCAAGCTTATCCTAGAGAAAGAAAGAAAGAACAGGATTCATTTAGAAATCGAAGTAGGAAATGCGATATTTCATTAAAGTCTTAGAAACACAGTTTGTAACAAAGTAAAAAAAAACGAAGATTTCATAGAATTTAATTTTATTTTACAAAATTAGGTATAAAAATTTGTTTTTCATATATCTTTGATTTTCATTCACGTTTTAAATAATTCCTCATCAAAATGAAACAACTTTTTAGCATTTAAAAAAGCTTGTTTTAAAATTTATGTAATTTCGTATTTTTCTGAATCAAAGTATGGCATTTGGAATATCATCATTCCGTTTTAAGATGAATTATCTTCAGACAAAATGATGAAAAACGATGTTCTATATCAATATTTTTAGATAGAAAAACTTTTATTTCATAAGTTGTTCTATTCCGAATTAAAATTTTTCTTCCGGAAGTGATGTTTTCGCTAACAATATTGAAGGCGGAAGTAGACTCAGTTTCCCAAACCCCTACTATTTTTCAGTCTTTAGATTGGAAGAAATAGCTGCTATTAACTGTGCTCAGTTCACTGACAAAAAATGGCATTTGTATTCTGATTAATACCATTCTATACCAAACTGTTTTGCAGCTCGTTTGTGAGATTGGTTGTATGCCTGCTTTGGATTCCATTGCATGTTGGGTTGCCTGGTAACGAGATAGCGGATATACTCGCCAAGAATGGTTGCGATGTTCCGCTAAAGAATTAAAGTGGGGTTACTGCCTCGGAAACCTACTCCTAAAAAGATAGAAGCTGCTACTCATGCAGCTTTTTCCACCGGTTCACCACTGCTATGCTGCCTTCAGTCCTGGTCTATCCCTGTCAATGCAGTGGCCTATTCAGTGGGTCAGGTCGAGATTCAGAAGTAACCACCTAAAATGTTAAATGTTTTTGAATGGGGAGTGGATTTTCTCTTCTTATACCTGTTCCCTCTCTGCTAGTTCTATTCACGTTCTTAACTGTCTTGGCACCTCCTGGAGGCACCTGTAGGATGAGCAGGATCAGATCTGTGGTGATTTGGTACATCATGATATTTAGGACCTGGATCACACCAGAGGAACAACAACAGATTTTTCTTGATTCCTTACGATCCTGATCTGTTAGCAAAGTGAAGCATCATTTATCACGGGCAGTGGTCGGGCAAGGTGACCATGTACTTTCCTTCACAGGATTGCTGGAGCTCTGTGGGTAGGTCTTATTTAAAGCCAGTACCACAGCTTTGAAATATCCACCACAATTCACTATAAGAAATCATTCTTTAAATATATTGAGGCCTTGAAAATAAATGCAGATTAAAATTGCTTTGTGCAACTGTTACTTGGTTGTACTGTGTCGTCTTTGACGAAATAATTTATTGCTATATATATATATATATATATATATATATATATATATATATATATATATATATAATAAAATACAACGACACAATTTTACAACAAACATATTTATAATTTAAGGAAAAATGAAGTTACTCATTCTTTACAAATTTTTTAATTTGATTCTATTGAAAATCCTGAAACATTTCTGTTTCTTTGCATTAGAACACTTTTTAAAATTAAATATATTTTTATTTTATTTTATTTATTTATTATTATTATTTGTTTTTTGCAATTTAATTTAGACATCGCGGAAAATCTGTAAAGTTTTTCTGTGTATGAATGCAAAAGTAATAAAGTCATAATTCTTGTCACCATACAAGTCCTTTTTAAATGTTTAACACATAGAAAACTGATATTTCTTCATTTATGTAGAAATAAAAATATAAGCTTTTATTTGATATTCAATTGTCTTGAGATCTGAACAACATGAAAACAAAATTCTTGGCGCATAATCACAAAACGGGATAGTTTCCAAAAAAGAAGATCTGTATTAGGGCATATTCCCTAAACAGTCTGAGCTCTTTCATGACGTCTCTTCCCGACCCGGTAATCAGATCGGTAGTCAGATCGGTGAGTCTTAACTGCTAAAATGACGACAGAAGATCCCACGGGACCACAAAACTTGATCCTGGTCCATGGCTACAAATGTGAGTGGGCGATTGTCCAAGGCATTAAGATAAATTTAGCGGACATCAATACAGCGATTCAGAGAATACAAGATAATTAAGTTTTATTTTAAAAGAATATGCTGTAATAATAAAGAATTATTTTTGTAAGTTTCATTAATGTTCTTTACTTGAGAATATCTTTGCATATATATATAAAAGTTTTGTGATTGAATTCGATAGAAATATCAAATTCAAGTTTTATATATAACACAAATAATACTATAAAAAATACTACATTAAAAAGTCTTGCATTAAAATTTTTTTTTTCAAAATATTAGACGATATGTTTTTAAAATAATAAAAGAATATTTTGTCGACAAATTTGTGGGTTGATCGATACATTTATGGAAAAGTTTTACAAGCCGACCACCCAGTCTAGTGGTCAGAGTGCCTGACTGCCGATAGGGAGGACCTGGGTTCGAATCCCGGTTCGGGCATGGATGTACTTTCTGTCTCTATCTATCTATCCTGTCTTCCTTCTTTCTGTGTATGAATGGTTGTCTACCCTATAAACGGCTATGGCATGTGTGTACAGAAGCAGTCGAACTCCACACCAAATATGGTTCAGTATGGAAAAGTGCAGCAGCGCACCCCATATTGTCAGCCTAGCTGGTACAAGATAAAAAATAAATAAATAAACGTTTTACAAAAGACAGTTACTGTAAAAATCAAACACTTAACAGACGAGAACTTTCGATTTCGTGAAGTGCGGATGGCGGATGTAAGAGATTCAAGAGGCATAGGGGGAGTGTGTCGGAGTGAGAGGAACGGTATGGGTGTGTGTAAAGACGAGTGGTAGTGGAGGTACCGCTTCCAGGCAATGGAAAATACATGCGTTTCGAATAATGTAGAATGAACCAACTAAATTTATGTTTGTGTCTATAATTAATGTTATGTTTGTTAATGTAAAATAAATCTGTCGCGTAAAAAAGAAGATATGTTGGTATTACTGAACGATCCTGGAAACGACAGGTTCGTGAAACAATCACATTGGCGCTAACTCCAGGATGTGTTCTGGAATTTTACAAAATAATGGGATACTAATGATGGTAAAGCGTCTACAAAGTCGTGAGTCTGTATACTTTGATTGCTTCTGATTCCATTAAGAGCCAATATTTGTTTTAATTATGTATGATTTAAGGGAACTTTTGTTTTAGAATTTTCTTAAATTTCTTTATAGGGTTTTGTTTAAGAAGGAAATGAAATAAATTAATAAAAATTGTTTAAATATTTGAAGTATCAAAATAAAAGTAAACATGTATAATGTTCAATTTAATTGAGAAACTATTTGTGTTTCGATATTGGTTTTGAAATATTATTGGTTATTGATATTTGTTCATTAATATTCAGAAAAGTGTTTTTCTCTAACTGGTGATATTACTATATATAT
The DNA here is from genome assembly GCA_030067965.1 of Latrodectus elegans. Taxonomy (NCBI): domain Eukaryota; kingdom Metazoa; phylum Arthropoda; class Arachnida; order Araneae; family Theridiidae; genus Latrodectus; species Latrodectus elegans. The sequence continues at coordinate 9,550,861 of CM057819.1, read as the reverse complement.
ATATATATATATATATATATATATAATTTTGATTTATTAAGGGAAAATATTTTTGGAATAATCTGTTTATTAAAACAAATGTATGTCGAATAATAATGTTGTTGCTAATTGTCAATTTCTTGAGTTATGTGTATTAATTTAAAAGATGCTGTATTATTGAATAATAAATTGTTGAAACAACGTGTTTGGTTTCATGTGTTAATGTGATATAATAGGATATAAATGCTTTTGTTTAGAATTTTCATTATTATTTTGTTGTTTATTATGTAAATAAGTTTATGGAATAAGAAAGTATTTCAATGAAGTTTAAATGCATTTTTAATTGTTTATTGTTTTGCATTATTAAATTACGTGTTCAGAATTATTTCATGTTATAAGGTATATTAATTATTTACTATGATTGTATTTAATATTTATGTAAAGTAACTAAGTTTAGATTTTAAATTTTAATTCAAAACCGAGAGTGTGAAACATTTATGAGAGGGGAAATTTTGAACTATTTTATATTTCGAAAGTAATTGTGCTTGCAATTTTGAATAATAGTTTTTGGTTGTTTCGGTAACTCTGATTCATATTATTTTAAGGTAAAGTTATATATAAATAATGATAAACATATAAATGCATATTACTAAAAATTATTTTATTGATTTAGGTGGTCATATGTTCAATGATCTTCTGTGATAAGGATTTATTTAATTTAAAATGCTTAAACTGGAAGTATGATTCGTATATTTATATTTTTTTTAGCTTGTTTTGAATTGTTTTCATTCATTAATGTGTATTATGTAATTAAAGTTTTATATATATTATAGTATATTATAGTGTGTATTAAGTATATTATAGTGTGTTGAAATGAAAATCAAAACTATAAATTTTTAAATTTATTATTAGAAAAAAATTATTTAAATCTTTTTTTTTTTTGGTGCATTAAGTAAACGAAAGTGTTTTATTGATTCAACAAATGAAATGTGATTTGTGTGATTTAAATGTGTTTTATTTTGAATAATTGATAATTTAAGGTTTAGTAATTTGCAATAACATTAGTTGTTAAAAATGGCCTTCGCATTCATGGGTAAAGCTCGAAAGGAGGATCTGTTAATTTTGGCTAGTGAGTTAGGAGAACAGATTCCTCCGAACGCGAAAATAATAGATTTAAAAAAATGTGATTTCACAATCTAAACATTTTGAAGAGACATTTGTTCGAGAATTAATAAATACAATAACTTCCAATTGGATAGAGAGAGAGAGAAAGCCAAAGTAGAAGAAAGGTAACGTGAATTAGAAGAGAAACAAAGAGAACGTGAGCATGAAATTAATATGCGTGAATTAGAAATGAAAGAAAAGGAAGATGAGTGCAATTCGGAAAGCACTGTAGAATATGGGCGATATAAGTTAGGAAACACTTTTCTAGATTATTTAAATATAATGAAAGGAGTAATTTTAAATCCCCCGGAACGAGCTGAGGAATGGACTTTCTTTTTTCATCATGTCTAAAGGATATTCAAGCTTTATGAAGTACCCGAACAATATGAAGGAAAAATTATTTTACAGTGTTTGTAAAGGGTCGTGCTAAAGAAATAAATGCTATGTTGTCGGAAGAAAATTTAGATAAGTATGACAAAATCAAAAATTTCATTTTAAGGGAGTATAGAATAATTCTGTAACAACACAAAAAATTTTGATTCTTGTTATAAATTACACAATGAAAGTTATGCTCAATATGCGTCCCGGTTGGAAGCTGCATTAAAACTGTATTTAAAATCAAGGATGTAGAAACATTTGTTAAACTTAAAGGGCTTATTGTAGCTAACAAAATTAAAGAGACATTGCCTACTCATGTAAGATCTCAAATATTTTTGAAAGAGACTGTAAATTGGCTTCCAGTCCCTGAATTGGTAAGGGAAATTGATAAATTCTTAGTTTCGATACCAAAAAGTTTTGCAAATAATTCCCACAACTATACCAAATTTATTCCCGGCACCCAAGGAACAAAAAAGAACGAAACTGTAAGGAAACCTTTTCCAGCTGAAGTTAGAAATAAAAGTTTTGTTGAAAAGAAAGAATATTATAGTTAACAAAAGAACCCAGATCCACGACCACAGAATCGTTTCGGAAATAATACCGTGAGCTGCGCTCCAGGTAAAAAGGTATTAAAGTGTTACAAATGTGAAGAAGAGGGTCATTTGAAGAAATTTTGTCCGCAATTGAATACAGTATCTCAAGTTTCTAATAGAAGTGAAACTGAAGAAGTAAAAAGGGTTAAATGAACTTTGCATTAAAATGGGTAATGCAAGTTTCGATTGGGAAATTCCAATCAGTGAAAAGGATGGTGAGCTCTCACGAGTTGATTTAAATATAGGAGATAATAAGTTTCAAGGAATCATTAATAGTGGTGCGGAAATTACAGTACTGCGGAAGTCAGTGGCACCAGAAGAAATGCTGCAGTCAAGTGGGAAAATTTTCTTGAGGCCTGCAATTGGATCTCCGTTTGAAGGAAAGCTTGTTTCTGTTTCACTTAGCCTTTGGTCAGCAGATGATGATATCAGGCCGTATATCATGGTGCATGCTGCGGTTGTGGAAGGATTGCATGAGCAAGCTTTGATCACTCCTAGGGGTTTCAGTTTGTTGAAAGAACAAAGAAGAAAATATCTTGAAGAGGAAATATAAAAACTATCCACCGGAAAGAAATAGTTTCGAATACTTTCAATGTGGAGGGAAGGAAAACAGAAACTCACAAGGAAATGGAATGAAATCAAGGAACATTTGATTTAGAAAATTCTGAAGTAGAGGTCTCAACTACACTAGTGGAAAGTAACTTGTTAAACGAAGAAATAATCGCTATTAAGGATAAAGAAAACAACACTCCAATCTCGCAAGGAAAGATATTTAGAAAATAACAGTTGTCCTGTGCTACATTAAATCGGTGTTTTGAAGATGCCAGACAGCGTAAGAACAATTACTGGCTATAGTTAGATTTACTGTACCACACAGGCAATGTGGCAGGACAGAAATATGCACAACTTGTAGTTCCTGATAAAAGGAGAAAAGAAATTTTAAAATTGGCTCACGAAACACCGACAGGAGGACATCTTGCCTCTAGAAAAAACAAGAAAAGAATTGCAATGTCTTTTTGGAGAAAAGGTATGCCAAGAGATATAAAATGTTGGTGTGAACCTTGCCACGATTGTCAATTGCGAAGGAAAACCAAACTGAAAGACAGAGGACCTATAGAAGCTGTAGGTAGACCAGAACTACCCTTCCAAGTAATGAATGCTAACATTTTAGGGCCTATTGAACTTAAATCTTCTAGGGCACATCAGTATATATTGTGTGTTATGGATCAGCACAGTCGGTGGTCAGAGGCAATTCCTATTAAATCTTTGACTGCAAAAGCGAAATTCAATGCCTTTATGGAAATTTTTATGAGGACTGGCATTCCTCGAATCATTGCTATAGACAATGGAACAAATTTTGCTGCCAAGTTAACGCAAGAATTTCTTAAAAGATTAGGGACTGTACCAAAATTCTCTACACCAGGTTGCCCACAGAGTAACGGATTAATAGAAAGATGCTTTGGCACAACGAAATCAATGTTGTCTCATGCTATAAGGTCGCAAGATAGAGGATGGGACAAACAGTTGCCTTTTTTCTTATGGGCATATCGTGAAGTGCCAAACGCTACTACTAGGGTCTCACCATACCTACTCGTTCATGGACGCCCCCCAGTTGGATCTTTAGCAATTTTAAAATCTACATGGGAAGTTGAAATTAATCTGCCTCCAGGTATTGGTGAATCAATCACTGATTATCTTCAGAAGGTAAGAAATAGGTTACAGGAAGCTGTGGAATACGCCGATAAGCATACTAAAAATCAACAGGAGAAATATGTACATTATCGTAGTTTAAGATCCAAATCAAAAGAATTATCTATTGGAGATGAAGTTATTGTGCTGATTCCAGACTCTACAAACAAACTTTATTCTAGGTGGAAAGGTCCAGGGGAAATTCTAGAACAGAAATAACCACATTCTTATGTAGTTAAGCTACCGGGTGGAAGCATCCGTCATCTGCATCAGAATAAGCTAAGGAAATATATCCAGTCGATGAATACGGAAGGCATAATGTATGAAGCTGATGAAGATTTTGGGGAAGTTCAACCTGTACCTTTAGGAGGCCTTGGAGAAATAAAGGACTGTTGGAAACAGAAGAAAAGACAGAATTGTCAAATCTATCTCCGAAGCAAAAGACTCAGCTTTTAACAATTCTCAAAGACTACAGAGTCGTATTTAATGGTGAATTGAAACGAGCTAAGGTACCACCTCATAAAGTAACATTAAAACCTGGAATCGAAAGGAAACAGCCTCATATATACCGAATACCAGAATCACTAAAACCTCACGTGGGAAATCAAATAAAAGAACTATTAAACAAGGATTTGATAGAACCATCTTCTGCAGAGATTGTTTGTCTTCTTGTATGTGTCGCAAAGAAAGATGGAACGATTCGACTATGTGTCGATTATCGGAGACTGAATTCTGAGTCTAAAATAGCTTCTTTTCCAATGCAAAATTCATAAGAATTACGATTCAAAGCTGGTGCGGCAAAGTATCTATCCACTCTAGCCATCCTTAAGGGTTATTGGGAAATTCCATTGGATAAAGATAGTCGAGAACTAACAGGTTTCGTTTCACCTAAGGGACAGTATCAATGGAAAGTAATGCCATTTGGACTTGCAGGTGCTCCATCTACTTTTCAGAAAATTATGAATCAGATCCTAAGACCTCATAATGATTTTGTTGAAAGTTTCCTGGATGATATCATAATTTATTCATCTAGATGGGAAGAACATTTGAACCATCTAAGAACGGTTTTAGAAACATTAAAACAGTGTAATTTTATCGCAAATTTAGCAAAATGTACCTTTGCTCGATCGAAGGTGAAACACTTAGGTCATGTAGTTGGATCAGGAGAGCATGGGCCCGATCCGGATAAAATTGCAACTATCAAAAACTTAAAATCGCCAAGAACAAAGAAAGCCTTAAGATCGATATTAGGACTGTTTAACTATTTTAGGGAATATGTGCCTCATTATGCGAACATTGGTAAGCCACCAGAAAATCTGTACCATACGATATCCTTTGGTCTGCAGAGACAGAAAAGGCTTTCATCTCACTGAAAGATAGTTTATGTGCTATCGCTTCATTGTCAACCCCTGATTTAAGTAAGTAATTTGAACTGCACACAGATGCTTCGGTTACTGGCATTGGAACATGTTTAATGCAGAGGGACACAGATGGAAACCCTAAGCCTATAACCTTGGCCAGTCAGAAATTAACTCTAACGCAGACTAAATGGAGCACCATTGAGAGAGAAGCATATGATGTGATATGGGCTCTTGGTAAGTTTGAAGCATGGACTTACGGAACTTCCATAAATTTATTCACAGACCACAATCCTCTGAAATATCTTACGGAAAGCATCCCGAAGAATGCCAGATTACAGAGATGGTCATTGGCTCCCTCTCGCTATCAGGTCACAATAGCTCATAATCCCGGTAATAATAATGTTATCGCAGATGCCTTATCAAGGGTTTATGATTTTTCTTTTATAATGAATCTTGTAAGAAATAGAAAATAATTACTGATATATCATAATATTCATATTTAACTTTATATAATGTAATTATTTATATTTGTTATTGGTTGTTAATTTTCATAAGGTTTGTGTGAATGATATTTGCATAATTGTTTTTTTTATGTTAATACTGATTTTTATCATCTTACTTTATAATATTGTGTTGTAATCAATATAATGGATACATCACTAATATAGGATATTTTCCTTTAAAGAGAATATGAAAGAAAAGTGCTAGCTGAAGCATGTCAGCAAACAGGTTAAGCATTAAGTTACATTTAGAAATTTAGTATTATTTGGCTCTTGATGGAATGGTGATGAAAGATACTTTCTAGGATTCTTCGTAGTTTCCATTTGTGGGACAAGGTCCAGCTATGAAAATTGGAGGAAAGATGTGAAAATCAAACACTTAACAGACGAGAACCTTCGATTTCGTTAAGTGCGGATGTAAGAGATACAAGAGGCATAGGGGGAGTGTGTCGGAGCGAGAGGAATGGTAGGAGTGTGTGTAAAGACGAGTGGTAGTGGAGGTACCGCTTCCATACAATGGAAAATACATGCGTTTCGAATAATGTAGAATGAACCAACTAAATTTATGTTTGTGTCTATAATTAATGTTATGTTTGTTAATGTAAAATAAATCTCTCGTAAAAAAGAAGATATGTTGGTATTACTGAACGATCCTGGAAACGACAGGTTCGTGAAACAATCACAGTTACGTCAAACTGAACCTACTGGTTAAAGTGGACTTCAAGCAACTTGAAACATCTATATCCGCTGTGGAAAACGAACCCACGAGTTTTTAAACTGAAGACTTCTGAATGAATGTCTTATTACCATCTCAGTTGGCATTGATTTAAGTTACTGCTTGTTTCAAAAACCAACCAAAGAATTATACTAAAACTAGCTAACTGACATCGATCTCTGAAATGCACTAGAAAATAAAAAAAAGGATTCAAATAAATAAAGTGTGTTGCATAAGAGTTAAAAATCAAATTAATTTTAAGAGCATTACAAATAAGTGACAATATTGCAGTCAACCGTTATATATATTTATTGAAAATATGATGAAGTAAATTTATCATCAGGTGGCGCAGAAACCATTTATTCCGTGACAGCGAAAATGCTATTATTTCACCAATGGAAACATTTTTCAGAACTGGTATATTTTATTGCCGCAATTTCATATACACATATTTCCGAAGGTTATGCACGCAGAGAAAAGTGTTTGTTTTTGTATTTTGCAATTTGAGTTGGAGAAGCTTCAAAGGAATTATGCATTTACGTAACAGCCAATTACAGGGATCGTGTTGAGAAACATACGAAAATTGCAATCATGTTAGACGCCAGTAGGGTTACAGAAGTTGCATGTAAGGAAAGAGAAAATAATTTAGAGATTTATTAAGATTTGTTTCAGATACTAACTGTAACTGTGGCTAAGCCTTTTTATGGCTTTCTCAAGATGAATTGAAGATACAGGGAAATAATTTGCTATTAGGCGCATTAAAGCAAAACATTCAACTAATGTCGATGATTGGAGTTAATTATACCGTTATTTTACGTATTATCCAGTCGAGCATTTTCATCAAGAAAACTAAATCGCCAAATGTGGCAAATTTTGATTTTTTTTTTAAATGTGAGGAAAAGACAGAGCGCTTAACTTATATCTTCATTGAATGAATAAAATTGCATATTAATTCTCATTCCAATTACATACTTGCATATGACATCATTCGTAAACGGAAATATCTGCTTACATTCTAGAGTGTAACTGAAAATAAACAGGTGTTACGATTCCTCTTGTGAGATGTACACAGTAATCCTTGATGAATAAGTAATAATCGTTTGTATCGAATGAATCGTTTATACCGAAATGAAGAAAAAACGAGATTAGAATCGCACAAGAGTAAAAAATATTGTTGTAAAAAAACTTGTGTAAAAAATATTTATAATTATGTAATCAATATTCGTGGGTCTCACAAGGTCTGCAGAATGGTACAGAAGACATATCAACAACTGCCACGTTTTTCGCCCTCAGATGTCTCCTTCTTCTCGAAGTGAAAGTATCTAATTTTTGTATTAAAGTGATTACAGAAATCATAATTATAAATTTAAACTTTGATTACTCTAAAAATAAAAAATATGAAATGCGAGTTTTTGAAACAGCTCACAAAATGCGGTGATGTATAATAACATTTGGAGATAAATCGCAGAATTTGGCGACGATTTCAGTTTTCTCGCAAGTATCAACAAGATGATACGTTAAACACCTTTTACACTTGTAGAAATAATTAAAAAAACAAATAAATAGTTGTTTAAAGACATGTTCATGGATTCCTAAGGGTTACAATACCATTAGAAGATTGTATCCTAGTGGAATGAATGAGTGATTTTTGCCAACATTTTGGCTGTGCAGCTGGTGCAACTGCTGCACAGCCAAAATGTTGTGAACATTGATAAAAAAATTTTTATATTACTAGGTGTAAATTACTATATGATAAAGGACAGTAGTACCCAAGTACCAGGAGTTTGTGTCATACATGGGTCCTATCCATAGGGCTTTGAATAAAATAGTTTCGACGCCATCACGCTTGGCTTATGTTATGACAAATATTAACTCCTTAATTAAGTTATATTTAATGGATGAATAAATATTTGTCCTAACATCCAGTGCCAAGTGTATAAGAGTCTATATATCATAAGATACACACCGTGTGGCCTAAGACAATATGGTAGAAGTATCACTGTCTGAGCAAGAATTTCGTAGGATCATCGCATCACATCCACATACGGGGGTCTGTGATGAGTGTAAAGTATCGAGGTGAACCTTATTGTGTACTGTGTGCAACAGTTGGTCTTGCTTTCGTGTCCAGGGACTGCATTACACGGCACAATAGAGCTGCCATCATCAACATCCATCAGGTGGCTGAAGGGTTATCACATGGGGATCGGCCAGGATAGTCGTTTGACTTAATTTTCCCTGAAGATATTTTGAGATGTCCGTCCATGTTGTATGTGCTCACTTCCTTCAACCAGGCACAGTCATAGATTTGGAAACTGTGTACATAAAAAATTATAATCACCTCGTCGGAAGTATGGTCGAAAGTCGTTATACTTCGATTTAATGAAGGGCAGCTCTCATGCTCTAGTTACATCGTCTTTAGTTTGTTTGGAACTTTTCTTTTTGTAAAAGAATCCAGCATGGCGTAAACTTAAGAAAATTCTATAGTGTTTCCCTCTTCATATTTCTTTGTTTTGACTCATGAATAAACATCTGTTATTTGGTTGCATGTGAATTAAATCAACGCTTGTAAATTTTTACAACTCAAACTAATCGTTCGGAAGTGAAAAATAGGATTGTGTGAACACACACACACACACACACATATATATATATATATATATATATATTGTATATGATATAAATTCATAAGGGTTTAAATGGTTTTTTTCTGTACTTTATTTTTATTTTTAAAAAATGCATATAATATTTTCATCAATCGAAAATTCTTTAAAAGAAATTTAAAAAGATTATTCTGTTATGGCCCCAATAATCTACAATAATATTCATTTATTGTTAACACTTAAAATGATTGTTAATGGGTTGGAACACATATTTCGCATAAATATGCTTTAATTTCTGAAGAAACTATGAAAATATTATAGAGGAAGATTGTCTTGTAACCAGGGGTGTCACAAAAATTGATTCCATTATGATTTAAGATATCTTAATGACTAAAATCATTTCATACCAATTCATGAGAATTAATGAAACATTACAAAATTTTTATTTCGGAGTCAAGTCCACAATACTACCCGCCATTCCATAAAATTAATATGAAATAGTGAGAAAAATAAAAATGGGAAAGTACACATGATCAACTTTTCAAAGCAACCATTTGGGCTAAATTTAAAAATATTTAACTATTTTATAAACCGGTTTTTCATCAGTCCATTAGTTTAATTTAAAACATTTTTTCTATAGATATTAAGCAATAATAAAGTATCGAGTGTTTCTTCCGAAGCAACTTTCTTAGCAGTTGTCCCCATAGGAAAACAAAATATGCATTATTAATACCTAACAAACACTGGATGTGGGCCACCACACTCACAACTTACCACTCCAAACATAGTGACTCTACTATTAAGCTACGGTGGGTCTATTTTTTGATAATTGCATTTTTTGAATTATATATGTTTTAAAGATTATTTTAATAAACTGCTCTTATAATTTAAGAAATGTTGAAACTTTTTTAAGAACTTAAATATGTGATAAGTATTTCTTCGTCAAAGACTCGTTCTCATTATCGAAAGGTATTGTGTGCGAATTCTGGCTTAACCGAAGATTCGTTGCGTTCGTAAAAGACAACTAGCGTACATTAAATATATCGTGGTTGCAAAACTCTCTAAGTGAAGAAATGCCCCGAGGGCGCTGATCAAGCACAGAAAGGTCTTCTGCTTGATCCCTTCTTCTAAAGTAAAGACTTCCACTCAGTTGTTTATACGTAACTTGTAGATTCCAACTCTCCAACTCTCTTCTAAGTAAGCGGTAGCATGCTGGTACAACAGATATTCAAACAATTAGAGAAGATTCCTTGAATTCATAAAATTGGAATATATATATATATATAATATATATATATATATATATATATACACAGTGGTGGCCAAAATGGTGGACACTTTTGGAAATTTTTAAGTTTTTGAACTTCGTATGCTTACAGAAAATGTTACGTTTCGGAAATTACAAACTTGTATATATCGTTTTAAAGAGAATTTATTACTGCATTCAATACAAAACACAAAATTCAATTATTTTATACAAAAAAGTTATATGTACTTTAATATAAATAAAAATACAGTTATGATGTGGTTTGTAATGTCTAGCTTTCCTGGCCAATCACTGTTTTTGTTCTGAGAACCAATCAAATGTTAGTAACTGCCAGTAGAAGCTGACATCATGTTTACACTTGAAACAATTCATTATTTTGCTTGGTTCTGTAGAAGGAGGACTGTTTTTTATACACTGTAATTACAAGGCGAAATGTTTGTAAAAATTATTAATATTTAGTCAAGAAGCAATGATATCAAATAAAAGTGTAGATTGACACTTAGAAAGAGATATAATATTATTGTGTAACGAGAAAGTGGTTTTTCCTATGCTGAAATTGCAAGACAGGTGGGTGGTTCAGCGACCGCATCTTGAGTCCGAAAGTTTTGTTTACGATATCAGGAGACAAATTCAATAAAAAACAAAGAAGGAAAAGGCTGAAAAAGGTTCACAATATCTATTGAGGACAAAAGAATAAAAAGACTATGTCTCCAAGATAGAAAAGTGACAACGGCCATCAGAAGTGATCTGAATGATACTGTTGTTTATGTCAGTTCAAGAACAATCAGGAAAAGATTAACAGATGTTGGACTGAGAGGTAGAATTCCACGAAAAAAGCCTTATCTTAATTTTCAGCAAAAAAAAAAAAAAAAAAAAAAAAAAAAGACAACAGTGAGCAAAGGAACACATTAATTGGGCAGATTGTCAGTGGTCACAAGTTATATGGAGTGATGAAACTAAGCTATCGTTATTCAGTAGTGATGGGCGAAAATATGTTAGACGCAGAATAGGAGAAGAGCTACATACTGACTGCATTCAGTATGTAGCTCTCTTCTCCTATTCTGCTAGTAACTGTGAAGAACCCAGTTAGTGTTATGATTTGGTCATGCATGTCAGCAGATGGTATTGGTCGCCTTCATGTCATCGATGGGACACTGAATGCCAGAAAATACATTGACACTATTCTAGAACCAAAACTTCTACCTTGCATCAGAGATCTCTTTCCCAACAATGGCCAAAGTATCGAAAGAGTGGTTTCGTACAAAGAGCATTAAATTGCTGTCATGGCCAGGAAATAGTTCTGACCTCAATCCTATCGAAAATTTGTGGCACCGTTTGAAAACTCTTGTCCAAATGAGGCGCCCATGAAATAAAAGGGAACTAATTGAGGCTATAATTGTTTCCTGGCTTCATGTAATAACGAAAGAAGAGCTTAAAGATCTTGTCAGCTCAATGAAACGTTGGTGAGAAGCTGTAATAAAAAATTAAGGGTACTCTACTAAGTACTGATAACTCACTGCAATCATCACTATCTAATGTATATCGATAACTATTATCGTTTAACTTTTTTTATTGTAAATAATTGAATTTTGTGTTCTGTATTGAATTCAGTAATAAATTCTCTTTAAAATGATATATACAAGTTTGCATTTTGTGAAACGTAAAACTTTCTATAAGCATACAAATTTCAAAAACATAAAAATTTCCAATAGTGTCCACAATTTTGGCCACCACTGTATATATATATATATATATATATATATATATATATATATATATATATATATATATATATATATATATATATATATATATAATCAAAAATACAAATGTTTTAGCAAATCAATTTTGAAAAGTATTTGTAGCAAAACTTCGTGTATGGATCGAGACTTCTCAAAATAATCTCCAAGAAAGGGATTTTAGGAATGCTTCCCTAAATCATTCGCAGTAAAGGTGAAATGATGAATAATATCTTTCTGTTTTTTTAACTAATGAAAAAAAATTAATGAAATTGTTAAACAGCAACATGATTAAAAATATTTAAATTACACACTTGTAAAAGAAGATTATATTAGTGAACTAGTCGATTAAATTGATAGGTAATCAATAAAATCGCTCTACTAAATATTCAAAAGTGAAAAAAATGTGAATTCATTATTCATGATAAAAGCTAATAAGTTAAGCTGAATAAGTTAAATTGATAGTAATTGTCTTGAAAATAAAAAGTCTATATGAGACATGAAAAAGGCGATTAAATTCAATAAGTGAATGAAATTGCTAGTGAATAAAAAGTCTATAAAATTAAATAAAAAAGTTAAATGGTTTTGTTATTCATAAAAAGCAGGCTATAAATATAATTAATCAACAAAGTTATTAATGAAAAAAGTCTAAAGCTTAAAATAAATCTTTATTAATTATTTTGTTATTCATTATGAAAACAGACGACGAAGTCCATAAATAAATTAAATCGTGTTACTCAACGAAAATTAAAAAAAAAAAAAAAAAAAAAAAAAAACTGCTTAAATAGTTTTTTATTTATGCATAAATTGGATGATAAATAAATTAATTAATAAAATTTAGCAAAAAACAAATCTAAAAACATGTTTCGAATATAATTTTAAAATATAATTATATATATTATTTTAAATTTGTTAATATTTTTTCTGTTTCATGTGTGTATACAGTCTAAGTGTTATATCTATACTTTAAACATCTTCTTTCGCGCATTTAAAAATGCAATTTTAAATATTTGATTTTGAACTTAATGCTTTTTTTATAAGAATTACCATAAATATTTATTTTATAAAGTCACCACAGTTTGACCAACATTGTTATTCCCGCCAGAGGGGCACATTTTCTCCGTTTCATTGTTTCTGGGAGTTTTTCTTAAGATTTCCAAAACAAGAATATTAATGATTTTTCCTTTTTGCAGTCAATATTAAAAAATCAAAGTTACGAAAACTGTTTCCAAATTTTTAAATAGTAACATTCAAATCATCCAAAAAATGACCATTTCTATAAATAATAATTGATTTTTTTCCATGAATCATTCATAATATTTCCTTTCAACATTGAAAGGTCCAAAGAATATATTGCGTTCTATCCCTTAAAACGACGCCAAATATCATTTATTCTTGGCAAACTGATTAATAATTCGAAAATGAAAATGAGAAAACAACGCGATGGGTATGTTCTTTATTTTTCCATTAGGGACAATTTACGAGCTGAACAAGCTATGACTCATCCCTATTTCCTATCGTTTGCTTTTGGCGAATAATTCAGGAAAAAAAAAAAAAAAAGAATCACTTTCTCAACGGCGGAGAGTCACGCTGCCCTATCCCTGTGTGTAGAATTCGTGACTGCGATATCTTTTTGCTTGTCATTGTCAAACACCGGTCAGCGTTTTCCTTTAGAGAAGTGGCTTTTCAATTTATGGATATTATTTAAAAAATACGAAATCGTGCTGTATTCTAATTAACACAAGGCAGAGTGACACAATCAACGCTGTATTTCATTTCTTGGTACATTAAATTTTTAAAAATCAAATTTGATATTAAGACAAAAACATAAGGCCTCATTCTTATTCATAGGTATTGCGTGGGTAGATTTACAATTTGTATTCGGGGGCTAGTAGTAAAAACGTATTTTATTCGCCAAAATTGGAAACTGTATGGAAAAACAACAAGAAGTGTTCCTTTTAAAATTAGAATAAAAATTCCACTGAAGTATTCAGCGATAGAGAAATTTGAAGTTGTAGCTGTAAACTTGGTTTTACAGATACGCACAAAATCGTACACCCTACAAGCTCAAGTGCCTGTGGCTGCAACTGTAACAATCGAATCTGATCAAAGGAAAGGGGAACTGAGCACGGAAAGCACTCTGGCATTCGGTTCAACTACTGGTTGGTTTGTTTCTCATCTGTTGGTAGGATTTGGAGACCATTTTAAATTGCAGATCGCAAATATAAAAAGCTAATAGTCAACCAAATGCGGAACGAAATGAAGTTATATATTTTGCATACCTTCCACGGAATTCAGAAAAATTGTTCCGGAGAATTTTCTTTGAAGTGTCTATAAGCTATGTCACTAGTTTAATCACAAAATGCTACCTTGCAAAGGGCGATTTCCATTATACCTGGTCAATTTTTACTTTTCGGCTAATCAATAGGTTTGCTATGGACTCAAAGTTTCTCAGCTTAATTCATATACCTTCACCAAGTCGTGCAAGAGAACAAACCTTACAGGAGAGGTACTATAAGAACTTTGTAATTATATATTTTTGAAAAAGCCACAAAAATGTATATCTGAATAAAATGCGTAATTGAATAAACATTTTACATCAACTTTCCCTTCACTGACAATTAATATTTCGGGTTTTTCCTTTTAGAAACAAGATTTTCTTTTGAGAAACTTCATTGCTAGATATAAAATTGAGAAATTTATTTTCATGGCAAAGATGATTTTATCAGAAGTTAAGCTCCCGGTAAAACAAAAAGAATAAATATATTACGTTTGTAAGAACTCAGATAGTGATAAGTTTGCTATTCCGAGGAGTAAGCTCTCGTTAAATATAAGCTGGACATCATTCAACATGTCCATTATTTTAATGATAGTGTGAAATTAGAATTTAGAAGCTTGATCAGCATAGAATATCGTAGATCTTATTCTAATATAAGCTCTACTGCCTTAGAAGTGTAAGAAATAAAGTCTATTTACCGGTATATTGTATCTCTCTCTCTCTCATATATATATATATATATATATATATATATATATATATATATATATATATAGGTGTAATTTATAAAATTCAAATTTAACACCATCAGAGAGCAACCTATTAACTTAAGACTATCGCAAAGGATTTGAACATCCACCGGGTGCTGTCTTTATGGAAGGTTTTCCACAAATACTTACAACATAGTGGTGCCAGTAAGGCCTGGACTGTACTTTAATGGATTGGGAATACTCGCCCATCTCCAAGTGTCTCGTCATTTTGAGTCACGGTCAGGTGACACAGTCACACCTGAAACGGCACTCTCCTCTCCACACCCAGTTCCAAAGATATTAGGACATGTTCCTGCTCTGGTAAGGCAAAAATCTAAGGAATTTTTCCCGCATCTACATCATGCATAAATCCAAAGTCCTTCTGCTGTTGTTCCTCACTAGTTGAGGTTACACTTTGATCTCGTAATTTGTGGATTGACGTGTTAACTTTGGGTCATGGTAGCTCGTTAATCAATTTGGCAACGCTTAGAAGCTGAAAGCTATTCTGAAGAATTTGATGTTGCACTGCGTCCTGTCTCTAAGAAGATTTTTTGCTGGATATCGGGTAGCAGGACTCATCACGCCCTAGTTATCAGGACAGCGGCTCCATTTAAAATGAAATGTCCTCGCTGAGCAGTGAATGCTGCGCTATGGTCTTCTCCAACCCGGGTTTTCTCATTACAGCATCTGAATCACTCCCATTATCAACGAAAAAGGGCTATACGAAGGTAACTTACATGATGGACAATAAAATACTTCACAAACGATTTAGGCCATTAGGCTTTCCTCTAAGCGGTGTTGATAGGCATAGGTTCATATTCGTGTCTCGAAGCCGATAATATGGTAAATTCACGAACACCTTTTAGACGAAAATGCATGCAAAAAGCTGAACGTAGCGGCCACACACCATTGTTGAACAGTAGTTGCGATGGAGCTATGGACTTTTTACTTCAAACGATCGATTCTATCAACAGTTACATCTGACTTGTTAAGAAGTTACAATAATCAAGGATAACAGAAGGGAATGAATACGGAGCTCCATTTAATCGAAAATCCGTCGTGTTCATTGAAAGGTATGGTGGTATGTTAAATGTCTTCCAAGAGAAATGATATCTCTAGGGTTCAGCAGGTCAAGTAGAGGGGTCATCTGATGGGTTTTGGCTACTAAATTACGAATAAGGCTACTGCTACTGTACTTAAACAGCTGAGTTAGGTCCAAGGCAGTAGGCTGGAGCTCACTGTAGTCGGGAAGTCATGCTGTAGTTACTCCTTCCCATTGACTAAAAATGATGATTCGTATAGTTTTGACTGAACCTCTAACACTTTTCCCTAATTTCCCTGGAGGTCTGGTTGGTGAAGGTGTCGTTCTCATTAGTGGGAGATACGGAGCTCGAATCCCGGCTTAACTGTCAGAGTCACTAAAGGTGGCTAGGGCTACTGGGTGTGGTCGCAATGTCCTCCAAGTGAAATAATACCTCTGCGGTTGAAAGGCCAAGTATTGGGAGTCTTCTGCTTTGAACTTGCTTCAAAATCAAGAAAACTCAACCCAGCTGCTCTTTTTTAACTGGAAGAACCTAACTCAGGAATAGGTACAGGAAAGCAAGCTGGTACAACTACAGCAACCATTTTTTCCTAATGATTGAAATCAAAAATAAATTGTTCATCAGCTAATTAATCACGTATATGCACTTGAATGTCTCTCTGTATAAAATTATTTCCAGTATAATCATTATTTCCTGCACCCTACTCTCACCTGGTATTCATATGCTGCTGCTAAAATGTGTGAGATGTATTTGAATTTGTTTGGGTATATTCGAAGATTGTATAGGAAAATAGAAGGAAGGGGAGGGGAAAATCACATGGGTTAGAAATGCCGACTCATTAGTTTACCCTTTCGGCAAATGATGTATGTTTCCACTTTACCGACAGACGCTCTCCTTAATAATTCAGGAGCTAAAAGCTTTCAGGTAAAATTTGTTGAACGAAGAATGAGTCGTTCCCTCGGGAGAGTGTGCTTCCGAGGTATCAACGTTTTCTCCATTAAGAGTCATCTCGGCAATAGGAGATTAAACAAATTGGCGTTAAAAATGTAGTTTTATGGAAGAACTAATGCATATAAATTGTCAAAACGAATTTAGTGTTTATTTTAAAAAACTGAAAATTTTAATATGTTGAAAAATTTTTTTGCTATCACTTTCAAACAGGACTCTTAATAGTACTTACTATAAATGATTTTTCTCATAATTATTTTTTGTTTTTATTGTGAAAACCTTTTTTCCGAATTGACTACTGGAAGATTTTATGTTTGCAGTCAATGTAAGCAATAATTAGTTCATGCTTACATTGACTGCAAACATAAAATCTACACACAGTTAACGTCAATATCATTATCGGAGAATTATATATAAGACAGTGTTCCTGTATATATTCAAGCAGCTTAGCTTCAAGAAATTAGAATATTAACGTACTGTTCCGTTGATCACTCTTGTGAAAAAATACGACACTAAATAGAGCGGTTTAACGCCAAATATTGTAATTCAGTGACCGTACTAAATTTTTATATTTTATATACTTAAGTTCATGATTTATATTTTAACTTTTAGCGCATCTAAGTTTTAAACTTATAATTGAAAAATTTGAATAAGAATTAAAAAAATAATTTTTATTACATATATATATATATATATATATATATATATATATATATATATATATATATACATATATATGTATACATATACATATATATACACACACATATATATATACATATATATACACACACATATATATACACACACATATATATATATATATATATATATATATATATATATATATATATATATATAATGAAAATAAATTTTAAAAAAATTTAAATTTTGCCGATTTAAAATAATTATAAAGTGAATGTTTTGTTTTTTTCATTTTGATCTTTCTTCTGTCCTATAGTTTATGTGTTAATGGCTCGTGAATCAATGGGAAACGGCTTCTTAAACCAATGATTCGTTTCTTATATAAGGAATCTTTTTATTGACAAAATGAACCTCGGCACTATTCTCAGACATTCGATGCGGAACTTCGCCTTGTTTGTTGTGGCTTGAAAAATGCGACTAAACGCAGGTAACAAATTCGTCGACAAATCAGATGTACTACGCCATCTCAACACGATGTGACGAGGATGAAACGCTATATGACGTCATGGATATTTTAAACCAATGAGAATCGTAATAAAGTGAGGTACTCAGGACCTCAACTGTCGCGAAAGAAACAACCAATTGATGGTTAAAAAAATAAAAAAAAAGTGCAATGTTGGCGATATGTTTTTATAGCGCATATAACAGATGGGATTATGGGAAGGAGCCGAAGGTACGAAAACTGAAATTTCAGATGTAAATAATAATTTGTTATTATGTTATTTAAGTTATAGTTTCTTCATTTTTTTGCGTTCTTAATAATTTCTGATTACTAACTTCTGTCTAAAGTAAGAGCTGAATAAAACCATTCAACTCAATACTTTTTACTACGGTTAAGTGATTAGGTCGACATCTGAGCTAGCACTAGATCAAATCAGCTATCCTACAGACACGCCCAGGAATGGTTGATTTTTCACTTCTAAGTAAAGACGGTTTACAGGTTATAATAAATGTGATTTAAAATAAAATTATTTCTTCACTTAATAAGGAAGAAATCTGGAACACAATTTAGTACTTATAGCTGTTAGCTCTATGTACCAGCATAATCTTAATTCAAAATTAAGCAAAAAACCAGTCTCAACAGGTATTAACAATCCAAAATGTGTTTGTTTGTATTTTTCATTCCTTTTTTCTTTTTGGCTGCTTAAGAACTTTTATCTCAAGTCCAAATGTCTTGAGGCGCATGCTCACCTTTTAGCCAATCACCAGATGTCTAGCTTCCGTCATAAAAGCCAGAGAGAAACTGCAAATAATCTTTTCTCTAATGCGATTTTTTCCTTTCAAAACTAAAGCTCATTCGCTAATTGGATGGGATTTATGAAAGGAAAAGTAGTTCAAATAACTGAGATATCGAGAAAAGAAATGAAAAATATTTTGAGAGCGCAATTTCGGCCGTGAGAAAACAAAAAATTACCTTTCTCTCTCGAGCTATCGGGATTATCTCTCTCGAGGAATTTTTTTACTATAAATGAACTGAAATCCTTTTTTTCGCGAACAGATAAGATGTTCATTTTAATGAACATTCTTTTATCTGAGTAAGCTGGAAAACCGGTAAAATAAAATTTGCTTCATAAAAAGAAAAAGAAAAGTTTTGATATATTGCTCAATAAATAAAAATAGTTTTTATATTTTGAGACTTGATGTCATTCAAACTTTAGATGCTGTGATAGCTCAGTGGGAAAAGGCTTTGTTCTTATGCCCGTGAAAAGCTGTGAGTTCAATACCTGACCCAAACGAATACTATCGTTTAGGAAACTTCTCTACACGTTAGAATAATAATATTGATAATCTAGTGAATGCATATGCTGCCCAACTTGTCTAGTGGTCATCGTGCCTGACTGCGGATAAGGAGGTCCTAGGTTCGAATCCCGGTTCGGGCATGGATGTACTTTCTCCCTCTATCTATCCGGTCTTTATTCTTTCCTTGTATGAATGAGGTGTGAATGGTTGCATACCCTATAAATGGGCTCCTATGGCATGCGTGCACTGAAGAAATCGGATTCCCCACCAAAATATGGTTCTTATGGAAAAGTAGAGCAGCGCACCCCATGTTGCCAGCCTAGCTGGCACACGGCAGCAACAACAACAGTGAATGCATATATTTCACACAGATGTAGTGTTATAGCATACGTATGTTTGACTAATGTATCAATAACATAGTATATATATATAATAATTAGTTAATTTTTAAAAAATTAATCAAATACCAAATGGAGAATAATAATCAAATAATCAAATATTAAATTGGGAGTAATAAATTGAAAATACAAAATATAATAAACAGACTGAAAATGTGTTCAATAGCTAATTCAAAAATTTCAAAGAAACACAGAATAAAAGGAAGTGGAACGAAGAGCAAACATGGCCAGCTTCTTCAGGGGATGCTAACCACATTGACACAAAGTATGGCTTTTCTGCACTGGCTCCAAACACTGAAGTCTTAAAGAAGCTAATACACGCTAAAACCGTCAAACCAAAATAGAAGAAATAAATGTCAAGCTAAAATATAAGTCCAAATATTAAATCCAAAGTTGCCAAAATACACAATTAATTTATCGTAATCAAAATCGAATCCAAATAAAAACCCCGCAAGAATTGCAAATAAATGCTAAGTATAAACCAAATACGTAAATTTAAAGACTAAGTGTAAACACTATTGGCATTGCAAGCTTCTTACAGTTTATGACTAGTACCCGTCCGTAGTTTATGACTACACCTTATTTCTCTCTTATAAACAATGCTCTACTAGCCAAATGGTGTTTAATAAAGTTAATTGGAGTATTATTATTAGTTAAAATATTTTCCAGCTTTTTTATTTGCTTATTAATACTGTTCAAATTGTTACCTATATATTATAAATACTATTAAGTTGATTGAAAACATTTTTATAAATTTTAATTGAAATATTTGAATTCCGAAATATTAGCTAATTTGCTTTGAAATTAAAATCATTAGTTTTGTTATAAATGTCAGTGTATGTATAGTTATCTTTTACATTAATCAAAATATCCGAAAATTCAGTTTTTAAATTATCGCTATTTGTTTGAATTAATTTTAATTCTTCAGGATAGACAGTTTTATAAATTTTGTCAAATTCTAAAAAAATTGAAAATTATGAAATCAATATATCTATATGCAAAAGTCATCTGATTAATGAAAGATTTTTCATAAGTAGTAATGTAAAAATAATAAACTTGAGAATTTTAAGCCTTGGGGGATACCATTGATTTGAAAATAAATTTTTTCTCCATAAAAATATAATTAATGTAAATGCAAAATGCACGGAATTTCACAAAATTTAAATCAATATTTAATACTGAACTAAAGTCATACAAGTAAAATATAATAACATGAAAAAGAGTTTATCGAGTGGAATGCCAGTGAATAAATCCTTGAAGTGATAAGTGGAAACATCATTAATATTATGAGTAGAAACAAATTCAATAATAGGTTTATTATTTGTAATTATCCATGTCTTGCACGCGTCTCGCCTCTGGCCACTTATAATGCCTCACTTTTGTAGCGGGTAACAAGACCTTCCCCCTCTCTCCTAAATGCCATGGACACCAAGGTTCTCCTAAGCATATCCTGAATTGTATGAATATACTATTGGACGAAATCTACATTTCTCCCCTCCTTGTCATCGATTTCCTCTCAGTCAACGGACTCCTAAATTTGGTCTGACTCTGTCAGACCCTTGGAGATAAGCAACAACAACAATTATTCATGTGTTTTGAGAATCAGTAATATTATTTAAAATAATTAGAAAATAGATATAAATTTCCAAATTTATCATCATTAGTGTTACATCCACATGTAATAAACAGAAATTTAACTGGATTTTTAAGGAATTTGGGATGAACTGTAATACAGAGGTTGTTAACACATTTTTAGAATGATTTCGATAAAGAATTTTAAAAATGTAAATGTTTTAGAATAAAAATTTTTGGCAACAGTTTATTATATATTTGAAATGAGAAATATCGTCAGCTACTTTTATTCTTCTTTCAAAATGTCGCATGTAGACAAGCAGTCGATTGAAGGATACGTTTTTGCACTTTCCGAAGAGAAATATTTCAGAATTCAAAAACGTTGTAAAATGCGTAGTATTAAAATTTCTTAGTACAAGTTATGCAACATTATTAATCGGACAGGTAAAAACCTCCAATCATTATTTCTACATGGAAAGAAGACTCCAAACGAATATCGGAAAAATGGTTCGTACTGTTTCCAAAGTTTTTGAAATGAAATCGGTGGTAATAAGAGAAAATCCGCCAACACAGAAATCAATTGCAAAATCTTTAGAAACATCTGTAGCAATAATAAATAAAATAAGAAATCAAGATTTATAACTTTAAAAAGCTAAAAACACAATGCTCACCAGCTTTTGCCAAGACATGTGGCTCAACGCAAAACATTTTGTAGAATTCTGCATGAAAACCATTTAGCAGGAAGTAAATGGAAATACATTGTGACCCTTGATGAAGCATGGATTTACCTAAATGACTGCAACAAAAAAATGTCTGTTTACTATAGAAAACGAGGAGAAAAATTTACAAACTTGGTTCCTTAAATGAAAGTTTCAGTAGGGGCTTATGATGGTAAGTTTCAGTAAGGGGCTTATGATGGTCGAATGTTTCTCCTACAATGAGAAATTAAAAATAAGAAGAGTAAAAAAATATGTTAAAATCAACTCATCAGGAGAAAGTTTTACGTCTGATATTTACAGAAGAAATTCCACTTCCTTATCCCAAAGACTTTCAAAGAGTGAAACTTCATCAAGACAAAGCTACAAGTCATACTTCGAAAATTACTACTGCATTCCTTGAAAAAATGGAGACTAATACAGGTATTGCATATATATCTTTTCAACATATTCCTGCAAAGTCCCCTGACGCTTCACTTATGGACAATTGTGCCTTTGGTGTGTTAAATATAGCTTTTTCTAAACGCAAACCCACCACAATAGTTGGACTCTGGAAAGTAGTGGAAGAGGAGTGGAAAGCAATACTCCAGAAGATTTTACGAAAAGCTCTTCTATAATGGAAATCACGATGCAGACGTATAGTCCAGAAAAAAGGCTATCAGATCAAACATTTATAAAAAATAATCTTTAGATTTTAACCATTAATTAAACGACACCGAAATCGTTCTAAAAATGTGGTTATACCCTCTGCTTATGGAATATTAAAAATTCATATTTTTAACTTTAGGATTTTTAGAAAAAGCAAGAATTTTTTTTAATATTGTTGTTTTACTTAAATTAATGAGTTTATAGGCTGTGGAGTTAGATATTTCTTCATTTAATAATTGGTAATAAAAATTGTTTTCTGTGTAAAAGTCAAAATTATTCGATATTTTATCTACAGGAGTAATAATGAAAAGTTTTTGAAGTTCTTTTATGGAATGGTCAAAAAGGAGAAACTAAGGAAAATTCCTTAACACACACTCAAGCAAACGTGCACGATGGCAGAAATGCAGCATTCACATTCGGTAAGTCATTTGTGGCCAGGATTAAATTTTAGGCTTCCGATGAGAATGAACCAATTATTTTAAGACTCAGTAAGACCATTTTTGAATACGCACAAGTCAGGCGGAAAGATTAGTGATGGGAACCATTGCCTTTTAGATCATCAGCTCAGAAAAATTTGACTAAACTAAAAATGTGCATTTTTATCCACGACATCCTCATGACTGATGAGGGAGGTGTTTTATACCCGACCCAGTCTAACAACCGTCGTATTCACTAATGCCAAGTGAGACTCGTAAAATAGGCTGTGGTCACAATAGGTCTCCATGAGTGTTCTGTTTGCACAGCATGATTCCCTGTACCTAGCCCAAAGTTGTGTCCTACGTGCTAGATATAAGCATTCTGGTGGAGACTTCGTGGTTTTGAATCAGGCACCAATCAGAAGACCTTTAATACTTGACTGCAATCACCAGAAGTAACCCTTTTTTCTTGGAGGACATTGCGACTATGCACAGTTTTAACGTGACCCATTAGTGAACATAATAGATCTACGGTTAAGTCTGGATTCGAACTCACTACCTGCCGATAATGAGAACAAAGCCCTAAACAATAAAGTCACCGCGGCCACCGGAAGAGGAGTGTACTGGTACAGAAATGAACTTATCCTTTGACTGTGGTTCGAAATTAAGAAGCTGTACACGGTGATTTTAAGTCAGTAGAAATGGAAGGCTAAAATACATTTAAAAAAAAAGAAAGAAAGAAAGAAAAGCAATTTTTTATTGAATATGTGTTGAATTGCGTAATAATGATACGAGTGAATCATTTAAAACAAGCCCGTAAAATCAATGCTAAAAATAAAATGTCATTTTTTAAATATGATGACTCCCGCGCACTATATACTGGTGTGCAAATATCAAGGACGAAACGGTTTTTCTAGAGCAGCGTCGCTCAGCAATCTATAATGATCGTATGGATGTTTTTATAAAAATCGTACCAGAGCATCGTCCAGATGTAAGGGTATGGAAAAAGTTAAAAAAAAATGTCAAAAAATTTCCAAATGATTAAAAAGGAACTTTATTGAAAAATGAGCATGGAACAGAATGGCAGATACGGCCGAAACATCCATGTGACATCTCTCTAGCAAGAAACATGCAGCTTTTAGTAGAGGATATGATCTCCCCTGACAGCTGTGCAGGATT
This sequence comes from Latrodectus elegans, assembly GCA_030067965.1. Lineage (NCBI taxonomy): Eukaryota > Metazoa > Arthropoda > Arachnida > Araneae > Theridiidae > Latrodectus > Latrodectus elegans. The sequence goes on along the minus strand of CM057819.1, from coordinate 9,526,484 downwards.
GACATCGTCTGTCCATACTGAGTATGAGGTTGTCAATAAGTTGTTGATGTACTGCTGCCCATTTTTCTCATAGCACCAAACGCAGCCCCGGAATCGTTACTGGCGGTTGGTGACGTGCCGCCAAGCGTCTCTGTATTAAGTCCCACACGTGTTCGATTGGATTTAGATCCGGGGACCTTGCCGGCCAATTCATACGTTCAATATCTTCACTTCCCAACAGCTCTTCGACAGCCTCTTTACGATGAGGTGGAACATTGTTGTCCATGAAGAGGAATTGGGGACCCATAGCACCTCTAAAAAGGTAAGGACATAAGGAAGGAGAATATCATTACAATAACGGGACATGGTGACTGAACCTCTTTGGACGACAAGAAGGCCGGTAAGGGTACCAAGTAAGATGCCTCCCCAAATGAGAACAATGCGACCTCAAAACCGGTCTCTTTCGACGATGTTGGAGAGGTTATTGTGTGTTCCCCGCTCTTTCCAGATGTGTATGCGTCCAGAATCGGTAGTCAGACTAAATCTGCTCTCGTCCGTAAAGAGTACTCGATACCATTGCTGATCCGTCCAGTTCTGGTGTTCCCAGCACCACAGAAAGCGCCTTCTCCGGTGGGCAGACGTTAATGACACACAACGTCGTTTAAACAGATATAAACCGTGCAATAGATTTCATAGAAACGCTGAGCGTAACACCGCCAGCCTGCTTTATACACCTCCGACATTCTCCCTTTACGTCATGTTGAGTAATTTGAGTATGCCCTTGAATACCTGACCGTAGTCGATCTTCTGAGTGGTCTTTCGGTCCGATCTACCTGTTTGTTTCACTGTTATGCTAGATTTTCCATATCGTCCTTAATTTTTGCACACCAGTGTAAGTGCTGAAACTGCCCTCCACCCACTTCCCCCCATGTGAGGACGCTTGGGGAGATTGATATAAACTCTTGTGATTCCCTTGTGCTGAGATGCTGTTGATGACATCCCGGATCCCGACCTCGAGTTCTACAAAGGCGTGTGGAATTCTTTCGTATACACTTCGTTTTAACTGTCCCCACGAGTAAAAGTCACAAGTGGACAGGTCGACCACAAGACATTTCTGATCATCTTCAGTGGTGTGACCACCTCATGCACACCGGACAACCATGGTCAGATCTGTGGCATGTTGCACTATCCTGCTTCAACTCACAGGGATTTTGTCCCCAAACATATAATATACAAATATAAAATAACTCTGAAAAACGGCGCATGCTTTCTGTATAACAACGAGCCGCCCAAAATGGCGGTAGCCTAGTGGTTAGGGCATCGGCCTTCCGTCCGAAAGGGCGGGTTTCGATTTCCAATGCCACTAAAGACCCACCAAATATATTCGTGCTTGTTAAATCTGTGAAATCAAAAGTTCTGTAGTCGGTCGTAGAGCAGTTACCATGGATGTAATGGACCAGAGAGAATTTCCTGCCCCTCCAAATCAATGTTAAAATTGAGGGAGTGATTCCTCTGGTAGTGCCATCTATCGGAGGCACTTAGAGCAAAGTTTTACTCTCATCTTCGTGGAGCTCTGGCTAAACGAAAGACTGACGTAAATTCGCATAACCAATAGCATAGCGAATTAGCTCTTATCCAAGAGTCATAAATAACAAGTACCAGCCGGGTTTTCACGCCTCACACTGTAGAGTACTGTAAGATGAATGTTTTGTCCATCATAATACTTTTTATTGAATACATATATATTCAACTCATGAAGTGAACACTTGTTAAATGTTGAATAATTAATTTCTTAAATTTCAGCCAAGATGTATTGAAGTCAGTGTTTATAGCTGCTCATACACATCGAATATTAATTCAATTGAATAGCAGCAATAACTTTGAAAGAGATGTGTTGGATTATAAATTCAGTAGTTTTTTTTAACTGCGTATATTAAAGTTATTTGCATATAAAGTATTGTTGATTATATTCAAAATGTCTATGTTTTAATCCTAGACATTTTAACTGAAAATGTATGTAAATGTAGATGTAAAAGTACATTAAGAATTGTTGACTGGAAAAACACGTATGTTTTTATCTATTTTGTTTATTGAGTATGTGCCAAAATTGTTGATACATATGCATAGTAAAAATTACTGAATCGTAAATTCAAAAATTATATTCGGCACCATTCCATTACACCTCCATACGGTAATTATCGTAAGGAGAAAGAAAAAAAAATCGTAATTAGTGTCTTAAATATTTTCATCGTGTTTTTTGTTTAAAAATGCTTACACTTTCAGAAACTGCTAAAAATGGTATAAATATTTTATAAGTTAAATAATTATCATTTCCTGATAAAACCAAACTTTACTTCTGATGGAAGCTGCTTAACGATCCCATTAGTGATCAATTACGGGGTATAATGGAATAGTATCTCATATTTCTTACTTTGATCCTTCTTATATTTTTAACTTAAGGAATTCCGAATCATTCTAAATTTTTTCGATTCAAAATACCCAATAACTTCGGTCAATCGCAAGTCTATATCGCGTTGCAAAGTACATTACACAAATTATAAATATCCAATTTATAATATTACTTTAAAATGTGTCCTTTTCGTTGAAATCGAATGCCTTAAAAGCCCATCCTTTCAAAAAAATCGTAAAAACAAACTCTTTTTATGCGGCTGGTAGTGTTTGTAGCAGACAGAAACAACACCCCCACAAACCCCGCTCACATATCCTATGCAACGGACGAGATTAAATCGGAAAGCAATAAAGCGGTCAAAAGAGGAAAGGATATATATATATAAATACAACATAATCCGGCAGTCCGGCGTCTCCCGGACTTTGGAGGGATGGAGGTCGGCTGACTGTTGCCATGGCCGTATCGGAGGGGTGGTCGGATCGATCTACAGGAAGCTTCCCTTTTCTCTACTCACGTCTGGGGGGGGGGGCGATGGAAAAAAGTCGGCTTTTAAGTTTTGAAGTATGAAAAATGGTGGGATAAACGGAGTTGTCATTGATTTATACATCTAGGAAATAAAGAAAGACAGTTAGAACGGAAAGCAGGAAAAAAAAGTTACAACAACTTTCTTTTTTATGTTCTAGAACTTTCCGGAAATCGATCCCGACACTTTTCAAAGAAGAAGGGTGCCTTAAAAAAGTTTTATTGGAATTATGTCACACAAAATGTACGGGGACAGTGTTATTGAATTACATCTTTAGTAACAAGGAGAGCGCAGCGTCGACTAAAATGTGATTTTAATTTGAAATAGTTTGAAAGCTTTTTTAAACTTTAATAACCATCTCGCTTTGAATAATGATTAAATTTGAATTGTGATGTTTTATAATCTATCTTTGAAAACAGAATATTTCAGTGATGTGAAAGACTAAGAATGTTGTTTAAATTGTATACTATAAGAAAATATCAATTTAGAGCTTAACGTGTTTAGTCATAAAATAGTGTCTTTAGACTGAAGGGCCCCAGGTTTGCTTCTAGGTATTTGTTAAACAAAAGGAAATGGTTGCTTTGCCTCTGCCTATTGCGCCATCAATAGAGTGGGTGCTTGAGAATTTTCTAGGTTTTTCTTTGCGGCACTTGAATAGAGAGAATTATCTTTTTCAGGAAGGCAATTTACACACTCAATCTAATAAATTTCTTAAAACTGCCTAGGCTTGTTGGGTAATTAATGTCCCCACTAAGTGGTTTCAAAGCTAAGTGATTAACGATCTTACCATCGGTCAAAAGTTCGTAGATTCGATTCCTATATTCAACGGAGGTATAGTTGTTTAAAATCCTCTTTTACGTTGTAAATCCAAGTTTCACTTATCCTTCGTACATAAAAATAAGGGAGCCATGTGACGTCATATATTGTACATACAGAAATATGATGAAGGGATTGGCCTAGCTTCTGAGAGCTGTAGCTAGCTGAAGGGATTTGGCTAGCTGAAGGGATTCCTAGCTTCGTTAACAGAAATTGTCGTTTGAAAACTATCCCCTTTTTCTGCACCTATTTCCGATCATCTATTTCTGCAGACTGAAAAACTACTAAATTCAGCCAGAGCTTTTCGAATTAATAAAGTGACGTAGAGGACTCCTGAACTGTCTTGATCTTCTCCATGCCTCATAATACCAGGGAAAAGACACTGAGGTCATGACCTGTTTTAAATGCATCAGTGGCCATTAAGAAACATGACATTTTTTATTGGTTCGGGTATAAACTCACAACCTACCGGTCACAAAAACGATACCTTTTGCAAACAGGCCTCAGCAACCTCAATGCTATACAGCTCTATTGCATGAAAACTGGGCATTATTGATTCAATTCATAATTCCTTCACGCATAAAATCCTTATTTCTCCTTTTCCAAATATTTGAAATGCCCATCCGCTGAAATCACTTAACGGAAATTCCATAATTGATATTTCCATCTTGCACAAATCCACCGTTAAAATCCTCCTCCACACGGAAGCCCCCCAAGATGTAGACGATCGGAGATTTTAGCAGTGTTTACTTTGGAATCCTCTTTCAAAGTGTTTTAAGGAGATGGAATATTAAATGGAATCCTTTATTGCTTTCGTGGGACATTAAGTGAATTCTTCCTCAGATCACGTGATCTGAAGAGAAACAATCAACCCCTCCCCCCCGAGCAGTGATCTTAAGGGATCATTTTACGTTGCGCGCACAAGAGCACTTCAGGCAATTATATATTTCCGGGGAAATTGATTATATAATTCTCATTCCCCTAAAAATGTTCTTCTCTGCTTACACAGGAATTAGAACGTGATTTGTACTTTATAAATGGCTTATCTTCAACTCCATCTATTTTATTATCTTTAGTTTTGAAACATTCGTTTAAATATAAAAAATCTAATTGATTCCTTAGGTAGGAAAAAAATTTAAGTTTCAGGAAATAGTGTTTGTATAAAACTTCAGAGTTACACATTTTTTGAGTGAAATAACATTTCGTAAATGACGTTTTTCAGAATTAATTAAACAGAAATATATAATAGATGCTTCATTATGAAACACATCTTTTCACATATCTATAAATCCCTTATTAACGATAAAGCGGTTGTTTCTTTTTTTCCAGCCAAGAACATTATTATGCCCTTCATTGTGCGATTCTCATTGGTTTAAAATATCCAAGACACCAGATAACGTTTTCATCTACTTCACATCGTATTGAGACGGCGTCATAAATTGCCGAAACATTTGCTGCTTGCCTTCCAATCGCATTCTTCGAGAGGCAGCTAATAAGACGAAGTTCACCATCGAATGTTTGAGTGCTGTCGGCGATGAGAAGAAATCCCTTCATTATTTTTACCAGTATTTTTTAACTGTAATTTTTCTGAGTTTAAAAATTTTATAAATCCTGAAAATTACTTGTTCTAAATGATTAGTTTTCAAATTTTTAACGACATTGATTTCCAAATCGAACACGTTGACAATAGAACGGAAGAAGAAGCAAATTGAAAAAGACAAGACAAAACATCTATATGGTTAGTTAAAATCGGCAAACATTATTTATTTTTTATTATGGTTATATTTATCTTTTATAAATGAATAAGAATAAAAGAGATAAGATGTACATTTTAAAAGAATTATCACGCAAAGAGACTATCACAAAAACTTTACTGAAAAATTAAACTCTAATTAAATAATGAGGATCGTAGATAAACACGTGGGAAACACATCATTTTTGAAGTTGGAAGATCGGAAGTTCGATACTAGATTCGGTTAAAAAATGTCATGGTAAGTGAACTTCTGATCAATAAACTTTCACAGTATTCAAAATCTCTTCTTTGGTTACTATGCAGAAATTTGATATGCGTCAAGTCCACTGTGACTGTCGATTTCTTCACTTGAGGGTGACATAAAATGATGAGATTGTCAGAAATGCTCATATGGGAATAATCACGATCGATCAAATGAATGTAATCCTCACAAGTGTCTAAGATGACTGAACTGCAGTAATTACAGTTTAAGAGTCCTCCAAGCGAATTGCCCCATAGTCCTAAACTCCAGCCAAACAATGAGACTGATGTAGGAGGACTTCCTTTCCACATCAACGAAAGGAACTCAGGAACTACCGAATATAGGACTTGCGCAAATTATCTCAGCGCAGAGTTCTCTGAGTGGATCAAGGAGAGCTGAAATGTTAACAGGTTTTGGTAGGTCCATCGCTCAATTCAACACCGCGTAGTGGACACTCTGATGATTGGAATCTATTGTATCAGTCGTCTAAATAACTTGCAGAACACATTTTACAGGTTCCACATTTACGAGCAGCAAGGCAAGTAACACAGAAAACTCCCAAGCACCCACACTAACAGACATAATCATCCATATCTCCTTGTTCCATAATATCTGGAATCGAGCCTAAGTCATTCTGCGTAAAGACGTCTGTCGCACCACTAGATCACGGTGATCCTTCCCATGATACGATTAACACGATTAAAAAGTTTGCGAATCCAATTATAGCTTTGTAACAAGACAGGATATAAATTTTGACCCAATTTAAGGTCATTATTAGAAGAAGTGACGATAGAGGATCTAATGCATCGTCGCTGAAGTAGGACGGTATGGTGAGAGATATCAGCTGAAATGCCGCGCTTTTCTGTTGATCACGGCGAAACGGTGGCTGATTGTGTTTATCGATTTTGGTCCGCACAGTCAAGTAGCTGGAAACATTGCAATGAAGTAATATCACAGGCCTTAAGATAGAAATACCATTCTCTCATATATATATTTTCTTTTTATCAATATGTAGTGGTTGTTTCTTTCGTCCCAGTTGAGAACATGACTGTGTCCTTTTATTACGATTCTCATTGGTTTAAAATATCCATGACGCCAGATAACATTTTATCTACGATACATCGTATGAAGACGGCGTCGTCAATTGGACTTGTATACGAATTTGCTGCCTGCCTTCAAATCATAGTCTTAGAGAGGCAGCAAACATAGCGAAGTTCACCATGGGGCACAAATGCCGTTATAATGGAGGGTTCTAAATTCTGAGTTTGGTAATTTTTTTGTGGATTTTCTTGTTTATCTAGCAACTTGGTTTTTGTTACATCATACAGATGGAGACCTAAAAGAATTATGTAGAAAATTCTATTTTGACAACACTTATATTTATGTCATCGTGAAACGTCACAATACGTCATTTTGACAACATTTCTTCGTCACGAAAAATATTCAAAATGTGCCATCCTGGATTATACGGCATTTGTGCCCACCACTGAATGCCGGAGAATAGTTTTTAAATTAAATATGTTAATAAAATGATTTCTTATATATAGAGACCAAAGCATCGGTTTGAAAAGCCGTTTTCTATTGATTCAAGCCATTAGCACATTGACAATAGAACAAAAAAAAAGCAAAATATAAAAGATAAGGCAAAGCACCACTTAATTGGATTGTTTAAATCGGCAAAGACTATTTAAATTTTAAAAAATTTTATTCATTAATAGAATTCCAAATTAATAATTCTATATTTTTAAACAATCTCTTTTAAATCTTCAATGCTTTGCTTACGTCAACAATACATCTTTATTATTAGCATTATTAGACACAATGAAAAACTAATTTCTGAGATTAATGTCCGTAATTTTTTTTATTTATTTAGGTTATAAGTAAACAGAAAAACACGCATTTTTCAACAGTTTCGCACCAATGTAACATGTTTGAGACTTAATTAACTCGAACAAGGCTAACAAAATAACTAAAGAGTCGTTTAAACCCCAAAAATGTAGTTTAAGAATAAATTAATGAAGCAATTCTCATTTTGTGCGAAGTTAAAGAGAATAATTTAAGCGGTTTAAATTATACGAGGAATAGTTTAAACGCAGAATCGTTGTTTTTTACTTCACTAATTGTGTGATGAATTCTTAAAATCAATTCAACAATTCGAATACGAATTGAATTATGAATGCTTTTAAGTTTAAAAATAATCAGTAGAATTCTCTTGTTGTTGGAGGTTTTAAATCGTTAAAGAGAGCTGGAGGACAAAATATTTTATTTTTGAAATAATTTTTCCATGGATAACGAAACGGGATTAACAGATACCCATTCCAAACTTGAAATATTTTTCGTAAATATTTTAATAACGTTATTAGAAAGTGTATAGCACAGTGAGTGATCGGTTAACGAACAGTTCGGACTACGATGAAATCGAAAAACAAACACTTCCACGAAATTTTTTTGTATTCGGACAAAAAACACATATTCGGATAACAAACTAAAACGAATTCTAACGAACACTTCTCGGCTCTCGGAGCAAGATGTGGAGGGTTGCCAAACTCAAAGCACCAAAAACCGTTTTTCATCTTTCTTGAATGATGCTGCTTGCCTATGTAAATCTCTTATGTAAACGCCAACTATACTCCAACACCTGATTAACATTCTTTCTAAGCAATTTCAAGCGAAATTATATTTTAAAATGTAACAGGAAAATTTTTTACTTAAAAATATAAATAATGGCAAAACTTTTCAAGGAATACAAATCCTTCAGAGCAGAATCAAGAATAATTAAAAAGGCACACAATACAAATTAACATAAAAATAAATTAGTGCAGAAATTTTAGAATAAAAGAAACCATATAATTTAAATAATGATTTTCTTAAAGAAATAGGAATAAAGAATATTCAAAAAGATGTAATTAAATTTCCTACGAAAACTATATTTTTTTAAGAAAAAAATTAATATTTTAAGAAAAAAATTAATATTTTTTTCTACAATAGAAAATTTTAAATTAAAAAATACATATTTTACTCTGAAGAATATAAATTTAAAAGACAGACTTTTTCGTATGTGAAATTGTGACGATATTATAATTGAATTAATTTGGTTATCGTGTCTTTTCATTTAATTATGAGGTTTATTCAAACAATTGCATCTCTAATAACAAAAAGAGATTTTATATTTTTGAACTTTTTTTCTTTCTGCTTTAGCTAAATTTAATCACAATGATTTTAATGCAAAATTATATTTGTTTCGATAGCAATAAAGTATAATATATTAATATTATTAAAACTGCATTTCAGTATGTAAAAAAGTAACTTATTTATAATTTTAGATCATTTCAACTTATTACCTTTTTTATGGAAAAAATGCATTCTTTTATATAATTTATTCATTTATTTCTTTAAACTGGAAATTCACGGCCAATGAGTATAGGCTTGGTAACCATAGAAAAGAATTTCTCTTAACATTTAATGAACAAGAGGCACATCGTCATTGTAGGAATAAGATGCTTAAAAGTCTACTACTAATTTATTTAATAGGCAACAAATCATTTATTCCGAAGTATTTTGTTGGTCATATATGCAATGTCTCTAAATTAATATATAATCATTCTTAATATTTATGTGATGAATATAATAATACTTATTTATAAATAAAAGTATAAAAATATAAATTAAGTATTGAGGCTTATAAACAAAAGAGAAAAATAAAAATCCGATTCGAACGACTTTGGAAATGTCAATAAACAAACGCGAATATAAATTTTAACGGTAAATTATCCTTTTAAATAATTAATTGGATAAAATATGTAGGCCGCAGTATCAAAGCAGATTTTGAATCAACAGAAATATTCATCACTATATAAATCACACATAAAACATATTTATTAGAAAAATATAAAAATTACGTCAAAAATATGCAAAAACTATATGAAAACAGGGAAAAAAGATACGATAATGATAACATGTAATATTACAACATTAATAAAGAATATTTCTTCAAGGAAAATAATATATTTTTTTTAATTTCCCTAAAAAACTTTATTTAAAATAAAAAATGTTAACTGAAAAGATGAGTTTGAAAAACTATCAGTTATGATGAAACAGTTGGAAAAGATGACAAAAGAAAAATAATAATAAAAATGTAAAATTTCATAAGAAATAATTAATAAAAATTATATTATCCCATGAAAAAGCACTAAAAGGGAATTTATAAATGGGAGCTTACAAAATCTATTTGATATCCGCATTTCATTGTGTGATTTTCTTAGTTTATTGAATCAGCCCTTAAAGCCATTTTTAATCACGAGAGATAATTCTAAAAAGATTTGCGTCTAAGAATGTTTCGCGAAAATGAAAATAAAACTACAATTGAAATGGAAATTGAACTCATTTATGTAAAGACAACGCAAATTTAGTTTTATATTGCAATTCAACTCTTCATGAGAAAAAGATGTGCAATAAATTTTTTTTTCAAGGAAACATTTTCTGAAAACATTGCGATATTTCAGCTTTAATGCAATATTTTATGAAATTCGTTGAAATAAATGTTCTGAAATTCTCTACAATAGAAAAAAAATTACAGGTTATCTAAAGAAATTGTTAGTGAGGAAATTTTAAATTTGAAAATAATTACCATTTCTTGCAAATTTTTATTACAATTTATATATATCTTAGTTTTTACAAACTAAGCGGGGTGACTTACAACAGTGTTGGGTATATATATATATATATATATATATATATATATATATATATATATATATACATGGTGATTTTAAATTGTTTTTACAAACTAAGAGGGGTGACTGTACCCATCCAGACCAGTAATACTTGCATTGGAACATAGGGTCCCATTGCCCTCTGAGAGTCAGAAAAGAGGAATTTTCACCGGACAGTGCTTATTCAACATTTACAACAGTGTTGGGTAAAGCGAATGAATAATACCAAATTTTTCGCAATCATATATACTGTTAAGTGAAAACCTCACAGTAAATGCTCAAAACCGCCACCCATGTGTGTTGTTGCACAGTCGACACCGGCAAAGGAACGACTGGCGCACCCTCTCGAAGATTTCTGGTGCCGTATTAATTTTGTCCAATGATTCAAGCCACGAAATCTTCAGTTGAGTTCAAAGGCGTCTCATATACTAAAGATTTCATGTGCCCCCAGAAGAAAAAATCCAGAGGCTTGAGGTCCATTGAGCGAGGAGGCCCAGCAACATGTCCGCTACGTCCAAACTATCATGCGGGATGTGTGGCATTCAAAAAAAGTGATGGAAAAAATGTGCTGACGCTCCATATTGCATAAACCACGTGTCTCTCATGATTGGGAGTGGAGCAGCCGGCAATAGAATGGGAAGCACTTGTTCCAAGAAGATACGGTATGTTGCATCCGTCAAACGGTCTGCCACGATGTAAGGACCTGCCAGATAATCAGCAAAGATACCTGCCCATATATTTTCGGAAAATTTCTGCTGGTGTCTATGAGGGGTTGTACTGGGGGCATTGTGTTGTCAGACCAAAGGTGTTGATAGCATTTTTAAAGGACAATGCCTACTCTGATTGTAGATATCTCCGCTCACCAATAAGAGCAAAATGCTGCTTCTTCTCTCGGGAAATATGCATACGGTGCATTTGTCTTAGACTCTTGGTGCGCTTCTACTTTCCTCTTGACTGCCTCTCAGAATGATATGCAGACCTATGTTCTTGTGTAATTATTGCTTGTCTGAATGGGTACTGTCACCCTTCTTAATTTGTAACAAAAATAAATAAATAAACAAAGAATCACCCTATATATATAACTAATTATGTACAAATATCATTCCAGGTTTACTCTATTAAATTCCCCCCATTGTACAGTTTCTTATTTCACTAAATGCACTATTCCATCAACTAAGCTAATTAAATTAGATATAAATAAATAAACAAGTTTAACACTAATTAAATTTAAATGTCACTTAAATGAAAATATATTCACAAAAATTTTAAGAAATATAGAAACGAAGTAATTTTACCGAGGGTATAAAGTTGATTTGCAAAGATTAGTTGATTTAAAACTGCAATAGTTTGGGCGTCATTAGGAATCAAAAAATTTAAAAACACGCCAAATTCAAATCTTTAAAGAAAAACATAAATTATTATTCTTTATTATAAAGGATCAGCAAGATCACAATTTAAAAACACATCTACTGCATTTGTGGAAAACTTTTGGCACATTTTCTTTCCCAGCGTAATTTCTCATCCCCCCCCCAAGTGATTATATTTGTTTGAGTACATTTTATCTCCGATGCAATTTGCCAGCTGTCAAGTTCTCTTTATTTTCGTTTTTTTTTAGCGAAAACACAAATAATATTTCGAAACAGGAAGGAAAAGGAGAACCGAAGTGAAGACGAACAACCCAATCAGGGGTTTCTTAAATATATATATATAATAAATGAATGTTTAATACTTCCGCTGTGGAAGTAGGCGGATGTGGGGTTAAGAAAATATTTCTTATTAAATTGTGTTTACTTTGCTGGCTGATTATTATTACGCATATCGATGGGGATTTGATTCCGCCTAAGATAAATGATGCCCAAGGGCAATCAGATGAGTACCGGAACGCCCACTAACGATTGATTTGATCTCTTAGGGTAGGCGATATGGGTGTTTTTCAATGACAAATTATTATCTTTTCGTTTGGTAAGATCAGCAAATTTTTTAGGGAAGAAATCTTGTTTTACCTTGAGAAAGCTGCAATAAATAGCAGCCCTATATTTCGAGCAGCACAATAATATATTCAGTAGATATATTAATGTATCTATACACAGAGCAATTAAAACTATTTTTTTAACTATTTTTTAACTAAAACTATAATTAAAAAAGGAAACAACAATTAAAGATGCAATACCTCTTATTAATATCTTCTTTGTGCTCTCTCTCTCTCTTGAAATTTTTATTTTAAAGATAAAAAAATTACTATTTAAATCAAAAACCTAAAAGGAATTACGTTACATTAGTAGCTAAAACAATCAGAGTCTCTTTTATGGTAGAGACTCCCACACATTGCTCTTTTTTGTTGTAAAAGCGCAGATATTTATATTAACTATCAGTGGTAGCACTTCGTTTTCCCAAAGGACCGGTCTGAGGTTTGGTCCTTGGGATGCAAGGTGGGCACAGCATTTCATCCCTTTCATTATATAAAACTGAGTACCAAGCATGCTTGGAAACTAAACACTGAGGATTTTGCGTTAGGTGGACCACCAAAGCCCTTCATATGCTTTTTACCCTAGGACCCTCGGTTATGAATACAGGTATGGGCGCAATTGGCCTTGGTTCCCCCATCGGCTGTTGTTGTTGCTGCACCAGCATGCTTCCCTGTACCTAGCCCTTAGTTAAACTCTACCAGTTATATAGGAGCAGCCGAATTGAGTCTTCGTAATTTTGAAGCAGGGACAAGCAGAAGACTCCCGATACTTGGTCCCTACAGAGGTGTCAATTTACTTGGAGGACAATGCAACCACATCCAGTGTTAACTTGTCCCAGCAGCAACGTGCCCTTTAGTCAACACGACGGGTCTTCAGTTAAAAAAAATAGGCTGTGATACCACTGAGGTTGGCAATTTTTATTTATTAGATAAGAACTCTTTTTCAAAGAGATATGAGGGGTTTCTCGAAGTAACAATGTATAAGGTGTATAGTTTTTTGTTTCGTATTTTTTGGTGCCATTTGTTTCCTCTAAGACATGATTTTGCCAACATTCCACTTTATTTTTAATTGGATTTCTGGTGAAGTCTGTAGAGTCTGCTATAGAAGTATAACCTTTTTCCGAGGACCAGGATAATAAAAAGGTTTTGAATAAGGATTGGTCAACTTAATGCTATTGGAAAAATAAGGATACCTCCGACTGTGTGGTGTCTCTACATATATTCCACCGATATTCACACTCACAGAATAGCATATAGGCAGAATCTGGCGCGCATGCGCTGTACTGATTCTCGCCTTTTTAGCACGTTACAACTCCTTCCCCCTCCGGATGGACTTTTACATGAGTAAAAGTCTTACAATTATATATATATATATACTCAAATAACTAATAACAAAACATAATAAGCTTAACCACAGAATTATAAAATAACATGAAAAATTTATGCTACTTTTATTTTTGGTATAGCATTTTAAAGAATAGAATTTTTTATTTTTGAATTTTAATATGATACAGAATAAGACAATATGAATAATGAGAAAATGTTAATAAAAATAACAACTGAAAATTTTCTATTTATAAATTCTACTAAGAACATCAGCATTCTTATGCAAAACCCCCTTTCGATGTATTAACTCAAAATTAAAGGGCTGCAATGCTAATGCCCAACGCATTAACCTAGGGTTTGAACTAGTATTAGAATTTAACCATACTAATGGGTTATGATCAGTTTCAATTTTAAATTTTTGTCCGTCTAAATAGCATTGCAACTTTTTTACTGCCCAGACGATTGCAGCACATTCTTTCTCTGTGGTACAGTATTTTTTCTCTGTTTCTGTAAATTTCCTGCTAAAGTATAAGATAGGATGCTCTTTTTCTTCTTCATCCAGTTGAGAAAATACGGCACCGATTCCTTCATTGGATGCATCAGTTTGCAATATGAATTCTTTTTTATAGTCAGGAGCATATAACAGTGGGTTTTCACTCAGTTTATTTTTCAATTCTTTGAAAGCTGTTTCACATTCCTCCGACCACGCTATCTTTTCTTTCCTTGACTTCCCTTTTAATTTATCTGTCAAGGGAGCTGCTGTAATGGAATAATTAGGAATATATCTTCTATAGTAACCAGACAAACCTAGAAAAGCCCGAATTTCTGTCTTAGTTGTCGGAACTGGAAAATTTTTAATGGCATCAATTTTTAATTCTGAGGGAGTTCTTTTACCTTGGCCAACCATATGACCTAAATATTTGACATATTTCTGAGCAAAAACACATTTAGAAGTTTTGATCTTTAAATTTGCTCTTTCAATTCGTCGAAAAACATCATCTAGATGCTTAAGGTGGTATTCCCAAGAATTAGAAAATATGGCAATGTCATCTAAATATGGAATCGCAAAAGATTCCATTCCTTGTAACAATTCGGTTATCATTTTACAGAAAAAATATGGTGCATTCTTTAAACTAAATGGCATTCTAAGTGGTCTGTAACAACCAAAATTTGTTACAAAAGTCGCCAATTGTTGAGCTTTCTTAGTAAGGGGAATCTGCCAATAGCCTTTTGCTAAATCGATTATTGTAATAAATTTAGCACTTGAAACAGTTTCAATCCTTTCCTCAATATTAGGGAGTGGGAAATATTCAGTTTCTGTAATTTCATTCAATTTCCTGTAATCAATACAAGGCCTTGGTTCTCTACCAGGAACTTCTACTAATATCATGGGAGAAGTATAATTAGACATTCCCGCCTCAATAATTTTATTAGCTAACATTTTATTTATTTCAGTTTTTAAAATTTCATTTTGTCGAGGTGACATTCTATATGGTCTGGCACGTACTGGTTTATTGGAAATCAATTCGATATCGTGCTCTACAATATTTGTTAATCCAGGTTCATTCGAAAATATGTCAGAATATTTACATAGCAATTCACTTAAGATTCGAATCTGTTCTTTACTTAATCTCTCTACTAAATTATTTTTTTGAATTAATTCAGAACAATTAAAAATATTTGGGTTGTTTTCAATAAATGGGAATTCAATTTCTAAATCTGAAGGATCTTTCATTTCATCTAACTCAACAAGATTTATAACGTTGGATCTACTGTAATAGGGCTTTAGTAAATTCACATGATAAATTTGTGATTTCTCTTTCTTATTAGGCAAAGAGACAATGTAGTTAGTATCAGAGATTTTAGATTCAATTGTTCCTGGGACATGCCATTGAACAGCTAATTTATTAGCAGGAGAAGGTGCCAAAACAAGAACTTGGCTTCCTTCTTTAAATTCTCGTTTAACACTATTTCTATCATAATAAGTCTTTCGCTTTTCTTGACATTCTTCCATTTTTTCCACAGCTAGATTTAGACATCGTTTTAGTCGACTGATAAGATTTAAAACATATTCAACAACAGAATTTTGCTCTTCTTCAGGCTGTAACCAGTGTTCATAGAGTAAGGTTATTGGTGTTCTTAAGTTTTTTCCATAAACTAATTCTGCAGGGCTTAATCCGGTTGACACGTGAGTTATAGTTCTTAAAGCAAACAAAGCTGCATGAATATGCGGCTCCCAATCTGGGGAAGATTCTAAGCATAATACTCTAAGAATTCGTTTGATAGTTCTGTGGAATCTTTCTACAGGATTACTTTGTGGATGATACACCGACTATGTATTATTTTTATTCCAAACCTCTCAAGAAATTCTGTAGTTAGAGCGCTCATAAAAGAGGTCGCTTGATCATGTTGGATCTCTTTAGGAAAGCCCATACGGCTAAACATTTGAAGTAATGCATCAACAACTGATGTGGATGATATACCTTCTAAGGCAACAGCATCTGGATATTTGGATGCAAGACACATAGCAGTAAGAATATATTTTTTTCCTGAAGGTGTGACAGGCAAAGGACCTACAGCATCTATATTTATCTTTCTAAAAATTTCAGATATTATTGGTACTACTTTCATAGGAGCTTTCTTTTTCTCTCCAACTTTTCCGGCTCTTTGACAAGGATCACAGGACCTTACAAATTTTTCTAATTCTTTGTAACAATTTGGCCAGTAAAAATTACGAGCTAGTCTGTCTTTTGTTTTAGTAACTCCAAGATGAGCAGATGTACCTTCATGACAAGCGATTTTTAGTTTTTCTCTGAACTCCTTAGGAACAACTAATAAACAATTTTCATGTCCTAATTTATCTACTTTTCTTTTAAGTAATAATTCATTTTTTATTACATAATTTGTTTTATTGTCTTCTCCAGACTCGATATTCTCAGCCTGTTTAAACAATGGTTTGAGATCCTCATTTGTTCTTTGGCATTCTTTGAATTTTTCTTTATCAATTTTAAGTAAGGAAACTAAAGGATCATCCGACTGAGCTGCTGGTAAAACTGTTAAGTCTTCCTTATCCCCAACCTCTTTATTGGAATTTGTATTCAAACCTTCTTTTGTTTTGTTTGAGTTCATCTTCAACTCCTCTTCTATACGTTTCTGACTTCTAGTCTGCACATTATTTATCTCATCTGCCAAATTCTTATTTTCCTTCTTTTCTTCTATTAATTAGGCTGTTCGGTTTTCATAATAGGTATCTACCACGATCCAATTCATTTGTAATAATAGCAGCCTTTGTAGTAACATTTCCTAAATCACACTCCAACACAATTCGTCAATTGATAAACATGTAGGATTCAAATCTAAGGGTTGTTGTACCCAAACATGTTCACCAGTCATATCATTAGGAACACATACTTCCTACTAACAATATCTATTGTGGCTCCAGTATCTCTCAAAATTTCACATTTAATTCCATTCACTTTCCCAATAATTGTATATGGTTTGACTAATTCCTTAACCATTTCTTCTCCTACATTATTTATAGAATTAGGGGCGTGTCTTTTAATTAAAGGGCATTGTGGTCTCAAATGATCAGTAGAATTACATCCAAACATTTCAATAGTCTTTTTTTTTCAAAACTTTTATCTTTAAATCCTTCCTTAAGATCTTTCTTCTCTGTCTTAAAATTTTCATTCCTATTATTATCACGTTTCACAAACCTGTGAGGAGGGCTATATGATCTTTGATTTTGATGTTGAATAGTTTTCTTCTTCATCACCTTAATTGGTTTGATAGTTTTCTTAATGTCCTCAAATTCTTCTAATTTCTCTGCCAAATGAAGTGGATTGTTTATACTACCCCATTCATCTAAATAGAATTATTTAAATTTTTGTGGAGATCTCTTTTTAATCTGATCCGTTAGGATTAAATCACTTAACTTTTCAAAAGTATCAACTTTAAGTCCATTGATCCACCCATAAAAGTAATTATAAAGTTCATGATAATAATTTATCCAAGTAACATCATTTTCCTTTTGATGTTTTACAAACAATTGTCTAATCTTCTCTGGGGTCAATTTAAATCTTTAAAATAAAACTTCTTTAACATAATCATAATTCTGTGCTTCTTCTTCTGGCTCACGTGCAATTATTTGAGTGATTTCATACGGCAGTAAGCCTAACAAATATGAAACCCACGATTCTTTAGGCATTTGGGCACGACGTGCCTGGCGTTCAAAAAGAATTAAATATAGACTAATATCTTCTTTTACATCATATCTATGGATCATTCCTTGAAGATCTTTACGAAAATGTTGCGCATCTTCGCTGGGGGATCCATTAGTAAGTTTCAATTGAGCTTCTAATCTCAGCTTTTCTAATTCATGTTCCCTTTCTGCTTCTCTTCTCCGTTCTTCAGCTCCTATTTCAGCTTTTCTTCTCCGTTCTTCAGTTTCTATTTGAATTCTTTCTTTCTCAATTTGTTCTTGTT